>JARYHS010013631.1:116639039-117063168 GCA_031002005.1 Vandiemenella viatica | reverse complement strand
GGCAGCTAGTTGACAATACGATGCAGGCACTAAATAAATTAATGCACTGTATTTACATAGGAAATATACAGGTACTAAAAAATCAGGTTCATACTAAGTTACAAATCAACAGTAGTTATGCACTTCATCTATCTAAGCTTTCCGCTTAGCACTAAATGGGACTGAGGAGAAATGGTAGACCAAGGAATTAAAACTTTCAACACGTCAGAATAGCTATTCAGCTGATTAAATTTTCTGTAGGGCATAAGGTGAACCACAGAAAATACTTTGAGTCCTTATTTTTTCTGTCATTTAAAATGTAAACAGTTAAAAATAATAACCACGATGTTATATGAATAAATAAGGAGCAGAATTTTTCGTTCATTTTTTTGATGTAAAATTAAATAGTACTACCATTAGTTCTCCTCAGCTTTTTTAATATATACCGTTTATAGAACGAGACCCCTCATTCCCACAAGGCATTCAATCTCAAAATCCATTCATCAAACCTCGCATTCCTCCATGCAATCTCTCAATTTCTGACACTCATTCAAGCACTTCTCATACTTGTCAATCTTATCTTAGCTACGAGTTCAGAACTTATCACTTCTACAGAGGACGAAACAAATAATTTTTATCATACAGAGCATGCCTACTAAAAACATAAAGGTCTACAATAAATATAATACCAGGGTGAAACCGTAAACAAGTGAAGAGGCCAATACATGGCATGCCTGGAGGAAGTATCAACAATTGTTCACAGCAACTGGGGTCAGTACAATTGTATAAATAAATCAGTTACTTCGAAGACAGGAAAACAACACTACCGCAGCTAGCAGCAGACCAATGGTGGTGGAAAGCTCAAACAACAGGTTTTGCATTTGTAAGAAATTTTAGTGCAGCATCAATTATTCTGCCAACTTTCCAGTGGTGGAGTAGTATTATATTCCACGACCATTGGCGCACCTTGGAGAGCTATTGCATCTTCTACCAACTATACACAGTGTAGACAGGCAGATACCAACAACCTCTTGCCAACTGGATGGGTCAGACTTGTACGAGAGGAGTATAGCCATGCAAGCCCTACAGTCCCACTACTTTGCTGTTGAAGCCTATCTTTAACATAATCGTGTGAGGAAGCGATATGATAATCATCATTTTCGAGAACTGCGAGGAAAAGCCGCGACAAACGCATTTAATCTATCTTCGAGTATTACTTCCTACAGTTTCACTGACGTTATTGATGTGTACAATACGAATCTATTGTTATTACTGTGGATATCGGATAAAACGTATTCCTATAAATGGTATTACTGTAATGTTTTTAATTAACGCTGAATTTGGGTAGTTAATTTTCTTCTGCGAAATGCTCCATGTCTAATAGTGTAGGTTTTATGAGCTAGTGATTTTATTACACTGTTTTACTTAAATTTTATGTCCAAATTAAAGAAGTAACTGACCATTGAAGATCTCATTTTGTATTATATCATATTTATTGTTACAGACCATTAAAATTTGCAATGTGTTGTATATAATAATCATTGTGGGCGTATTTTTGCAAAACATTGTAGTTGGGTAATATGTATTATATATATATTTTATATATATAGTATATCAATAACAATGGCGAGGGTACAAGACTCACACGCAGTAAACACTTATAGTGGAATCAAAATTCAAAGCAGTGTTCATTGTCCTCAAGGAAAGCGTCAGTTCTTCACAAGAGTTTGTGTTCTTCGAGGGCATGTCACAGTCAACATATACACACATTCGTTCACTCGTTCCATAGACCTTTAATATTATCGTGTGTCATCACACTTACCGCAACTTACTCACTCCTCTGGCAGCACAAACACTTCGCATAAACAATCGAAAACACAGACACCCAATAGTGAAATATCTCAGATGGGGACAGGGCTACCCGCGTCTGTTTGAGGCCATGCGTCTGTGAACACAGCTCAAAGTCCACAATTATCAGCTCAGGTGTCATTTGTGTCATGATATAAAGGCACTCATCCGCTGGTATCATTCTGTTGCTTGTGGTGCGAATGTGTGACATCAAATTTTTACGTATACATACCAGCAAACACGCCGAAAGCTGCCTAAACTGGAATCTGTATAAATTGACAAAACTTCCTCGCAAGCTGATTTTTTTCATTTTTTAAGGGCTTAAAATACAGAAGTGGCACTAACAGAAAAATACAAACTGAAGTTTTTTAAACGGTTTACTCTTGAGTATCTTTGAGACAAAAAAAATTGAAAATGTCTTTTTTATTAAAAACTTTTTTTTATTTGTACAAACGGTCGGGAAAACACAGCCATCAAACATTCATTTGTACACATGAAATAGAGATAAACAATTGCAGAACCCTTTTCTCTGCGTAATGTGTGCGAGGACTTTAAAATGAGATTAGAGTCGTTACGTTACAGTAACGGCCTTAAAGTCTGTAGTATAAAAATCAGAGTAAAGTTGTAAATAATAAAAATATTTTTGTATAATATTCATGAATGTGCCACCATATTCACATTAATACAGTCATCGAGGAGCATTCGGTTATGAAATAACCCCAATCATACCTGAGAAACAAAAGAAAACACGGTGATATTAAGGCCTATAGCTTACCTGTGCTATCTGCCGATAGGAAACATTCATACGAAACCGTTCAGCTCCATATCTGAAATATCTCGACACGAAAAAAGTCCCTTAATCAAATACCATAGCTTACAAAATCGAAGGGTTTCTTCCACATCTGTTGAAGTTAATTTGGCCTTACACATTTACTACTTATGGGAAATTACAGGAATGGTACCGTTCGTTTGTATCAGGTTTTATCCCAATTATGAAGCTTTACCTCTAATTCGAGGGTTTTTTTTTCTGTGGGTACTTGTACGGATAAAATCCGATTCTAATGGAAGTGGCGGAATGCATAAATGTATCCACGGCGGTAGCAACCCAAAAATGCTATCTATTTCACACGCAACTTCAATTTCATCCTCGTCGTAGATGGCACAGACGGGACAACAGTGGATAGCCTGCAGTTCCGTCTGCACCCTTCCTTTTGCAACTGGTTCCTACACTGTAGGCTGACATGGCCAAGAGCCGAGAATAACGTTGTTTGCAGCAAAGGTATGAATTAACGCGGTGCTACGTACGGAGTCGAAGGGTAGTCTAAACAATTTATCATTTCTAATCTGTTTAAGGAGCCAATTTCAAACACCTCAATTTAAGTGATATTGGAGTTTGTATTAGATTCAGCTCTTGGCCCGTTCACCGTACTCTGGAATATCTATCGTCTAACGCGTCAAAGGGAACGACCTACCAATAGTCTGCTTAGTGCCGAATGGACACACAGACGTCTTCCAATATTACTTGCAAAAGCGGAAAACAATGGAAAGATTTACAACTACTGATATCAGATATCCCTCCACAACAGCTTAATACATCTAGACATTTTAGTTTACGGCTTAGCAATACTACAATCTAAGATCGTGTTGTTAGTCCAAACAATATTACTCACACGTTTTTATCAACACTGAAGCACATAGGTTAGTAGGCTTGCAGGAGCATTAGTGGCTGAGCTATCTACATGGTCATTATGCCTTGTGATGGGACAGCGGTACGGTCGGGGAACTGCGTTTGCAAAGGAAGATTTAAAGGCCGCGCGATTCTCACTGAAAGCTCCCAAGTAATCGACATTTAAAACTTCTGAAAAATATTGAAAGGCTGGACTCGTTCGCTTATTTGCATTCCATTGTTAAAAAGCTAATCAAGATCATTATTACAAAATTCATTTGTATAGGAATACAAACTCCCCACCACTTTGTACGCTTAAAAAATTAAATATCTTGCCGTTTCGAATGAACAATGCCATTGCGCCAGAAAGTAATAAAATATGACAATATAAAACTTAAATGCATTATGCTTAAAATGAATACGCAAGATCAGTTTGGAAGGACTGTGCTTGGAGGAACGGGTTATTTAGAGTTTTCTTTCTTTTAAAATCGCGTGCACATGTCAAAATATCGCATCATAACAAGCCACTCAGATTTTTTTTATTATGATTATTTTCTCCCGAAAAAGAAGAAGCAAAATATTTTGGACATACCATTTTAAAAGCACACCATAGCTTCCACTTTCGGCAAAAACGCGCATAAAAATATCCGATTCGATTTTCGCAAAAAATACATACAACGAAAACACAACCTATTCTTGAAACAACAGCAAACATCAACAGTAAAATATATGTAACAACAGTGGACGATATGATGATTCATTAGTTTGAGTATGCGATTATGAATGGCGGTTTCCATAAGTGGAAATTATGAGAAATGCAGTGTGTGGGGAAAACCAAATTCAGAAATGGGTGAGACATTACCATTTTCCCAGACACACCCCAGCACTGGTACCTAGGGACACGAAGAATACTGCCGAGTGGTCTCAGTAGAACACCACCAGTCGGGTACGTCTGAGCTACCCTATGTCTAGAGCTAAAGCGATGACGGGGATCACTCCTACACAACTCGACACCTATGTGATATTGTAACAGTACTACGACACCTAGAATACTTTAATCCTACGACGATATTGTACCCCTACCTACGTACTCACTACGGCTATACGATTCCGTTATCTAGCCTAAGAGAGACGCCATACGAGATTACGTATCGGGAGAGAGAAGAGCTATCTACACCCGCAAAAAATTTAGTGGAAGAAACAAGAGCAGATAATACTTTTAAATGAATATTCCTGCCGGTATTACCGCCAGTTATTATTATTGTTGCTGTGTCAGTGATGGAACGGCTGAAACGCGCATTTCTGCCTGCCAGCACAGCGGTAGTTAGTGCGGTCGGAATGGGTGCTTCCACTGTACTTGTCGCTAAAATCATACAGAGAGAGGCACTGCAACACTTGCTGTTAAAGATTCAATCTCACAAGACTACTAGATTACGACAAGTTTCTCGGGCAAAGTTTCATTGGTTATCACCTCCACCATTGTGACTGTTGACCACATTTACAAGTCCACTGATACTTTGCCCGAGGTCTCGTTCACTGCGACAAGTGTGGCGACACCCACCCAGAACCGTCGGTGTGTTAGCGTGTTCACAGAGGCATGGCATGGTGCAAGGCGTGGCCGCCGAACACGCCGAGGTGTTCGACGGGCAAGGGGACCAGCACGGGGTGGTGGTGATGGTGGTGCAAGCCGCCTCCCAACTGATTACCTGTGGGGTACGGCAGTCCGAATGACGGGTAGCCCGAATACCCCCGACCGGCCGCATAAGCGGCGTACGCGGCCGCGGGGAAACCTGCAACAGGAAAGAGAAAAAACGTGCGTCAGACCCCTGCCGGGCACTCCCGCCCGCAGGGCAGCCAACCTTCCAGCGACATCAAATGAACCAACTCGAAATCGAGTCGCGTTCCATGAGGTTAGGAAATCGAGATCTCCTGGTTTGCAAATACAATTAAAACCATCAAATACTACAAAAAATTACAAAAAAAAACCAGACCTACAAATTTGTCTGCCTAATGGCAAGTCTACATAATAAAATCATCCCATTTAAAACACAAAAAGGCATTTGAAATTACATTTTTTTTTTTTTTAAGTGTCTGTTATTTACATTACTCTTAAGACTGTCCCTGTGAAAGAATTAAGTTTTAGAAATTTTGAAGTCAAAACATTATCGTCATCCTTATATAAAACGGCGAGTTTAATAAATTTCTCTAACTCCTCTTAGAACAGGATAATTCTTCCTTAAAGACGCAAGATGCCATGAGAATAGCAAAATTACAGGCGCTGATTAAGTAATGTTGTGAGAATGATATAAAAAGACAGTATATGGGGACAATAACTACGAAATACTGAAAATGATCTGAATGTAAATATAATAAAAGCTTACGAAAAGTCATGCCTTTGATATTAGGGATGAAACATTTTTTGCAGTGAATGCTAGTGATCTCATAATTTAACTTTCTTGTTATCCTGGTCATGCATTAGTGATGTAAACCATCATTATTCAATAATAATCGATTATTATCTAAATACAGTATGAATTTCTATAAATAATTATTCCTATGGTTCGTATAACAAAACGGGAAAGTGAAAAATAATAAAATTAAGATCGGAAATTTTACATTATTTTATGAATATAATCAAATAAAAATTCAGATTTTATGTTTTTTAACAGTCGTTAAAATGTATATATGATAAAGATTTACGCTGACAGGGTATAAAACTGTACAAATTTCACTTGTGAGCTGAGGATACTATCTAATATCATATTTATATAAAAAATAAAGGATGTTACGAAAGATATAAACGTACTAAAACATTTATAGTATTACTGAAAACAAAAATTCCGCCGAATAAATTCCAATGATTTCAGTGGCAGGAAGTTTACATATAAAGAATTTTACTCACCATCTGGTAAAGCCCCCAGCGACCACATAAAATCTAGAAATTCAGAAAAGAAAATACATTAGACTGTGAGACAGGTTATAATAGACGAGATCATTTCTGACCGTGTGTATTAACTACTGCACAAAATCCTAATTTCAATATGGCTTTTCTTTAAATTTTAAATTACGTTCCACTGGCAAAAAAAATTAGCAGTACTTGAAGAAACAAAAAACAAAAAGAAGTTCGGAAATAAAAAAAGGGGAACGTGTGGTCAAAAATAAACGCAAAATTTAATTGTTGGATAAAAGAAACAAAACAGGTTTAAGTATGTGTGTTGTAGTAGCATCCATGAAATTTCATAACAGCTATGAGATGGCATCGTCTGTGTCTATGCTACGGTTGCCGAGCGTCTAGAGGCTACAGCTACGAGTGAATCTGAGATATTTCCAGTTGGGTTCGTGCAGGGTTCGTGTCCCCCTCCCCTGTTCGTCGGCCGCCGCTGCTTTCTCTGCCGTCTGGAAGCTCTTTGCTCTCTTCTCCTCTGCCCCTCTTGGTCGGCTCTTGTATGCCAGGCAAGGGAGGTGAGGAGATGGCTGGGAGAAAAGCGCTAAAGGGTCTCTAAGAGCCACTACAGCGGGGAATGTTTTGAATTGATGAAACTACTCTACAGTTGGCACGCTACTCTAGCAAGTGTGTGAAAGACAACAAAGTACGGATAATATTTCAAAAGAAATTAATTTATTCTAATAAATTTGTTTTACAAGTCCCGAAAACCTACTCTAAGTAACACAGATCATGTGGTAAATATCTTAAATGGTTCTTTAATATTACTGTTATGAAAGTGAAGATACTGAAGTAAGCCTAAGACTTGCAGATGTTTTAAAAATTAAATTTCTTGCAGAGTTCAAACTCTTAAAGTGAGAACAGTTTAATGCATCATGCAGTAACTTCTATATAAAAAAAGAACATGGGAAATCTTTCCCACAATCTGATATAACAAATTTTACCAATTGTATTATACAACAGTAACATCAAAACCCTACATTGAACACAAAAGGATGATAAAAAACAACATTTGTTAGAATACTCTGCTCTACTCACTCAATACATGTGATATTAATATTGCTCTGTAATGACTGTCATTATAGTACATGTTAAATTAGTGATAAAGCTAATGTTCTAATAGTTACATTCATATTTCAAATATTACTTTCTCCATTGGCGCAGAACACAGGCAGACATCAGCAGAGGCACGTATACTCGGTTCAAATAAGTGATCAAAATGCATTAATCATTAGTAAAAAATAAATCAATTTACAAAATAAATAATATCTGTTTTCTGTTGACATATAAAAAGACTACTGTTTCTATATGAGTATTTTGATCTAGGAAGACTATAAAATTCAGTTTACAATTCTCTGCATGTATAACAATAGTGATCATAGAAATGATGGTCTCTCTCTCTAGTGAACAAAATAAAACAAGACCCCTTCTAATATTACACACTAAACACTATCCTTTCTTTGGCTAAAGTATTAAACCCTATGTTAGACTAATCTCACTTATCTACAAAAGACACTTTGTATTAGTTTTATTATCAATCAGGTAATTTATATTAATAAAATATTATTTCAAAAAACAAACAACACTCTAAAATAAGCGCTATGTAAGCTATAAACAGCTACTTCGCGAACACTACTGAGTATTTCAAAAACAAGACTTTACCGATATACGTAGGTACGCATCTTTCTTTTCTGTTAGCCATGGTTCGCGCCATCACGTGACCTACTGTGCGATCCGGCAGGGGATTCCCCTCGCCCTGCTAAACCTGCAACGGACAAGGGGCTTCCCCTCCACAGCACTCGCGTCACTTTCTTGTCACAACAACATCAACTAGCACAAGTTATAGACATTATGAAATTTCATGAAAGTTATACGGAACACCTAAAAAGTAAAAAACACTACGTTCAAAACCAAACGAACATTTCATCCGACTTTCTCATTTTCACATTTGATACGAATTGAAGGAAAAACTGTGGCGTCATGCTTAAGTGGCATACGACACAAGTTTTGCTGAAGCAACATTATTTTGTTACAATTTTGTGCAATATTTTATATCAAATTTTTGCGTTTCGCTACTTATTTTAGATGCTTTCCGCAAGGGATGCTTGTCACTGAATAAATAGAGAGACCACAATTTTCCCTCTCATATCTCCACATATATTACAAAACAAAATTTAACTACAAAAACTTTTATCAATTAATGAATGAGTATTTTATTAATTAGAAGTTATCAACAATTAATACTGACGTATCTAATTTCTAAATAGCGCTAAGTGAGATTTCATTTTTTTTTTATTACAATCATAAATGAGCTGAATTCAATCGAGCTATACACATTTAATCCAATATCTGGTCATTCAATAGGAACGGGTGATTTTCTATTGTCAGTATGAATGCGCAGTGATATTCCAACTACTAAATTTCTGGTATAAGGGAACAAGAAGTTATACACTTTGTTTGAATGAACTAACTGCGGCACACCACAATTTACTGTATTCAGTTATATGGTAAGTACAGTTGACTTTCTGTCTGAGATACTATTCTCTGAGATGGCCTCGTATGGAATATCACCAGAGGGCCAGTTGGGTTTATCTGGGGGCGGTGCAGGCTCGTAGATGTTAATATACTCGAAAGATTTTTTAAAACTTTTTTTTTGGAAAAATAAATTCTAACTCGCCTTGTTCATTGCAGTTCAGATTGCATTAATTCTTTGCCTAATTTTTTATAATTTGTTCCGCATTGAAAGTAACTAAGCTAAACTTTCCTGCCGTATTTCGTCCCCCTTCACAGTCCATTTAGAGCGTGCTAAATCCTACTTTGACTAGGCTATTTTGATCTGTTTTAAGTACTCGCCTCTCTTTCTAATGACTAAGGCCATTCCCTAGGCTTCCAAGTTCTTTGAGCGCATCCCTGCCTCGACCATAACAAATACGAAAGTTTTTATCACAGCACAAAGTTGGACGCAATAATAATTTCTCATATAAATTTTTTGATATCTTCACGATAGCTACGCCACTAAGGAAAAATTACAGATTGTCTCTTGTCGATCGCCACATTCCTACGCAGGCACAAGTCTCGGGATTTCAAGATCCCTTTGCACTGTCAAAGCAACTGACTCTTCCCAGTTTGAATCCGGAACAGTTTAACCTTCCGAATCCAACCGGAAACCGTTGCGGTTTTATCAAATGGAAAAATTCGTAAGAACTAAGTTCAGCTTAACTTATTACGACTACAGCTACAGTAATATAACAGTACTGACAGTTGTTATTGCCTGATATGTCCTATCCCTTAAAACTACTTCAACAAACTAGGTACTACAGCTACTGATATGTCTCGAACAATTTTTTGATTTATCACGCTACGACCTAAGAATCAAATATAACTTTGTCAGAGGCAGGGCGTACGCAGAACTCGTGGGACGTAGCCGACTAATAGTCTTTGTCAACTGATCGATATCTACTCGTTTAAGTCACTTGAATGAGGCCTCTCGGTTCTACTTTGATCACAGCAATTGATTCCCTGACTGGCGAGAAGAGGAAAGCGCACTGTAGATGGCGCTGGGGAACATATTTCGTCTGAAGGACTAGAAGCTATTAGGAAACCCTAAGATAACTGGCAGTTTCGGTTCGGCATCTAATTTTTCGATATTTTAAAGATGATGTCTTATTGACATATCTCGGGACCTTCGGCCATAGTATGTTGACAGGATGCCTTTAATACAATAGCTCTTACGAAGACTGCAGTCTTTATGTGAAGGAAAATTACATCTGCCTGGCCACTCTAAACATTAATTGAACCAGCAGTTTGGCTTTATGATAGGAAATACATGTACAAATAAATATGACAATACTAACAGCTTTTCTTTGGTTGAGAAAATTTGAAATCAAAATGTGTTTCTGAATTTGTAGTTTTTTTTTAGGTCAACAGTTGTCTCATTGTGAACAATACAACAATAGTAACGCCTAAAACTTACAGCAGTTTGTACCGCTTGTGAACTACAGCTAGTGTGGATATATGATTAAAAAAACAGAGGTGAAGGTAAAAATTTTGTTGCCGCCAAATGGAGGCAGGAACTAAAAGAGTAACATTCCGTTATCCTCACAAAACGCGCGGAATGTCGTAAGATTTCGACAACTTCAACATTATACATCACTTTTCTCATTATTTTCCCAGTAATGCCCGGACTGGTTGCGCAGTAACACAGTGGTCATATGACCTATACATATAGTTAACACATCGTCAGCTCGCGAAACAGTGCATAAATTGACACAATGGTTTATACGATTACTTCACAAATTATTCTATTCCTTTTTTCTCAATAAACTAGTAACTGGAAGATTATTTTCAGAAATTCGTTGTTAATGAACACCTTTCCTTCCATTTGCTTACATTTATGATACTATTGTTAAGGCTTAATAAGACTCTAATACAAGAAAGACATATAACGATGAAATTCAGAGATAGAGAGTACTTAAATGTCTCCATTATTTGAGGGTCAAAGAATGTAATTGACTGCTGAAATTAGAGGGGTGGAACAACCAATCAACAGCGAAGTAGTGCTGTGTCATTCTGATTGATTGGCTGCATTTTATGACGAAGCTACACGAGAATGGATAATTTCTTCCACTTTGTTAGGAAATGACGCTGTATAAGATTTACAACGAATTCATGTATTAGATAGGAGACTAGATACAGAATGCTGTATCAGCGCTTACTAGACAGTGTAGTTAGTATAAATTCAATGTAATTTTTTTGGGTGTCAAGCTGGATGTGTAGTAGAAACACGACGTTTCGATACCTGGCTCCACTGTCTTCATCAGTTGTCAAGTAGCTTTCAGATGTTCAAGCTTGCTGTGACTGTCCGTAAACTAGTTGACACACGGCTAGCTGTCGAAAGGTTGTGTTTCTACGACTGATCCCGGTTTGACACCCAAGAAGATTGTATTGCATCATAATGGTAAGAAAGACTCCATTCACATATCAATATAAATGTACATGATTGGTGTCTATGAGAAGCAGAAGGTGATACGTGATAGTGTGTGCCATTAATTGCACATAGTATTATTTCATCAAAAATTAATAGAAGGAATTATTAGCCCTAATATAGGAATTTGATTCACATTTGAGAAAATTTCTCAGCAAATACCTAAGGACACAGCAAAAAAGGTGTAAAAATCAACGATAATGTGAGACCGGATGCATGGGAAAGACTCTAGTAAAGTAAGCAGATGGAAGGAGAGGTAGTAAGAAGCAGGAACTACTGAGTTTCGAAGCTAGGTCACGGATCGACTGCTGGCGGAGCTGACGGCGGCCTACTGCGGTCCGGGCATGGTAGGGAACAGCGGTCAGAGGCCGACGGCCGTAGCGGACTGAGCGTGGTAGAGAGCGGCCACGTCGAAGCCCTGCACGCCCAGCAGGTCGCTCATGGAGTAGGAGAGCGGCGCGGGGTGCGGAGCGTGTCTGAGTGCGGCTGCTGCGGCCAGAGCCCTCCTGCACGAGGCCGCCTGCATGGCCTGCACCGCCCCCGCCACGTCGTAGTACTGGGGCACTGCGGCGGCGGGCGGCGGCAGCGCCACCACGGGCCCGGAGGCGGCGGCGGCGGCCGCGGCGGCGGCAGCTGCTGCTGCGGCGGCGGCCGGCGTGCCGGGCTGCGGCGCGCCCGACGCCGCGGCGGCGGCGCCCGCCTGCGGCGGCGGCTGCGGGGGCAGCGGGTACGGCTGGTAGCGGTACGACTGTGCAGACGCCGCGGCCGCCGCCGCCGCAGCCGCCGCCGCCACCGCGGGGTGGTTCAGCATCACCAACTCACCGTAAGCGCCCCGGCCCGCGGCGCGCGTCTTCGCCAGGTTCGCAGGTAGCATCACCTCCTTGGGCTGCGCCTTCTTGCACTCCACCTGCAACAAGTAATCAGCTTGACACGAGCCAACGCGGGGCAGAAGCGTTATATGTGGCAACAGTGGAACTATGTGGTATGTGGCAACTGTGGCACAGTGGACGAGAAAACACCGGACTGATGCGTTTTATACGACAACAGTGAAACTGCGTTATATTCGGCAACAGTGCATCATATGAACAGTCGACGACTCAAGATGGGGACGACTCAATATGGCAATAGTGGAACATATGTTTTAAAGCCTGAAGATAGTACTTCTAGTTCTTTAGTTCGCGGATTAGTAGCTACCAGTAATGACAAACCAAAAGTTACGTAAATTGAATTAGTATTTTGTTATGGAACAACGTACAAATGGTAAAAATCAATAACAGGATAGTGCAAATACAACTAGTCTTCAAAATTGTTGTTCAGATCACTGAAATCTCTTTGCAGCGAACTTGGGAATAACACGCAATTAACAATGTTTAGCACCCTTGGAGCAGCTTGGAGAATGGATAACCCTAGACATCAACGATGACTTAGCCATGAATAGGACTTGTGTCAAACTGAAGATACTATATTTTCAGAAACATTATGGATCTAAATTCCTCTCCCCTAATTTCAGACACAGCTACTACAACACTGTAGTCCGACCATCAGTACTCTATGCTTGAACATCGTCAGAAAGGAATAATTCAGAAAAATTGAACTATGGAAAAGAAAAAGCCTGGGAAAAGTAGTGGGTCTCATCAATGAAGAGGAAAAATACAGAGTGTTATTAAACTATTCTCAGAGCGTTTTGATGCATAATCCGTTTAGCATCCAAAAATTGTAAGGATATAATCGTTTCCGCTTGTGAAACTCACTTTCTATTTGCGCTCGACGTCTTGTTTCTATCTACTGATTTTATTTTTGTACGTAATTTAAGTATCATTGTCAGTTTCAAATGCTCGAAACGCTGCTTTGACTGAGAATTGCTTGCTCAGCATAGATTTTGCGCGAATTTTTTTCCTGAGTTGCTCTTAAAGCGAAATAGGTCTTACATGATCTGACGAAATACCTGCTAGCCTCATCAATCCTATCTTTTTAATGTCCCGTTCATTTGAAACCGTATTATGTAAGATCTAACTTTTTCGGTTTTTAGATCCTTAAACAGCAGTACGCTTACGTTTAAATTTAGCAGCCAAATGTTTAACTGTAGGAAAAGAATCCCAGCGCGATTTTAAGAACTTTTGATTAACTTACTTGCAGATTGTTCAAAGAATGTACGATATTCTATTTACTCATTTTAAGGAATATACACCATCCACGTGATGTAGGAAGCTACGATAAAGAAAATACGGGTAGTATGAACTGGAAACTTTGTAACAGTAATAGGAATCTATAAAATTACCACCACCTTCTAATAGTTGAGATAGGCGAACATTTCATTCCACTGCAGCAACTCCAAGAAAAGACGTTCCTCTGCAGCTTAAATGATTGACATATGGTACTTGTTCGACCTCCTGACAGGTTTTCTATAACAACCTGAACTCAATCCATACATGTGGCGGGAGGGTTGCTGAATACGGTTTTGAATTATTTCCTTCCTCCTCCTTGCCCACAGTTACCTGTCGGCTTAATGACATCGTAGGGAACAAGGCATAAAGCTCTACTTAAAGACAAAACAAACGTCTTTTTATTTATTTGGTGAAAGTAACGTTAACAAGCAGTAGCGGAGGTGTATCAATTCAAACAAACAATAACTGTCTCTACGCTTTGTGCGATTTGTAGAAGGAAATATTTAATATTTCTATTGTTTGTAGAATGGATCGTTGGAAGACGAAACGAAAAAAAAAATCACAAATAAAAATTAGTATGGTGTAATTCAGTGCTCTTAGTTGTCTAATGAGAAATGCACTTTATTCGAATGTCTGAAAAAATTAAATCCAGTAATTTATGAATACTACAATTTATTACTGATATTTAGTTGCAATAAATTTAGTGTATTATGCCTTTGGTCAATTAGGTATGACCTGGAGAAAAGTGTATTCGGAGCCTAATGCTTTTGGAGGAAGCTGTGTCTAACTGTAAGAAAGTTATCTGTTCTAAACCGTAATTAGCAACGCAGAAGAAAATTTTACCAGTTTAAACTAATGTAACTATCTAGCAGTTTTATACGAAAACGGAAAAATATTCAGATTAGCTGTCTGCAGAACGGATCATTGGAAGAAGGAACTAAATTAAATTATTCCAATATAATATGAGAATTAATCTGATATTCTTCAGCATGATGACAGAAAGCTATTAACTGTCTTCTGAAAAAGGAACTAACGTTGAATGTATGGGAGTTTTTTCTCATTTCTGATAATTGTTGGCATTAATTAATACTTAAGATTGTCAGTGTTTTATTCCAATGATTTGAGTTAACTCTGCCTGCAGCATAATTAGGCTCGCACTGGATAATCCTGATACCAGCTATTTAGGTCCTTTAAGTAAAGTGTGTAGAGTGCTCCTCGTTCTAAACGCAAAGTTTTCGAATAACTCGCATTCATCAGCATTACATTTACTTTTGAGAGTCACATCTTTTCTAGCGTAGATCTGAGAGAGAGAGGAAAAAAACCCGAATCAATTCATGTTTGTGTTTGATAGTTTTCTGAGGAAAATTAAAAATTACGTTTGCATCTCGTATCTGTTAGGGCATATGTGTTTTGCGTGCAGAAAAGAAACGAGTTACAGTGAAGACTAGGCGGACGCCGGATTCTGAATTAAAATATCCGCTCTTTGCCGTGGAAGTACTATATCCCGCCACCATTAACTTAATTAGCAAAGTGTCCATGAGTGGAGCTCCGCTTTTAGAGACCACTCCCCGATGTTTGCGAGCTGCTAATATGTCGGCTGGCTGGAAACTGCATTCGGGTCAGTTTATCGCTCGTGTTTCGGTTTTCGCCCTAATGCACCGGATCACAGAGAGTCGAAAGTGGCTGTGCGAAGTATTCCCAACCGGGAGTAAATAGAAAAACTTGAAAGAAGAGATCTGTTTATGAAAGATGATTAAAATTTCTCTTTAACACTCGTTAGGTAATCGCTTTTCTGTTATTTCTTCCCAATTGACTATTTTCCATTAATGGCGGAGTAAAAACAGAACTTTTAAGAAAGCTATAAAAATGAAGATATTGAATTATTAGGGAATAGCGTCAACAAAATATTTTGAGAATAATTTGTGTTAAATAAAAATTAAAGTTTAAAAAACAACCGAAGCTCTAACTCTCAAACATAAAGAGGAATATTTAAATTTCTCAAATCAGATCCGAGAAAGAACTTCCTAAGAATGGATACATGGAGGTTGGACGTTGCTAATGTGTAAAAGAAGAAATATGCAATGTATTGTGGAACTGATGAGTGAGAAAAGAAGTTTCAGGAATATTCTCCTACTGTGAATGGACAGACTTGTGCCAACCATCTAGAGACATATGGAATTGCTTAATTTACTAGGGAAAGGAACACTAGGAGGGAGCACTCGATAAGAAGAAAGTGACTGGAATAGCCGTAGTACCTACAAGACAATGCATATTGTTATGAATATGTAGGACAGATTAACTCTGTATAGTAAGGTACTGAGGATTCCTTCAAATGAGTTGAGAGATTGATAGCGAAATATCAAAAGAACAGGGAACCATCCATAATTTTTCTCTAAATGTTTGATGAGAAGAATTCATATTATAACCAGCGTTTTACTTTTCATTACTGCAAAAAGCTGAGTACGTGAGCAGATTTTGACTTTGCATTCAAACGATGGAAGTTTCAAAGTTCCGGTCAGTAATGAAGACTTCGGCTTACGGTTTTTCTATATGATGTCGTGGAAAAGTTGACATGATTCATTCATTAAGTCTAAAATTAGATTCCTTACGCTTAGTGCTTAAAGATATCGGAAAAAAAGCCTACGTATCTGTCTGATTACAGATCAATTAATTGATGATTTCGGAAAGTGTCTACTTAAGAGCATTGTGAACTATAATCATAAAGAAGTAAATAGCTATGGAAAGAGCAGTGAAAAAGTAGATATGATTAGAGGAAGTTTTTTAATTTAAAATTCAGTTCTGCCGTAAGGGATTGATCGAAAGTATAGAGAAAGTACAGAGAAGAGCCGCTCGATTCATGACCGCATGCTACAGTCCTTATGAAAGCGTCACAGAACTGATTAGTAGATTAGGTTGGGAGTCTCAGGTAGATAGACGACACAAGTTTCGTTTAAACTTATTGGAAAACATGCGTACTCCCACTTTCACTTTTGAGTGTAATGAAATACTTCCTCCACCAACCTATTTGAGTCGGAAGGACAGGAAAGATAAAATTAGAGAAATAAGGTGCCGGACTGATTCTTATATGAATTCTTTTTTCCATCGAACCATTAGGGATTGGAATGCACAGCAAATAGATTAGCTTTGGTGCTGAGCACCCTCTGCCACCCACAATTTTGTGAATTGCAGAGTATATATATGTGTTGTAGATATGTAGATGTAGAATATAAATTTTATCATAGTTAGGGGCATTATGTGTGAAGATTTTCAAATGTTTCAAATTTTACAACTCGTTAACCTGGTTTTGCTCTTTTTTTTTGCACAGAGTGAGAAAAACAATAGTTAAATTAAAATTGATATAACCTAATGCAACTTCTGTTTGAGATTTTACATTATAATCAAATCTGGAGGTAGGGAATCTAGAAAAAATATAGAGATTAGAATTAATTTACAACCAAACACGTGTACCGCTGACTATTATACGACTTCGTATCATGATTAAAACAATGGTTTCTGTTATTTACACATTAAAGATACTAGGTTCAATATATATTATACGGCCTATCAAAGTATACATTACCAGTTTCTGTTCTATTACTTTCTGTACATTTATTAGGGGCTATACAAGTTATACACAGCACCGAATTAAAACCATGCACATCCTTCACTAAACTGAAACCACACACGCTTATAACTATTTTTTTTCTTTTGGCTTTACACCACGTCGACATCAAAGTCTTGGGAGGTGTCGATAAACTGAGGAGAAGAAATGAGAAAGGAATTCGGTCATGAGGTAACATCCCGTAATTCACCTGGGTGATTTCAGGAAATCATGGAGGAGTGAAATCTGGATTGCTCAAGTCACTACGCTGCCGGGGACGACAACACATGTTTTTTAAACCGGCAGGAAATAAATGCAGTTAGATCCAACACTTACCATTTTATTGTTGATCTCATGAAAGTGGATCTCGCATACTTTGTCCACGACGTCTTCGCTCTGGAACGTCACGAACCCGAACCCTGTAACAAGAGAAAATTTCACAATATCAATTCACTGATGTCACCATACATTCCACATCATGCCCTAAAAGTTTTTATTACTAATCAATAAAGTACAAGCGAAAATATTATATGTGAATTGATTTTTGAAGCCTTTGCCAGTAAAAGAGGGTCTCCCTATAAGCGAATATTTCACTGAGGTGCTGTCAATAGATATATTACGTCATATCTGAGAGAGAGACGGACCTCCCGCTACCCTCCGTACCTGGCACCAAATAACAAAGCTCCGAGCCGATTGCTACCCCTTTTCCGTCGAGAGGGGAATGCCAATGATATGGATAGCTTTTGTAGAGGAAACTAGTGCAAAAGGCGGTGTTATTAATGTCTTCAGCAGGGTAGAGTAACTCGAGAACTGATATCCTTTTTCACTAGCAGTGTATCTACCATTATTACAAGAATTTACACCTAATATAAGCAACTATTTTCTATGGTATAAAAAATTTCCAGAAATATCTAGGTTACAAAATGTTCTAATTTAAAAAAGTAAAAGAAAAAAGAATGGAAAGACATTCGTTTGTAACGTCCGTATGACAGCCATACAACGATGTGCAATACAAATTCCTTTCCCTGATCTTAAGAACGTTAAATTCCTGAAATTTAAGCAATGCTGATAGTGGAATAACAATGACTAATTTCAATTCAACGAATGTTAAAAAAAACTTCAATACATTTATGCATAATTCTAATAAATGATTCTCCTATCCTTTTTTTGTAATTCTATTCTTAATTTTGCAGTTTTAACCTGTTTTCTCATATTTTACGATATTGTTGGAATGTCGTTGCGACCTTCTTGCTTGACTACGTCCCAAAGAAAATATTAAAATGTCGCAAGTTCTGGCGAACGAATAGGCACAACGACCCATCCAACGTCGCAGTAATTTTTCGTCGAGTGTTTGGTGTAGTATTAATGCATTACCTTCCCGGCAGCCATCATGTTGGAAAATTATTCGACCTCTGTGTAAAAATAAAATGCCTTAGAACAAAGTAAGCATTTCTGCCAATGAATTTGTATTTCAGTGTTTACTATGACTGCTTAAATGTCAAGAATTTTCAGTACATAATACATGGTACTATCCGTTGTTTATTCGTCCTCATTTCGACTATCATACAGGGGTAACTAATCACTATCGTTAAAACAAATCAATAACATTCAGCTCCCCGAATATATAACAATAAAAATATTTTTTACTTATGATCATATTTGCACTTTGGAACCAAGCAATTTTGTTGCCTTAAATTTTCTTCTGTTATAAAACAACAGCAAGACCTATTAGCAGCCCGCGTTTCGTGGGAAAATCTTTGGTCATCTACCGAGAATTGGTTATGAACTAATGTGATTTTCTTAAACTAGCAATCGATTATTGCGATTTTATAACACAACATTAATGGGCTTGAAGCAATTGGTGTCTCACATTGAGGAGGTTAGCACATTACGCCATATAGATAGATTATTGAGCTTACGATTGTTTAAAGATACACGTGAAAAATATAACAAATGAACTGATATTGCGAAATAATAGAATCATCTGATATCTGTCAAGATTGAGAGAAATCCTACTTATTTAATTGTCTTTTCATTCTGAGCAACTAGTATCATCAGTACACCAGGGGAAACTTTTAAACCCTATCTTATATATGTAAATAACTCTCCTGTTATTTAAATCAGCATTTACAAAAATGAATTTTCCCAGACCCAGCAGGAATACTTCTGTTTCCACATAGAGATAACAATAACTCTTCAAATAGTGAACCAAATGATGCCATAATACAAGTATAACACTAAACGAACGCAAGCAAATGCGGAATTTTCGGTTTTTCGTCATATCTACTAACAGCAGCTAGAAATATATTCTATTACATATATAATTCAATGTTGTCCCTCTCAGACAAATGAAAGCGTGTATAAAATTTAATGATTTCCGCAACGTATAAATTAAACTGAAACACCCCTGAGGAACCCCCAGCTTGTTATCGAAACGTTTCGCAGCACCAGCAACAGTGACGTTGAGCCACGCCCGAAAAATATTTGCCATTTTATAAAATAACAGCGTGGCTGAATGTGTAGAACACTCGCTTAGAAAACAAAATAAGTTTCACATAAATGATCGCATCATTTAGATATAACATTCTTTCATTTGCAAATTTTATGAAGTGCTTAACGTAGTAATGGTACAAAAACCTACATATAAAATGGTTAAGTAAGAACGAAAGATACACGTTATTAAGTCGAGCAAAGTAAACCATGTTAAATCTTAGCTTTGTTACGGCGTAGAGTTACTCCTGCAGACTCCGATGGAGTCCAGTAAATCGTGAATTACCGCATGTTTATTTTAGAATCAACTAGAACGTATAGACTATTGTAGGTTAACTCAAGTCTAAAGATATCAAACGTATCGCTTTATGATCCGTGAGAAACTGCATCGTTTTTACTTGGTATCTAAATTTTTCACACAGGAATCCTGATATTCTGCAAGACAATGACAACTAGGACTGACTTAAACTAAGAAAGGACGAAGAATGTTCCACTGCCTTAACTGGTTCGCATAAAATAGTTTAATATCGTTTCGGTTCGGCATTTACCTTGCCGCACACATAATCAGCGAAATGAGCAGGAATCTTTATAGCCGGGAGAATATGGCGTATAAGTTACTGAAATAATTTTGTTATCGCCTGGGGTTACTTTGCGAAACCATGTAGAGTAAAAAACTTGATGGCCGGACTGATGATCGATATTTAATATAGAACAGTTGATTGAAGCTACTTTCTAATACAATTAACTACAAGGAGGGATCACAAAAGGAAACTTTTGTTGCATATTATGGCTTTTTAGTTCATCGACGTAATGGTAATTAGAGTTGCGAGAAGATTATGGCAAGAAAATGCGAAGGAATGTTGACGGAACAGCCCCGGCGTTCACCTAAAGTGATTCCGGTAAATCTGAATGCCCTGACCGTTCGGTCTGGTTTGTGACAGGCGCCGCACCCCCGTCGCTCCCCGTGGGCATCCTCAATGGGTAGCAAAGCATGCGTTGACTCATTATTCGAACATTAATGACGGATAATTCTTCATATGGCTTATTTCAGAGTTTAAGGGGGCTGGGTTCATAGATATTTTTGTAGTAGGGTTATTCTTTGACGACTGAAAAGTCTGTAATGAGAGTACTCTTACAATGAAAAGACCAGAGTGGTAATTGCACTGCTATAGGTTTTATTACTACGCGACGAATCCGTGAATTAAAAAGCAGCCAAGGGACGTGGCTACCTCGGAACAGTAGGACGACCCCCCCACCCACCCCCACAAACAATAGCTATTTTGAAAGGAGCGTGTAGAGAGAGGTGAACACACAGGCGAGGTGATCCTCGGCTGATATTACGCCCGAGCGAACACGCCAATTCACAAAGATTTACGGCCAGACAACGACAGCGGTTGACCTAAGGGAATTTCCTGCTGAAAGTCAGTGCCGAAGATACACGAGAACTATTTATACAATCCGGAAAAATGTTGGACGGCCTCTTTACACGAAACTTGACAAGTTTCGTAACATGGATGAGTGGCAGAGAGTACTGTCTAATAAAAATCTTACATTTAAAACATATTATTGCTTTTATGGAAAATCTGTTCACATATGACCAGGGAAACGCTACGATTGGAGGTTTAATCGGACGCTGGAGGGAGAGGGAGCAGAAACCAGTTTTCAACGCACGAGACGGGTTCTTATGATTTCTACCATCACGGCGCCTAGTCGGAAATCGTCAGCTGACAGCGTTTGACTTGAAGTACTCATTAAGTTGTGCGGGATGAAGACTATCAGATGGTTTTTTTGCGCTTTTGACAACGCGACGTTTGCTGCAATTATAAACGGTAAAGTGTTCATCTTTAGCAGATACAGTGATTTTCACAAGTTACTACTCGCTCATGTAACTCACCCTGTAGCGTTTTGAGTAAAGGTTCTCATACTCTACCGACTGTATAAAACTGAGCTAAAGATATTGCCGAGAGCAAAGATAACTTTAACTATCAAGAATGAACTTTAGTGATCACGTTTTTTAATTAATGTTCGGCTAACCCAATAACCCTGCGTGTCTATTCGCCTTGTAAAATCATTCTTACATTATTTAATGTCCTTTTATTACTATTTGGAAATGATTAGTGTTTGTAAACTCAAATTAATCTTTATTATTTTTTAAGGCCTCTGTTGTAGGACAAGGTGTAGATTTTGACCATTTTCTGCAGGCCTAATGTTCTTTTATAAAATAAATTGGTCGGGTTATGACCCATATCCAGATCGTATAGCTATGCTTTACAAATTTACATCTCATTATCAATAAATTAAATAATCAATAAAGTCCATATTGATTAATAAAAATTTACCACACCCGATGTATCCAATTACAAGTTGGGTACTAACTCAGCCTCACTAGGTCCTATATCAGGGATGGCGAACCTTTACTGATATACGTGCCACTTTTTTCTAAAGAAATGTTGAATGAAGCCATGATGTGCCATCAAACAATAATGACGTAGTGATTAATGGGAAAAGATATAAAAGTTTGTATCTGCATCCAGAAATATACAGTTTTCATACCTAGTATTAATAACATCAACAATTTTGTGTTTATTTAAGTAGACGAAATTAGTACGACTACTGTCGTTGCAAATTAGATCACAAATAACTTAAATTACTTTCATACTTTGTTACTTTTAGCAGAATGCATGTTGAGGTGGAATCATCTGACAAACGGTTTCGAAGTGAGACTTTAATGTTATTCATTTCTGAAAATAATGACTCACAGGTATAGGCAGATAAAATATTGTTACGATAGCAAACGGCAGCTTCTTAAGTGACTGGAATTGAATTCCAAGTTTCCATAATTATGGTATTGACATTTTTACTCCTATTGTTTGACATTCCTGCTAATTAATTTGATTCAAACTGCTTCCTCATTTCGATGAATTTTTGAGACCATACTGAACTGCACTGGGACTCCGTCAGATGCATTTCCATTTCTTCAATTTCCAACAAGACAAATTAAGACAAGTTCAGTTTCAGGTGAAGTCACATCAGGATACATAATAAACTTTTTCCGATAATTCTTTGAACTGAGAAAATTTTTCGATTGAAGAATTAATTACTGATGATATGTCTTCAGTGAGCTTTAATTGGCCTGGTTTTTCTTGTACATCCGAATCTCTGGTGATATTTTTCTTTAAGCTTAGGAAATACTTGTAATTATTGGAAATAAAATCGTTAGAGAAAACTTCCCTCAAAAGCGCGAATGAGATCTGTCATAACGATAATTGTTTTGTTTGCGCCTTGAAGCTTCATGTTCAACTCACTGAAATGCTGGCACATGTCAGTAAAAAACATTAATTTTGAAATTATATTTGCATCCGTAGTAGTGGTTAGTAACGATTTTATCGCAATTAATTCTTCCTGGAATTCGTTTACTGCACAATATCGAGCAAAAAGAGCTAAAGGAGCAGTATAATCGTCAAGACACAACGATATAAAAGGAGGTGACATTATGTCAGTTGTAGGTTGTTCTTTTACATTTTCCGCCAGTTTTAGTATTCTATATTTTAGTGAGTTTCTGAATAAACGACAATCTTTGATATGTTGAATTATCCCTATTTTCAAAGTTTTTAAAAAAGTGAAAAGGCGCTAGTTAAACAAACTTCTTTCAAACAATTATACCTCGCAAAGGTTTACCATTCCGAGCAATAAGATTTGCAGCCGAAAAACTTCCGGCACTTGTACGACAATGCTTGCAAACATACTTAATCAAGGCGTCGATTGTTTATTTCTCTCCGTAATTGCACATACAATGACTTCTGGTTGGGTTTTTTGACAAAGCTTAGCGCCACGCCTGCCGCCGCGGCGCCTCAGTCGGTTCGGTCAGAAAATTCGCTCGAACTCTACATCTTTTACGCAATCTGTAGTCTTTGTGACAGCGGAGGTTTTTTTCTCTGTGAACTTTGTTACAATGTTCTTAAATTATGTAGACAAGAAAATAAATTACTTATATCTATTAGGTACCTTCTTAACTAACGCCGTGCCCAAATTATTTGGTCGCGTGCCATCATTGGCAGGCGTGCCGTTGGTTCGCCATCCCTGTCTTATATGGTCAACCCAAGGGAAGTCACTCTATGTTGCGAGTAAGGATTTTAGATATGTTTCATCCCTTAAAGGGCTAAATTCTATACTTATCTACCAGATGCAATTTATTTGTCTTTCTCGTGCAAGAAACTGAGACGATGATGTTGAATATATTTGGTTAGAATTTATATTGCCAAGCTGGTCAGATGTCTGGAATTATCACGCTAGAAAAAAATATATTTAATTAACAAAGGAAGTGGTTAAAGTATCCGTGGATGAGACTATAAACATTTTTGTAAACGGTTGTTATATCATGCCAATCTCTGTCACTAGATTTCTAGTGCTTAGTTAACGAAACTCACTGCATACCCAGTTTTTCTGTAACATAAATGCTAGACAAAAGATTAAGCCTGTTTGTCTCTATTAAAGTGAGGATATAATTTATTACATAATTGCATTAAAAATAACACTACACAAAAGTGTGTGAAACTTCACATTTAATGTCGTGTTTGGTCACAGTGAACTTTGCTTTGGGTCGGTAGCTCTACAGTCACATTAGTTAGTGAATTTTTTGCAGCTGGAAACGCAGTCTCACCCGATTTGAATGCCCCACCAGAACCTTCACCACGTTGGGTGTGAGCCAACAATCTATTTTTTTAGCCAATTTAAAAAACTTGAATCATGCTTCAAATAACATTTGGTGCGACCAAATAATTGGAAGAAATTTCAAAACGACATTTCAGTTGCGGTCGTGGCAATTGTGTAACACACTGGGCATTTTCCACTCGGAGCATTTTTTATTTCATGTGATCTTTTTCGCTAAAATTCCTTTTTGAAATTTTTTTCTTTTTAAAAAATTCATCTAAATATCCTCAGAGTGTACATCAATCCCCTACTGGGTCGTATGCAGTGAGTCTACCTTTTTATTACTTTCCGGAAACTTGGTACATATATTTCTCGCTGGGTGACTATAGATGGTATAGTTGTAAATCAATCAAAAACTGGTCCAAGCAATGCCGGGTTCTATGCTAATGCATCAACACAATTACAGAAAAAAGGCGACATTATTACATCCCATAGGGTGATGATTTACTGTTACCTAGAATAAAAATTAACGAGGGTTATCGGAGAGCAATGGGCTGATAAAACTTCGCGTGCTGTTTTGAGAAGTTGCATGCCACAAAGCAGATGCTATACTGTTAGGGGCGGGACCGTTTTGGAAATTCAAGAAAAGAATTTAGAAAAACTTTACCCCCGTGAATGTGAACTCCCTATTGTATGGAGTAACGAAACGAAACTTTCCTTCAGCCACCGATATAAAAGCCTCCAGCATATTAGCGAAGAAGCTGGTGAGAGGAGATTTTGAGCTGTTCAGAGAAAATGTTGAGTACGTCAGTCGTTTCTTCACTAACGATAATTCTGGTCAGGAAGCGAAATTCTCATTCAAATAAAGAGCCGAAACATTGAAATTAAAGTATGTACTGCGTTTAAATTAATATATTAATGATTAGTTGCTATTATTTCTGTGTCAGACGCATGAAAATATTTCCAGTGGGTCAAATTTAGATCGCAATACAGTGAATGTATTCGTACAAGGGTAATATACGACACGTATATTGAACAACAATATTAGTAGAAGTTGTGGTTATGTCGAGATGCAGACAGATCCAAAATGACAACTGACACAATTTTTTACAGAATAATTCACAATGAATTTTAAATTCATAGATAATTTAAGCTTCCTTCCTAAGTGTTGAGTTATTGAAGTTATTATTTCGTACGGATGGAAGTAGTTCCGTATTTATCGTTATGAATGAGACCTGGACCAGGAAAAAACCAAGGTTTTTAGGTTCCTAATTTTATTTAATTGGTTCCCTAATTCTGACATCATTCATTTATTAGAAGTTCCATCTGTATTGCTGTATAAACTACAACTGAAATATATATATATAAATTACAAAATAAAGTTATAAGCATTACATAGCAACAATTCTATATATTTAGTCAATCTGAAATAATTGTCGGAACATTCCTTTCACTTGTCATTTTTGACAGGCTTAGAGGCTTGTTATTATATAAGCTTTATTGATCATATGAATGCCATGCACCATTTACAACAGCGGATACTAAAGTCATACAATATCGTATTAGCACTCCGTTAGTAACTGTTTTAAAATATAACGGATTGTAGAAGAAAAATTCATTGTTACGTTACATTTTATAAGCCACAGAAACGTTGATAGGTTAGACAGCACCAACTACAATGTGAGCTAGCGGAAATCACGGCAACTGACGACTGTCGACCAAACAACTCAGCAGCACGCTAGATGTGTGTTGCTGGTGGCCTAGCTCGTGAGAGGCAGGTGCCGTCCGCACTGCGGGTAGCCGTGCCGCAGCCTAAGCGGTTCGCCTCGAGACGCACAGCGCCTGTTCAATTAACGGAAGACTTGCGGCCGAAATCGCCGGCCGTAATCACGTGCTGTGTATTCAGCTGCCGCTGCAGTTTCCCCGATGAGGAACACTAACGAGGGATCGATGTGGCCGCGGCGTCTCGTTTAGTCCACACCTGCTACTCCAAAGCACACTCTTCTTCTCCGCCACTACCATCACAGGGAGACGAGGGACTGTGGTGATAGCCGCTTCTAGCAGCGTACAGCCTAGCCTGTAGTTGTACGGTTTACGGTTCAATTTTAGAGTAGGACCTAGACGTTTTTAAATGTTGTGCTCGCCTTGCTGAATTATTACCATTGTGGGTGGAAATAACTGAGAAAGAAATTCACTTAAAAAACACAACAAAAAAAACACTGATGCGTTTACCAGCGTGTACACGCAAAAGAAGTGAAACTTCTATGTTTCTGTGTATTTGAAATGTTTTTTATGTTTCTGTCGCACTGAAGTGGACAAAAGATACTGTATTGCATTTCGGACAGTGAATAAGAACTTTGTCCAAGATATTCTAGTAAACAAATGAAAATTATTAAAGGGTTACAGTATACGTCGATAGATTATAGAGGATTTGCGTTTAGAGCTTTTATATCGGAGTAAACGTAGGACAAAATTATCTGATAAACGTTGCAACAACAAATTTTCTTCAACAACTAGCTTATAAGATCGTAAAAAATGACTGACTGAATGCAGATTTCTCTCTCATAACGTAAATAATTTTTAAATGCTTAAATATTTCAATCCTTTTGTTATAAAGAGGATGGCTGATATTTATGCATTAGAGTAAACGCTTTTGTCGCACGCGCATTAATACTTTCACTGTATCGGATATAAACGTGTTTCCATATTTCTTTTCTTACTGTAACAGCGATAGGAGAATATAATGAAACCATATACATCGAACGAATTTAAATAAATAATATCGCACGCTCACTAATACATTTACTGTATCGCCATATAAATGCGATTCCATATTTTTCTTACTATGACAGCAATAGTAGAATATAAATAAACAAAAAGCAACTAATAAAAAAAGAAGCAATGTGTAATAATGACGACTGCCCCAAAAGTAAATATACCATCAGTGAGTATTAAGGCAATTTAAGCCTTAATATTTTAATCCTTAATATTTTAAAAGCCCATGCGCACTTAACACTTAACGCGTAAAATTAAAAAAATTCTCATCCAAAGACATTTCTCTCAAAAAAGGCTGCAATGGTAGCAACGGAGACAGCTTGACACAAAAACTTCGGTATCTATAAAGGATATTATACCGCTTCCGTAAAGGCGAAGGTTAAGATGTAGGAATGTTACACGAACTTCACTTTAAAATTACACTAAGCGGCTACATTTGTTTAGGAAAATGTGAAATGTTGTTAAGATAAACAAAGGTGTAACAGGGAATTATATTTTTATGATGTCAAAATCATTCTCACTCGTCCTCTAACTCTAAGGTTGTTGTGAGAAATAAACGTATTGGTTAAAAAACTATATAAAATAAGATTTTATCATAGGAAAATAACAATTAAAAAAAGTTTATCTTGGAAAACTCATGTACAAAAAGCGAAATTTTTATTCATTTGCGGCAGTTACTGTGTCAGGAGGGTAAGGAAGTTGATGGTGCGCAAATGTCTCATCACCATATTGACGACCACAGACCTGCGTTAAGATGCCGAATTGATAAAAGACTGGTTATTTGCTTTGGTGTGTGCTATGAAACTTTTTAATTCTGTTGCAATTCTTATTACAGCTTCATTATAGCCTTTTATCCGTATGGTAAGTGAATTATTTGTTTATGAGTAATGCAGTTTATGAAGCGGAGATTGGAGAGTCCCTGCATTCAACTACATGACTGCAGGAGGCCACCTTAAAACCGCAACCAGATACACTGAGGTCAGGACTTAAGCCTGGTCCAGTTATGCTTCCCCGATCCAGTATGCGATGCTTCAGCGCACTGAGCACACTGGCGTTTACTATTATACTGTAAGAAGACGTTTTCTATACACACACTTCTAGGAATATACAGGGTGATTGAAAATAACGTGGACAAAATGACATGGTAGATCAGTCATACAATAAGAATCAAAAACCGCATAGGAACAGAGGGTCGCAAACGCCTGTAGAGGGTGCTAGAGCCACGAGAGAGCGTTGCGATACAAACACGGTCCCTCGGAATCTTTCTTGTGGGGATTTTTAAAAGTGTATGAAACACCTGCTGAAACGCCGGAAAACTTGATAGGAAGAATCGTTGGGGCAGCCGGATGTGTTCGAGATACACCTGGTATCTTTGAGAAGGTGCGCCGTTCCATGCAACGGAGATGCCGGGCTTGTCTCGATGCATCTTCCAAAAACTTTGATCATCTTTTTTTTTTTAACTGCTTAACGTCTCCTATAACAACTAGGTCTTTAGAGACGGGAAAGGATGGCGGCAAGGAATGGGGAGGAATTCGGCCCTGGCCATTTTTTGAAGGAAGCATCCCGGCATTCACCTGGAGCGATTTGGGGAAACCATGGAAAACCCAAATCTGGATGCCCGGACGGGGATTCGAACCGCCGTCCTCTCGAATGCGAGGCCAGAACGCTAGCCGTTACACCACCACGCTCGGTTTTGATCATCTGCTGTAGGCTCAACATTTGGCTTGCATAAGTCGCATGTGAGTGAGTAATTATCAATAAAATGATCTTTAATGGTTTTGTTTCTTCTCATTGTGTCAGTATTATTTTAGACACCCTGTAGCGGCTCCAGATCGCAGTTGCGACCCTCTGTTCCTATGCGATTTTTTATTCTTATTATGTGACTGATTTACCATGACATTTTGTCCACGTTATTTTGATTCACCCTGTATATGAAATGCTCTTGCGTGATTTGCCGAGTTAAAGAAGTGTTATTCCTGTAACTTCACCGGTTCCCTGCACTAAGATCCAGTGACCTTGCCGTAGATTAATATAAAATATCTAAATATATATAAATGTCTGTTATTGACCCGTTAGTGTGGGTTGGATTAGAAAAGTATAACTGGACCACGATCGAGTCTTGCCCCTTGTACCGGTCGTTGGGATTGCAATTTTTAGGTGGTTTATTGTAATCGTCTAATGCGAATTCTACGCGCTCACAAATCTCCGGTTCAGAGGCTAAACATTTCACAAACAATAATACACTTGTCATACACAGAAGATAATTACACTTTCGTATAGATGGCAACTCAACATTGCTCAAATAGTGTGTAAATGCTCCGGATATGACAAATCCAGTTCTATCACAGATAAGGCTGAAGTACTACTTTAATAGCTACACACCGGTCGCCCGCGCACAGCTGATGGTCTCTCGTGATCTGCCAGGACGATACGAAAAAAAGTCTGTTACTTAGTGTGAGACAGGAACATACAGCCTCTGGCAATTCGCATGGCACCTGTGTCAGTTTAATTAGTTCGGACTTCTAGTGACGAACCGGAAACGAGGATGAAAACGTCCGCGTCAGTTGTGCGCTCCTGCCTTGACGTCAGAGCGAGAAAAAGGCAGCTCGCTCGGCGCGGGACGGCTGAATTATTGAGACAACTCCGGCTGCCTGCGCCTGCTTCACCAGATTAAATGAAAATGGAGATTAAAGTTTCATCACGACGAGAGCGCGCGTCCGCTGTCTCAGGCAGCGCCGACACTGCCATCTCACGGCCACTGCAGGAAGCTGTCAGCGCCCACTTCTTCCTGACCGACATTGTCGCAGAGGGAGAAGAAACAAGCAGTCTGTGAGGCCAAACCACTGTTCGAAGGAGATCGGAGGTAGTATGACCAGGAGTTCTGGTAAGTAACTCGTCGCAAGTTGGCATAGAATGGATACGGTTACCTCTATACTCCAAATTAGAGGTTCAAAAACTGGGTTCGCCTCCTCTTCGGGGGACGCGAAGATTTGACAGGTGGAGGGGAGACGATAGCCTAGCTCTACACCGTCGAACGTACTATCTATGACTTCTTTACCGCCTCTTAAGAGCGGTCTGATGGCTCAGTGGTTAAGGCGTCTGACTAGAGATTGATAGGTCCCCGGTTCGAATCCCTGTCTCGGCGGGGATTTTCATAGGCACTTAACCCAACCTTCAACTCTGGCTCACCTTGCTGTTTAATGTGAAGTACACCAGAACGCTTCCGTGGTTCGGATTCCACGTTAAACTGTCGGTCCCCTGTACCCAGTAGAATTGCCGGGTTAGGTTAAGGCGGTTACGACAGGGGTGGAATGCGCAGCCAGTAGAAACCCTGTCACCAGGTCAGTCCGACCACACAGCATTATTATTATTCCGCCTCCTAGATTTAGAAACCATTATTCTGACTTCACATACTTAGTGAGTTTCCTCTGGACTGACATTGTTACTACTGAAAACTAGGCATTTGTCTTTTTATTAAAATTGTAGCGGGAGGTGCAGGCGCGGGAACATTTCATTTGATGGAATAAGGGTGAGAAAATCCTAAAGTCTCCTTACCAAATTGCTTGTATTTTCAGAGTAACTATGATGTTTGATTACTATATAGTTAATATTACGCGATTCTCAGGTAAGGTTTTTTTATTATTTCTCATATTTTTATTTGTCATCAGTATCTGAATTAGTTTGTAGCAACCTTCCATCTTTTCCCATCTTGCGCTATTGTCTGCATCACAACATACGCATCATAACCTATGTTCTCAATTACCTGCTTCTAATGTTTTATTCTTTGTGCTGCTCAACAGTTCGTTCTCAGCTCAATCTCTGTCGATTTCAATATAAATTCTATGTCACTGAACTTTCCGAGGAACCATCCCGATATTCACCTGTGGTGATTTCGGGAAACCATGGAAAACTGAATGGCTGGAACAGGGATCAAAGCTAAGTCTTCCCAAATGACAGCCTCGAGCGTAAACTGCTCACCCACAAGGATCTATTAGTTTTCTTTACCGACGATCTTACCTTAGTGATCTCTTCATCTGTTTGCGAATCGCGTACGCTTGGAAAACATCACTATGAAACTTACATGGTTCCACTGCTTCTTATTGTTCACTGCAAGGGTAAAGCATTACGGCTTTTCCAGCTTCAAATTTTGATCTTAGATCAACCTCCATCACCAACGTTCAAAATGTATTTTGTTATATTTGTGTCGTGATCGCTACTCTATCTTCCGGCAAACGATCTTTCAATTGTGTTTAACTGTCTTCAATTCTTTCATTTAAACTCTAAATATCAAGTCCATACCGTACATCTTCATTTCTAATTGAGTCCTCTACGCGCAGTATTCAATTTTCCATGCAGATCTAACTTCTGGTTTATGTTTTTTTCCTTTTATCTTCATCACTGCTGTCCCACAACTTACTTCCCATCATTAAGAAATAAAGCCACTTTAAAAAAATCATTTTGGTCATTTTGATTTGAATATATTTCTCTATTTTGTAACTTATAATTCAACAAGTATAATTGCAAAGAGACACTTGCTGTAAGTATTTATTATCAACTAGTGTAAAATCCGTGATATTTTTTTTTTTTTTTTTTTTTTTTTTTTTGCATATCGTCACATATCTAGAACAATCCCAATTTTTATGGTCAAGAAAGGTTGATTTAATCTTAACAAATACGTACTTCACCCTTATGGTGAATAAAATCTCTTGAGTTTGAAGAAGTCAGAAGTGTTAATAGACGTATTAAACACGGACAGGGATGATCGCGGTATAGTAAAACTGTTTTAAAGGTATTGTATTTGACCCTAAATGTTCACTCTGCAAAATTTGAAGAATTGCTGTTTGTTTTTAAGGCATCACGTTATTTTTTATTGAAGCTGGGCAAAAATTCATAATGTAATCTTTGGTAATAGTGTCTGTAACGGCCAGAGAATTTAATATGGATTCCAGATTATTAAGTAGTTGAGCAATTCCGGAGAAATGAATTGCCGGAATACTCGATTCGGTAAAACATTTGGTCTGATGTCCACTTTAAAGAAAATAATAATTCACACACAGCGAACATGAACAAAGACCATTAACGAAAATGGTCAGTAAAAAGCAAATAAACCGTAATGTATAAACTGTGGTCAAGCAGCAACATTAGCGAACGGTTAAATTAAATTGAAATTTAGCCTAGCCCGGAATCACAATTGGCATCAGTGGTACAGCAGATACCATGAATAATTTAAGCTTTCAACTTTACTTTTTACTAGCGACATGGTACTGAAAAGTACACGTAGTTCGACTTTTTTCAACCGTAAAGATTTTTAGGAATAAAATAATACTAAAAGCAAACTTAATGTATGTATCCTGGCAATTAAGTTCATAGTAGCTGTTTAGCTATTAAATTGTGAACATAATTTAGAATTTCTTCTAATGGCGTGTCTGATCGCTGTTAGTTGGCGAGTGAAGGCGCACACGCGACGTCACTGTTCTCCAGCCAATAGCTATCGAAGGAGTGAGTGAGCTTAGAAAAATTTATAGTTTTTTTTTTTTTTTTTTTTTTTTTTTTTTTAATTGGGTAGGAACTCAGTCATAGTGAGCCTTTGGTTTGGTTTACTTTAAAGAATTTTTTGATTCATTTGGTCGTAAATGATCGTCGAGGAAAGGAATTAGTCTATTACCTTTTGAAAGCACCTTACCGGCATTCGCCTTGACTGATTTCGGGAAACGAAGTAACACCAAAATCTGGATGGTCAGACGGGGATTTGAACAAGCGTCTTACCAACAAGATAACCGGTATATTGCTTTCAAGATTTCAATGGTCGTGTCTTGCCATGTGATGTATAGTAACGCTTTAGTCTCAGCTATCAAAAGTCAAGTGTTTTAAATGATATTCCGTTGCTATCCCATATATTAAACAGGCACTGAATTTAGATTTTCGGTTCTGTACCCTATATACGATTTTTATTCACTTAGGACAACTGGGAAGATAGGAGGAGCAAAGATAGTGTAACAGCCCTCATACCTGAATTTTGAATAGTATTGTACTGCATGAAGTATTTGTAGTGAGCTAAAGTTTGCTTAGTGATTTGGTATGTTTGTTTTGTAATTTCTTGTAAATCAGTGTATATAGACTTTGTTTTATGTAAGAAAATTATTTAAAGTCCATTTAATATGTGTAAAAACCGAATGGTGCAAGAGAATTTCTTAAATGTTTGTAATTCCATGTATTAATGTAAGTTACGATGTCTACAGGACAATTTTCTACAGTTTGAAAGGATTTCTGTAAATAATTTTGTATTTAAGTATCTCTAATTACCATTTCTGATCATTTTGTAATGTTGTTAAGTAATTTTGTATTAATTCCGATTGTTTTTAATATGTTTGATTGTTTGAGTGATTGTTAATGATCGAGAAATATCGGGCGGATGCCTTTGAAGAATTCTCGTAATTTCGATAGAGACTATATAAACAGATCGGCTGGACAGAGGAGTTAGTTAGTTAGTTAGTTGACATCATTCAGTGTTACAGAGAGTTTCATTCAGTCAGTTGAGTTCACAGAGATTATCTTTGCGACTATTCAGAAGTGCATATCTGTATTGTATCTATGCTTGTGAATATCGCTGACTCTGTTTTGAATGGAATAAACCAAATTTTGAACATAACCTTTTTGATGGACTTTTTAATTAATCAATATAGTAATTAAACCACCGAAGAACCTTAATATGGCTACGTTGACAGGACGAGAAGTAATTAAAACATCCGAGGAGCGTAATAATAGGGTACAATACTTACCTAGAGAGATCCAGTTTAAAAACAGGAACTGAACCGGTGAATCCCGAGAAAGACTCTAATACACGTTTCCTCTCTTTTGCGATATGGGCTAGATTTATATTATTCTATCAGCCAAACAAAGACTAGCGCGTTTAAAATGGCGATTGTAACAGAATACGCAACAGAATTTCGAATCATTTATAATACCCCGTGGAAAACAAACAGCCAGGCTAAACAATTCTATTTCAGACAAGCATATCTGACTGTTATTTTAGAAAATAAACACCCACTGAGCATTGGTAGAAACGCCAAACTTTATCAGCAGCAGTCTTTTACATATGCAGTGAATGTAGCTAACAGCAGGATGGAATTTACGTTGCTGAGCTCACTAACAAGTAGTTATCGAGTCAGAAACAGTTCGTTAGCTACCAACGGCACTATAAACTCGCCTGATATCAGGTTCTATGCATATCAAACTCTCATTACGATGCCATATTCCACTTTAATACCACCATCCCCACTGGAAATATGAATTTCAGCTGCAGCATATAGACATAGCTGATGACTAGTGATATACTCTCATGGTGCGCAAATTTTTGCTCGAAGCTCATGAACAGAGCGGTTTTGCTAACACAGTCAACGACCATGATCCGTGTGTTGAGGCCATAAATGAGATATTCAAACGGACAGCTAAAGCCTGTTCATTATGTGGTTCACGGTTTGCGTAGGCCACGCACGTATTTCCTGCTGAACAGATGTAATTAGCTGGGTGCCAGGGAGTTCACATAAAATAAATTCGGTTGCTGCAACCGTGTGCGAAATATATTTTATTTCAGTTTAGTAGAGCAGTCTCCGTTAAAAACAAAAGGATGTATTTTTGTTTTTTGTTAAATAAATAAATAAAGAGTTCGCTCTCTTTTGCTGAGGCTTGATTTTATTTGTACAGAGTCATTTACTAACAACAGGGACACGGAAATTTTAAACAGACGAATGGTCCAAAAGAAAAATCCTGTCTAAATTAGACTGATTAATCAGAATGTGAAAATAGATTGAAACGTTCTACTGTTGCCATTATTACGTTAGCTACGAATAAAAAAAAACTAATTCTGCTTTTTATTAGTATAACATTTTAAATTTCCATACAATGGGATAATTGAGACCCCGTACAATTTTAACGCTTTCGTGAGCGAATACAATTTCGGTACACGGCTTTGCATACATCTGTGTAATTGGACTGCAACGATGCTGATAGTACAAGGAAAAAAAATTGGTGCTCGTAAAAGAGAACAGAGTATCTCGTTTCGAGAAGCACTCAGTTTTAATAAAATTGCTTACTTAGTTTGTGGAGTCTACGACCATTTCGCGGAGGACGCGATAAGAGATATCCCAAATACCCTACCGAATAACGACAGCTAGGGATGTGCAGTATTAAGGGCTTAGGGCAGTAAAAGGCGACAGCGAAGGCGCTCCCAAATGAGTACCCAGTCAGCGCTGGAATAAAGAGTTTGAGCAGAACTCTTCTTCCGGGCTGCTAAACTTGTTCCGCCACACTTAAGGAAGCTTTCAAGTACCTCCAATCGAACAGTGGCCACGCGACAATCTACTACGTATGGAAAGCTTTCAACAACATGCCATGATTAGAAGGACTAAGTCATATTTATATCTGCGGAAATGTACTGAAATTTAAAATTATCTGTATTGTAGTAGCTATTAGGCCATCAAATCGTTAATAGCTGGACCTTTCGGTCACCTGTAGTAACATATTTGAAAAATATTACAAAGAAATGTTATATAAAAATTTATATTGGCAATATTCTTGTTTTGGGGCGTTTATATTCCCAATTTTTGATGTTATTATTAAATTACTTTTTGCTCTTAGCTTTTAATTAATGATCATAGTAACACAGAATGTTCATGAAGTGGATGTCCTCACACTTCATGATTATCATGAATGATTTTTTTAAAACTTTACTGAGTATCATGATTGTTTTTACATGCATTGTAGATTATTTACTTTCTGAGAATTCTTTGGTCTTGGAATGACGTTAATAAGCTATCATTATGGTTTTATTGCTATCTACATAGAGTTTTAATCAATTTCTTGTTCATGTGAACTGTCTGTCATAGTCATTTGAGAGTGAAAAAAAGAAGAAGGGGTATTACAATTTTGGGAGACTTTCGCTTGTTTCTGCTACTTCCAGAAGTATCTGCTTATTTAAAATTATAAAAGATGTTGACGTCTTTCTGATTTTGATAGTAAGAAATAATTCTTTTTTGACAAAATGTTTCAGATATGGCAACTGTGTTAAGAGAAACGCAAGCCTGTGAGAATTCTTCACTTAATATATCACGACAGTTAATCAGAATTAAACCTACGCTGAGTACCACGTTTCCAGAACGGAAGTAACGGTAGCATATGATACTCCGGATCCTCAATTCGAAGCAAACATAAACTAGAGATCTGTGTCCTACATCTGGTTAACCGTGCGTCTTATATACGGGAAAGGCGCACACCTGAAATCGAGTTGACGTGAAAAGTATATCAGGATCACCAATTTGTTTAATTGTTTTCTGTTTATAGTTATGCCAGTGTCACATTTACGTCTTATTTCAGCGAAATAGGTATTCTTATGAAACCTATCACAATATTAATGGTTACCAAAGACAACACTCGATATATGATTTTTCGATATGTTAATGAAATAAAAACCTACGAAACTAAACAAATTTATTTTATTATTTTTATGAACGAAAACAGGTATTTGTATGTAGGTACAATAATTAACGAATCCGCTTTTTATTACATAGAACAGGAACGCAATCATTGTCTAAATTTCAGGGAGGGGGGGGGAAGGCCCCATACTTCTACCATGTTATACATACCAAGTGCTTGATTTGTTTGGGATTGGGCTTGCTGCTTCTAAATTAGAAGTCAGAATTCCAGCAGTAAGCATTAAGATTTTTTTAAAAACATTTCTGAGGTTAGGGGCTGTAATTGGAAAATTTTTAAACAGCTTTAATAATCAATATAATGCTGTTGGGTGATTAGTCGAGTGAACACGGTGATCACACGATATTTCGGCAATTCAAGCTCTGTCGCCATCGTCATCAGAAGACGGTGGCACAGATATCGATCACCGAAATATCGTGTGTAAACTCGACCAGTCACCCCCCTGAGAACATTATATTAATTCCCATCATCGCGAAAAAACTTCATTCTTACGTTAACTTTAAAAATGGATCATACAGAGTTAATCACATCTGAGTTTTTTCTATGAGTCACGACTAGTGTAACAGGTTTTCAGCGTTACACTACTTCAGATTGCTTTGAAAAGTGCCTGAAATACAGCAACATACACTGCGTTGCGCGTATTGTCTTAAATTTCATGTTCTATTTTCCTGGAAGCACTGACGCGACGACAGCAGAAAAGTTTCACCTTACTACTCTGCTGACTTATTTTTGCAATAGGCAAGCAGCCGCGCCCTGCAAGACCCCGATTCCAGAGCCTTAGGAGCGGCGGATGGCCGTCCATCAGGAGGTGTTTGCTCGCACTGGAGGGAATCCTACGCCAGCCGGAGACATAAAACTTGCCCGGCCGGCAATCCATTACAACTTCCAATACTCTGCTTGAGAACCGATTGCGCAACTTGGGCTTTATACTTTTCGTGGTCGCTTAGCATGAAATATTCCCCTCAGCACTAGCGACCTGCGAGAATAACAAGGTTGCATCCAACCTATTTCCACCTTTCTTCCCCACCTCCCACACCCTTTCCTTTCCTTCAGCTCCATCGCCACACACACATACTTCTGGGCACCCAATACGCCTTCCAGTTCCGACTGCTGTCAGATAAAATGTCTGACACACCCTCGCCGAGAAACTTGCCAAACTTTGCTGGTTTCGGTACATTAGCAATCTTCTTCCTCGCGGATAATATCTTCCACCCGAACAACTTCTGCGCCAGCAATTACTGTCAGCAGAGGAACATTCGAGACGAGGCGTAGCACGTTTTCGCTAAGTCAACAGCAGGTTGGTTCGGTGAGCGAGAGGAACGCATTTAATTTTCTATGTGGTCTTGTGTTGACAGTAATATCGTCAGCAAGATACTTCCTAATTACATATATCCTTCCACATGTTTTTAAGATTTATACGAATGTTAAGTTTAATCTTGCAACGGTAGCGCATCTTCTATATCTTTTAGCTGTCATTGCACCGTGACAACCTCACGAACTCTTCCACTGCTTCAAAGATGCCCAAAATCTCCATCTTCAGTATATTGCAGTCACTGACCTCCTTAGCTACAAATGTAAACTTTTTCACATCCTCTAAACTGAACTCTGGCTTCGTATTCGGAAGGACGTGGGTTCGAATCACCATCCGGACACCCAGATTTTGGTTTTCCATGATGTCCTGAAATCATTCCAGGCAAATTGAGGAATAATTCCTTCAAGACGACATTTGCTCCAGTTCTTTCCCGCCACTAATGATCATGGTAATATAAGTTCCAGGAATATATTTAACAATTTTTTTTTCTCGGAGCAAGAATCAGAAGCTACAATTACAACATTCAGTCGTTCATGTCGTAACTTCAGCGTAATTATGTGATTTGGAGAACGCAAAATTATGATTATGACCTTAATTTAAAAATATCATCAATTACGCCGTACGCCTTACAATGAACCATAAAGAAATCGGTGAAGTACGAGGATACCAATTTCAGGTTTCAAGCCCGTAATCTGATAGATGAATGCTGGAACGACTCCCAAATTCCGTTTCAAAAGTGACGAAATTTACGAATAAATTAATATGTACAGATGGAAAAACATATGGAATTACATTAGTGAATTACTACTAGCCGTACCAGATAAAATATTACCACTCCAGGTATTAATCCTCTATGATATGGCTCTTATTATCAAATGGCCAACGTCAAATAAATTAGATAAAAAAAAAATCAGTAAACAAACAACTAGTGAAAATTGATAAGAGAGGGCATAAAATGTATTATTTAGTGTTAATAGGATTACAGAGAACTTGATTCTTCAAACGAGAACGTTAAAACTTTATGACTACAAAGTATTGTATATATATATATATATATAAAACAAAAGACATGACAATACCGAAACCTAGATTCAAGTGATATATTAAAATTAGTCATCGCGAGTGAAGAGCTGAAGACTTTTAGACCTTCGAATTGGTATTTCTATTCAGTTGGGAAGATTTCTGATTCGAATTCTTTGAAATATTTGGTGATCGGTTCGCCAGTAATTCTTGCCTTAGGGTCTACCTTCTGTGCGATCCACGATAGAGGAAGGAATATTTTTATCAAGTCTCTTTGTAACACTGGAACTAAACAATTTAAAGTCAAGGATGTGCGACTTGCGAAACAATTTCAATTATTTTGTACTACCACAACAGCCACCATTTCCTTCCACGAGCGGAGCTAAAGAATGCTTCAATTCGAATACCTACAGTTAAAGACTTGGCGGTGCTTTGTAGTGTTTCTTTCCTTTTTCACTTCTACTTTCAGTTCTTACTAACCAGATGGCAATCTGCCGCCCCATCATCTGTTTGTCTAATGCCCATCTGCATTCTCTTTGTGTGTGTTAATGGAAGGAAGGGGGACATATGGTAGGGTCTCTTGTTCATCCCAAAAAATGATCACTCCTGCTGTTAAAGGGTATGAAAAACGTACCGCAGGGGCCTTGCTCAATTGGTTACCATATTAACGGAATGGTGTTATAGTCTTTGTATCCTAATCTGCTACTTTATTTATCCGTGTCAGAAGCAAAAATAAATTTCGTAAACTGATGAACGTTCCACTCTCTTAAAAAAATGTTTCTGATATGGAGAGATTGACGAACGTACGTCTTTTCTAGCTCATGTTCGGTCATTATGTGTACATTTAACAAACCTACCGTTTCTCCCATATGGGGGGGGGGGGGAGGAGCGCATTATAGTTGTATGGGCTGTTGTAAACATGTATATCGGTCGCATGCCATGGTCCTCGTTATTAACAGACCGCATTGCACAACACAATTACGTCCATTATTTTTGTATATTCAATATTGTAATGATCGATGACTTGACATAACACTAAGAAAAGAGTGTATGATTAAGATTATTGTTTTCACAAAATTCATTTATTATTCAGTTGTGTGTATGCTCGTCTTGTCAGAGCGGAGCTGCACCATCGACATTAACCTACGAACTGTATTTCTTGGACTGGTATTCATCTTTTAAAGTCACATGTTTATAAAACTGCTTAAATAGATGGTAATAGTGGTATTGGCTGTAACGAAAAAAATGGTTTATATTGAATCATAAAAAAAACCGAGATCAAGCGACCCCCACTTGTAGTCACTTTAGGCATGGCTGCAGAGGGACTATTGTCAGCTCTTTTCATCTGTGAGTATAGGCGTCTCTGCGTGACTGTGATAAATGTTTTTAACTGTGATATTTTACTCTGTGTTGCGTACACGAAGCTGAAAGAAGGAGAGAGAGAGGGGGGTACATGGTGCGGATACATTCAGAGAGCTTTCGAAGTATGCCATCCAATCGACGAATCACAGTCAACAGTGTCCATATGATCTTGGGTCTCAAATTGAGTGTCTGTTACACTACTCTGTGATTAGGAAGTGTATGTCACCACCGTTCTTATACAAACCATATAAACCACTACCGGGTCTTGAACTAGGAAGTTCATGTCAAGTGCCACACCTAGTTAACTAGTTAACGAGTCCAAAGGGATATCAACACTAGGTATGTGTGGGGAGAGGGTGACCATTTAATTTCGCCCAGGGCTTTGATAGTATTACTAACGTACATGAAGGCGGGGCTTAGAGCACGTAAGACTGCTCAACGATATGCAAATAATCCCACGCCAAACCTCCGTTACAAAAATTTAACGTTAATACATGCATTTATTATTCTATCATCACTTTCACTTCTAACCTGGATAGTGAAGAAACTGGATGTTAAAAAGATCATAGACAAGCGCAGTAAAATTCCTCAAATACACCGTAGTAGTTACGAGATTTGAAAGGGTAAGTAATGAGAAGGTTAGAGAGGCAATAAAAAATTAACCGTTACTTTTTTTTTAACTGCTTAACGTCTCTTAACAGCGAGGTCTTTAGAGACGGGAAAGTATTGGGGGCAAGCAAAGGGAAGGAATTCGGCCATGGTCTTTTGAAGGAAGCATCCCGGCATTTACCTGGAGTTATATGGGAAACCATGGAAAACGCAAATCTGGATGCCCAGACGGGGATTCGAACCACCGTCCTCCCGATTGTGAGGCCAGAGCGGTAACCGTTACACCATCACGCTTAGTGATCCGTTACGACAGAGTATAAAGTAGGGTGAAGAGGATAGAGCAGGTAAAGAAAAGAGAAGTGGAATGAATACTAAAAGGTTGCGGGTAAATGACCAAGAGGGAGATGAAGGAACAGGTAACTGAAAGTAGTGAAATAGAGCGAACAGAAACGAGAGCTGGTATATTGTTTGACAGGTTGTAGGTGGGGAGATAAGGAATTTGGAGATGATTTTGTTCAATAACCAACCATTGAAAATTGTGCATGACGAGGATAATAGCACGAAGACTTCTAAAAATTCAAAGAAAATTAACTACCATTTCTCAATGCAGCTAACGTAACGAATTGGCCGAAATCAGTACAACGTTTTTTTTTTGTTTTTTCTTTTTTCCTATCGCATGCTTCAAACTGTTGCAGAAACTCTTGTGATTTCCACTTGTAGTGGACAGGGGTTGGTGTGACGCGAAAGCAGTATTCTCCTCTTCTAACGTCTCGAGGCCAATAAAACTCGGTCGTCTCGAGTGGAGGCAGTTACCTACAGCCCCCAACGTTCCTACCCCACCTTGCGCATGCCACGATAAAGATTTAACCGTGGGCTGTGAGATTCCAGTAAAATTAGCTTTCTCCGGTGGCCGAAGTTGATGCTATTCGACGATTGTGGTGAGCGGAATTCAGAAAATGTGAAACTTTACAGCCCCATAAAAACTTCAAAATTTCAAACACTTGTCTTTGGTTCTGATTCGTTTCGAATATTTATGCCCAGATACTTTGAACGACACATTTCGGATATTCCTTCAGTAGATGTTGTAAACGACAGATATTTTATGTCTGTGGAGTTAATTTCATGATAATATCGTCATAAACGGTGTCTTTTTCCTCACGACGTTGAAATATTTATTCAGTAATGTACAGTAGGCCATTTACATGTTTTCCAATATAACGTCCCTCCTTTCCAGTATACTAACTTAATCTGTAGAGCATATTAACAATTTGTTGGTAAAATATTTCTGCTGCTCCAGATGTCCTCACAGTATGATTCATTTTACATCAGTTTTTTCACGATCTTTAAATAATTTTTTTTTATTATTATTATTTTTTTAACTCTTTCAAAAATTATTAGTGGACTTACGTTTCATTATAAAAAAATTAATAACAATAAATTTCTGTAAATTGAGATGAGCATCTACCTCACTCATACATCTTGAACAAATAACAGTTGCCTCTTGCGAATGAACAAGAGAATTAGGTAATTATTTCTCACAATCTCTACATGCTGTTATCAGAGAATGAATGTAATGTCAAACCATGTTCAAGGCTGAGTTGAAAGCACTATGATTCTCTCTCTCAGTTTGGGAATATATTCATTGCTTTTTAACGGCTTAACGTCTCTTAACAGCGAGGTCTTTAGAGACGGGTACTCATTGCTGAGATCTCGTGAAAGTTAGCCCCTAGCAATTACTGCTGAAGGAATAATGCAGCGAATGTAGAATAATTCCGCCAATTAGTTAACGCTTCCATCCACACTTCTTAGACAGGATTTCATTTGTGAGATAAAGCTCTAGGTGTCTCATAGCCACTTTAGACTCAACAAAATCACAGTACTTCATCGCCGTCTGATATACTGTAGTTCAACTCTAGACTCTAGAGTGAAAACGCTTTCATTTATTCATTTCAAAGATATAATTTCTGTTAATGACTAAGCGAAGTAGATCTTCATAAGTGGAACATTTGAAAATTGAAATACATGCTTCTTTGGGTCTGGCCTTACGGCTTATCCTCGTCGAGGGCATTAAGGGGGGCAAAGGAATGAACGCAAGGAACGGGAAGGAATTCGCCCAAGGCCTTTTGAAGGAACCATCCCAGCGTTAGCCTGGATTTATTTGCCATGGAAAACCAAAATTTTGATGGACAGACGGAGATTCCTCCCAAATGCAAGGCAAGAGCGTTACCGTTAATATTTTTACTATCCATGCTTGTTTTTCATTATATTGTTCCATCCTAAGCCTTTCTTAAACTGCAAACGAGTGTCGTTTTTCATTTTCAGAAGTAACCTTTTGGCCTGATGACACTATTTCTGAGAGTAATTAAAATCATCTCTTATATGTTCCAAATTAAAATGGAAAATACATAAATGGATGGGCAAAAATAACGCATAACCTAAAATACAACTAAAGAAATATAGTGTAATAGTGTTACAACATGTACGAAACCCGTAGTTTACTGATAGGAATGGAATAGAATCAAAATCGTCTGACATTCCAAACCCAACTTGTTGGGTGAACGTTTATAGCTTGGCATTCGGATGGACGTCGGTTCGGCCATCACAGTCTTTGTTCTTCATGGTTTCTCAGTATGGCATAATTATTAGTTCAGAAGGACATGAGCGAATTCCTTCTAGTTTTCTTCTCCGTCTATAATGCCTTAGACATAAAAGACGTCAAGAGATACTCTACTATATATATTTGCTGTCATCCGCAAACAGAACACTGCAGAAAGTTTCAGGTCCGTGGAGCATAAAAATTCCTTCAATGTCACAGACATTGAATACGTTTTCAGAACAAAAACAAGGCCTGCATGCTTGAGGTATCCACATGTTTGTACACAGTCGTGGTAACATATGTAGAAGCCGTCTGGGACTTAGGACAACGGTGCAAGTCCTTAGTAAGAAGTTAAACAGATTGTAAATGTTTACGAGCAGAGAACTTGGTTGGTCACGTGGTGAGTCATTTATGACTCCATTCTCTCTAGTGGACCAGTCCCAAAGCTATTGAGTTACGTTATGGTGAGTATGATACTGATAGAAATAACGTGCTAATATCGTTTATTTTTCGTAATAGAGCAACAGTAAAAGTGAAGAATTGGAGTCGCACGCTCCAAGATCGCGAAGTGTCAAAAAACAATTTGTTCTGATGAATTTATTTCGGAATTCACGTTAGATTACATCAAAAGTCTATGAACCCGGAAATTTCAAGAAGTGCGTTAAAGCGTTGCTATCATGGAAACAGAGAGGTAAGTCAATTGTGGGATCAGTCCATATTAATTACGATTCTAGACGGCTTTCCACAATCTAGACGAATCCCAGATAACACACTTTTACCACACGCACCATAAAAAAGAAAACAGCACACGTCAGCCAAATCTTAAATAATGTTAACACTAATTTTGGCTCCTTATGAATAAACTAAGTTTTTATTTATGGTTTTACATCTCGTCGACGTCGGTGTCATTAAAGGAGGGAAAGGAGTGAGGTAAGGAACGATAAGGAATTAATCAATGGCTCATTCTGAACGAACCATCGCGGCATTCGCCAGGAGTGATTTCGGTTATTTTGATAGCCTGATAGGAATTCGAACCCGCGTCCTCTAGAAAGCCAGCCCCTAGCGTTAGCACTCAACCACCAAACTTTGTAATAATCGTCAAGATTGAATCACTGAATTTCTGAAGATTCGTTTGAGCTCGCAGAAAAATAAGATCCTACTTCTTAAAACTCGTGGTGTAAAATCGTATTGCGTAAAATGCTTTGTAACCTACATTCTATTCATCAAAATAAATTCGAAAGCTATTAAGTAAGAAGATTAAGAATGCTATTGACGCAAGATTGCAATTATGACATTTCATCCACTCACTTGTCCTCTCTTTATCTATTTTCTTTTCTTTTTTCTCTTTTTAATGGAAAGCGGCTTTTGTCACATACAACCAAAAAAACCGATTAAATACATATAATATTTATTTATATGTCTTTTCTGCTGAGTTTAACGAAAAGGGTAACAAGATAAGATCATAAAAACATATTTCAACACTACCAAGATCGCAGGAACCGGCGAACTTAAAAATAAGAGCCCAATGTGTTACCCACAATGCCAATAGAACCAGTACGACAATTAAGCTTGTAACTGTGCAAATACCCCAGCACCTATGGAAAAAATCAACTCTACTCATTACTTCTAACGTTAATTGCTAAAAATCTTACTTTTCGTATACTTATATTATAAAACACATAGAAGAAGCAATTCTCCTATTGGGAAGAAGTATTTCTTAGATTGTTACATAATTTATTTTTACTCATTAAGAGACCATAGCAGATGCAAGTTTTCCCTTCGTCTCTATCTGACCTCCGAATGTTGAACAGACAAGACGAAGACAAAAATGAAAGCGTACCGTTGCTGTTTGTAAGAAGAAAGTCCAACGTTTGCAGAAATTTCCGCCGTTGGCATCATTAAAGGCTAGGTTCGTTACGGGTGCGCTAAGAATGCGAGACAGCAGAAGTACAAGAGGATCACTGGCGCAAGGAGGAGGGCGAGAAAGAACTTCCGGACTGCGCCCTCCCCCAAAACTCTCCGTTCGTAGGATTCCGCTAATGAGGAGCTCTAGCATGACGGAAAACGCGCCCAAACTCATTTTCACATCAAACTAGGGTGTGGGGGGGGGGCGAAGTAATGCGATCAGATTAACTAGCGAGGGAACACAGTAGCGTCTAGGTGCGAGGGGATGATTACAATAAAGGGTACAGCTGGAAATCCTCGCCACAGCACCCATCTAGGTGTTAACGTGAAGTAACGTTTATGTTCATGTTTTACAAAAACTTATAAAGAATAGTAAGATACAATAGAAGTAGGTGACGTTTCAATAAAAAAAAACGTAGGCGTGGCGGCTCCAATAATGTAAGGAAAGGGATTCAAATATCTTAGATGTGTAAAGTGCTTGGTTTTGAATACTGTCACTGCACAGCTTGTCGTATTTGTTCACGGAAGGGTTTTCGATGTCGATGCCGAAATTGGATTAGAAAGTCTGGCAGATACGACGTTAATTTCACACAGCTAAAGAAAAGCAATAGAGTATCAAATTTTATTTTTTAGTGTAGTGAAATATTGAACCTACGTCCTATTTACGTCGTAATGAAAGAATGGGTTATATAATGTTTAAGAAGCACGATTCCTCTACCACTGGTAAACTACGCTTAAAGGTAATTCTCCAGAGCCTTATTAGCTATCACTTTTAATGGTGAGATCAGGGGTATATCAAAAAAAAATTTTTTTAAATATTGAATTAAATCAAATTATCGTATGGGCTGGTTTGCCGGGAGATCCCGAAGGGTTGTTCGGCTCCCAAGTGACATAGTTTTGGATGAGCCTCTTGTCGTGGCAACTATAAACCGGTAATCCTACCATCTTTAGGGGGTCTTACAGCTTAATATGAAATCAGAACCACGTAAACGTTCCGGCGTAGTTCACATTAAACAGCAAGCTATGCCAGATGTGAAGATCAGATTAAGATCCTTTGAAAGTCCAAGCCGAGATCGGGGATTCGATTTTGAGAGATATTAAGGAACAAAATGTCAACAGAGATAGAAAGGCAAAACTAAAGCTTGTGTATCAGACCTGAGAAATTGGAGTTTCAAAATGACGAGAAATGAGCGAAACAAAATCGTTAAAGTATAGATACCGATTTTGGCAACATAGTAACGAAGTACCGGGAACAACTGACTGGATACTAGATACTCGTGTTACAAATCACGATGCAAACAAAATATTTCCTCGAAGATGGAATTCCAAATGTCTTGACAGGCTCACTTGTTCTGCTTGTAAAATAAGATGCGATGTCATAGAAGTGACCGGATTTTGTCAATAATCATGTCACCTTCATGTATACTGCACAGGGAGAGAAAATGAATTCCGTGCACATCTTATACAGATATCCTCCAAGAGCAGGGATGCCTCTAGAGTCGATTTCTACATTTACTTATAAATGCTGGATGTCTCGATGGAGAGAACATGATGAGAACCATATTTGATTGTAGAGCGTCAGTTATGATGTAGAACGTTTATAAAGCAATCTATGCCTGTGTGTGAACTATGCTCCAAAAACTGTGGTAGTACATTGTATTGCAAGTTAGGGTGAACAGATTGTTTCAACAATAAAGGAGAGAAGGGTTGGAGTAGCCGGTGGAATGGTTTACGACAGCTGCCGAGTAGCTGGGAGCCGAGTTGGAAAGGCGTGTAGTGGTGAGTGCGGCTGGGGGAGGGGCTGAACACTCTTAACGGCGCCCGCAGCCCCAGGTGAGGAGCGCCCGCAGAGCGCCGCCGATCGATGGCGCCACCGCCGCCAGCCGGGGATGGCGCCGCGACGCGCTGAGACGCTCTCACACACCGATACGAGGACCGCCGATCCCAAGGGCATCGCGTCGCCTCCACGGCGCTCGGCGCCGGAGCTGCGTCGCTGTATTCAGGCGGCGCTGCATTACAAGAGGGAATTCAAGAGCAGCGCTCACTCTCCTCAGCCGCAGGTGGGATACCGGAGAGACTGGAGGAAACACTGTATAGCTGGACATTGGCAGCGACGAAGTGATGAAACCGTTGTGAGGAACACAAAGATGTCGCTGGTAACGGTTTGATTAAAATGAAATTTGCGGTACTGTTTATCTGTTGTTTTCATAGATACAGATTCCACTGAGCTGACAGCAGCAAATCAAATAATATTTTTCTACGTTATTCACACTATCTTTAGCGTTAAAGGTAATGAATCTTCATAATTACTCTACTCCACTGAAGCCACTGAAATTAATATTTTGATGATAGATATCCGCACCAATGAATGTTATGAATCATTATGTTAGAAGAGATATATGGCAGAATAAAGAATTCCAAAAATAAAAATAAACAAAAGTGTGTTTATAATTTGCGTTCTTTTAAATCTGTTGTGTTCATAGGAATTAATACGTTATTTGGAGATCGATTTCAGTGTAATAACTTTTTCTTTTTAAATTAATGCATACACGAAACAACATGCGGCAACGTTATAAATGTACATAAAGCTCGTGATATGTAATTATTACTAACTCGGACCGAGCGGGGCGGTGTAACGGTTAGCGTTCTCGCCTCACATTCGGGAGGACGGCGGTTCGAATCCCCGTCCGGGCATCCAGATTTGGGTTTTCCATGGTTTCCCCAAATCACTCCAGGAAAATGCCGGGATGCTTCCTTCAAAAGGACATGACAGAATTCCTTCCCATTCCTTGCCCCCATCCTTGCGCCCCATTCTTTCCAGTCTCTAAAGACCTTGATGTTAAAAAAAACGTAAACCAGTTACAAAAAACAACTAACTCGGTTCAACAGACGAATAACTCATTTTCGATCCCTTCATCTGAAACATTATGCGTCATCATTAGCACGGTTAATATTCTTTGTACTGTGTGTGAATTATCAAATGAAACGACATTGTTTGTAGTTATAACTGTACAAATTGTTTTTACTTCGGTATTAGTCCAGAAAGTTTCAGTATTTCAGTCATCTCAGAACGTATCCCTTATTTTAACTTCACATTCAATAGACAAGGATCTTGCGGCAACCTAATTTCTACAATTACGTGCATGTTAAATATTACGAGGCGAAAGAGATGAAAAAACAAAGAAGAAATTCCGAAAGAGGATCCTTCTCATTTAACAGGAAACGTTACTAAAAATAACAATCTTGTTTTCTTCAGACCAAAACTCGTCCTTAAGACGTTGAAGATGGAATTATTATGCACGAAAACTATGTAAGAAAGGAATTATCGTCATGATGTAATATATTTTGGAGATAATTTTTAGGAATAATGCGGGTACATTTTAGTTAATCTTTATGTTTATTCGTATCCGGCATACAGCTATCATCCCGGAGTCTACACCGAAGATATTTTATGCTTATTTTGAATCAATAAGACGTTCAAAAATTATGTCTCCTGACGTGGTCTGCAATATTGGTGAGAGAAAGAACCCGTATTGCAAGTAACATGTCGTCACTGTGCAGTGGAACATATTTTTAGTTCTTGAACTTGCGTTAGTTTCGTCTTGACGATAGTTTTATCACGAAATATATATTTGGCCTTTAAGAACTGGATTTAGTTTTAACAGTTAAGTTGCAATCCACTAAATGACAAAGCTGAGGCCAGTGTTTACGTTTAATGGCAATAATAATTTAGTGCGTTTAAAATAAGTGTTTGATGGATATATATACTTCTTATATAATAGTGAAGAAAGCATTCCCCACAATCGCATTGAAGTACAGTACGCATATCCAGAAGGATTATTTTTTACATTATTATTGATTTCTATCGAGTGACTACATATTGAAATAATTCACGTCAGTCATTTCATAACATCACCATAATAGCATCTCCGTACTGGATTAGGCCTAGATTCAAATCTGGGTTCTGAATTAACGATGGTCTAAGTTGAATATTTTAGGCGGTTTTTTCGAATGCTGAGCTTGTACACAAGTTCAGCTAAACCAATTACTCAATAGTCAAACTAAATTAATACATATCATAAATTATTTACCTTAAACTATCCAGGAAAAAAAGGAAGCCACTGCGCGTATTCGCATTCCTGTATACCTCTACTGTTTCTAAAACGGATTAGATTGTTAGATGAATGGATATGGTGCGGAAAAGATTAATTTCGAACGACAATACATAAAGTGCTTCGAAAAGCCATTTCTCGTGAACTACAAAACCGCTCTTCTTACTAATCGACCAATCACCCCCCGTTTTGCCATTGTATTTCAGATCCAGTTAGAACTTGGCAATACTTACATATCGAACTAAGGTTAGCTCGTAAAATTTTTTCAGGTGCTGACAGTAACAAAGGGCGCCATTATCGCTTATAACAAATACTGCCAACCTCGCTGCGGGAAAACAACGCCAAGAGCTAACTTCATAAATTACGGCTCAACTCTGTAAGTGGATTTGTCGTAGCCGTGTTAGTAGAACACAAAAGCGTAAACAAAAACAGGTACTCGTACAAAAGGCAGCGATCTCGCTTTGTTTTTCATTGTCGTTGTCTGGCGGCTTTTTCCTGCTCCCAAACAGTGGAATGGGCAGCATGAGCACACACACCCATACAGAAATCGTTATAGTTAAATTTTCTGGTGCCATTTCTTTTGTTCCGTGACTCCAGATGAGCATATGGGTTGCCAAGTTTGTGTCTGTCATTTAACATCTATGACGTCATACAAACTGTATGAAAGATTCAATGCATAAAATTGTTATGAAACCTTTTAGTAACCTAGACAATTTAATTGTAAATATGACTAATATATTAATCAGTTTCAATCTAAAACAGATTTTCACTTAGAGCAAATTAATTAAAATATGAAATGTATTTTTTCTAATTTTGTTAAGCAAGAATTACAGAAAATGAGACTAAATAGTAACGTTCAAAATATTAATAATCCTGAGGCAGACAATAACTGATAGGGGAAATTAAAGAGTTTAAATGGAATACCGAAACTCTAGAGGAAACGAAGTTCCATGCATTGAGTGATTAGAAAATGTTTTTTGCTTAAATTCCAACTGAGGTGTAAAGAGTAGAAAACATGCATTCTGGAAGGAGAAATCATGTGCTCTGAACAGGAGTTCAGAGATTTGCGTAGAAAATCAATGATAAAATCAAATGAAGCATCATTCGATCGTTAATACTCATGAAAAAAATAAATTTTAAATTTTCAACTAATAAAACATTCTCTAGAAAACATTTTTTACTTCGCTATTCAGAGTGATGTAAATATTAAAATACTGTGAAAAAAATAATGATTTGGTATAGATAAGAGCACATCTTGAAACTATTACTACTCTTGAAAAATGAATGCATTCAATGAGAAATAGTTTTTGAATATTTCCCTTGAATTACAGGAAATTAAAGTTTAGAAAATCAGATGTACAATTAAACTATTTTTACGTAAAAAACGGTTGCAATTGTGGCTTTCGTCATAGTATTCCGAAACGCATCGAGCACTTATCATCGAGATAAATACTGACTGGAAGAGTTTATACCAAGAAGTTAAAGATAGAACCTATAAGAAATAATATCATGCATAAGCTTTTAAATGTGAAAAAGCGACGTTTTCGGTAAAAAATTTGAATAATGCAATATTCTTCATGTTATCTATTACATAGCAACAATGAAATAATCGATATATTTCACAGTAAAATTAAAGGTTAGAGATCTGCATTCACTTCTACATTCTAAAAAATCCTTGGGATATGAACAATATTTCTCAATAAATTAATGAACATTTAATTAAAAGTGTTAAATATATGACTATACCTCTATATTTCATCAAAACTAAAGATCAAAGCAGTTGGAAGAGTATATTATGATCGCAATTAAGAAAAGGTCTCTGTTTTTAATACCGTGAAATAAATTAACGAAGAAACTATATCCTATAATTTAGAAACAATTTATGAAGATTTGCTGCAGTATTCACTTCAAGAGATTTTCCTATAGCAACAATACGCCTTCAGATATGGTTTTATTCACATTTCTATAATTCTTGATACGCTTCATTAAACAACTTAATTTCTACATAAGAACGAAGTTTCCCTTGGCGTCGAGAATTTATGAACTGCTATCGCGTAAGTATCCGAATTAAGAAAGTGTTATCACACGATATTTCAGCGATCACTACCACTGTCGCCATCTTCACTAGAAAATTAAGTTTATGAAATGCTATTTCCACGATCACAAACCACTGTCACCATCTTCTGGTAAAGATGGCTACAGTGATTTGTGATAGCCGAAATATCGTGTGTTAACACATCCTTTACTCTGCTATTTACCCGAGAGTATTTCGTATCTTAATTTTTATATATGTTTAATATTTCTTTGTAATCAGTTTTATGAAAAACAGGATGTCATTCCCTTTCCTGCTGCACTTATTATGTGGAGATCCATCTTGTTTCAGTTCATATTAGGAGTACGTTCGCATGATCGGTAAGAAACGCAATTGATAAATTTTATCTAGGGTCCGAGAGCGGTGGCCGTTTTATGCATAGCAGAGATCTGGACGCTGCCGCTAAGTGGCTCCCCAGGCGACAGTGCCCGCGCGACAACCGTACAGTGGTTGTGTTGCTGGGCGGCCGACTTGTCAGGCGATTCCCCCGGGCGCCGTCCGTCACCAAGGAACAGTGCGACGTAGCAGCGTCCTGCTCGGAAAATACTAGCACATAAAAGCAACCGATCTCAATGGAAATTAGTCTGGCAGGTATGAATTTTTTTGGGATTACTGTAGAAATTCCTCGCATTTGAAACTGAAAGCGACAGAAGTGGCAACATTTTTAATACAAATTCTAGCCACAACTTGTCTTAGTTCTTCAGTCATGTACCGTCACATTTTTGTTGAAGATTTATAAGTGATTCCACTATTTGACTAAATACGACATTTGATACTTCTGCGAAAATAACTTATATATATTACCACGTATAGCACAGTAGCAGTCAACTCCTATGATAGACCCGATTTACTTTAAAATTTATTTAGATGAAAAAAGTGTAGTAACATTCACTATCTTGATTATAAAGACTCGTTATCAAAAAGTCTGAACAGATATTTATGTATTGGAAGTTAAAAAATAAGTTATAGTCCTCATACCCATTTTAAGATTAATTTGAATCTTATGAATTAAGTATACTGGTTTTGGTGACAGATAAACATTTATTAATTACAAATTTCTATATTTTTCATATGAATTAGTATTGTTTTAATGGAATAATAGATTAAAATGTGTAATATGATTCAAATCAGTCTGATGTTTGAAATGTTAATTGAAAAACTAAAGATATGAATATTGTGTACGCGATTATTTTAAAATGATTTTAGGAGATATGGAATTGTCTAAATTTTCGGTTTTATGTTTAAATACCATTAAATATTCTGTATTTTTATTTAAAAAATTCTTTTCATGATAAAAGTAATTCTTTATATGTTCTAATTGTTTGTGTACTATTTTAATTGTGTTTTTAGTTTAATTTAAATTAGCTTTATGATAAAAGTATTTTTTTATATTTGTTTTTGATTGTTTGTGTACTATTTTAATTGATTGTAGCAACTATTAGCGGTCCAGAAGCGTCGGGCAGCGCTCGTAATGTTTTCTCAATATTTCTGTATTTCCTATTTAACGTTATCGCTAAGAGGACGCTGCATGTGCTTTAGAATCTTTGGAAGAAGTTAATGTCTTATCGGTGTAACTGAGTATGAAGATTTCGGCCGAATAAAAAACTGAAATAAAAAGTGTATCGGCAATCTTGTTTTTTATCAACTATCTTATAATTTATAGTTATTGGAATTAAAATACTTTGGTGGAAGTAAGAAATTACCAAGAGACCTCAGTAAAAAGCCTTGTAGCAAGCTGATCATTAAGTGGTTTAAAAATTACAATCCTGTAAGTAATCAAGTAAAAAAAAATTTAAAAAAGGAGGCATCAAGTGGAATCTGCTTAGAAAGATTATGAACCGTACACATAAAATCTGTAAGGAGCTAGCACATGCAATAATCTAACTGCGTCTATGGTGCAAATCAGGAAATGGTACCATTAAACATGTCACAATATCATTCTTCTAACGTCTCCCACGGTTTTAATTTGTATTTCTTTTTCGCGTATTTCAATTGAGGGAGATACAGAAAACGTACAGTAAGTGACTGGTGAAACATAATGGAGGTTCCTCCGCAGCATACTCCAATATGTTACCTGGTATCTGTTTCTAGGACCCACACATCTTAAACGATCGTTGAAAAAATATTTAATGTCTGCAGTAAACGAAATGTGAGTTGAACGCGCAGAGGCTACGGTACTACTTATTGGATTACTTAATAAAAATGAACCAGCCAGATTAAACAATGGAAATTATACATAAATTACATAAATATTACCTGACGAAGGGCGGCCGCGTTTCTCAGGTGTTAGAGCGTTATAGCACGGCCCTGACGATCGGAGTTCGATCCCAGACGAAGCCGAGGATTTTTCCTCGAAGCTGAACATCCGAAACGCCCCCTCCCCCCCCCCCAGACCCACTAAACGTGCTGTCTAATGAGTACCGTGAAGGAAGCTCCACAGAAATATAAAAAAGAAGGGCCGGACCGTGTCGCAGAACACGGCACGTCCACTCTAGTTCCTACGGTCAAGAAACAGGAATGTAGAGCTCTAACCTCGCTTATCCTACGGTTATACGGCTTGAAAGCTGTGAAAACCCAATGTCTTTACCTTTTACCTGACTAAAACTTTGTTACAGAATTTTAAGTGAATAGCCATTGACTTGATGTTTAAACCTGAAAAGGTATGCCGGAAATGCACAGTATCGATTTTTTATTCTTAATTAATAGGGAAATGGGTGCAAAAATGCAGTAATGCATGTCCCAATTCGCATAATTATAATGATTCAGACGAAAAAGAAAATGACGCACAGAAATCACTTTTTTTTCCTTCTTTGCGATATGACAGTGTAGAATATAGCCTCTACTCTTTATCCTTTCGGTTTGAAAGCATTGTAGTGCCGGCGGCTGTTATTTCTGAATGGCGATGATGTTTAGCGTCCCTTATCGGATCGTGGACTGCGGCAGCCTGCCGGCGAAGCTCACTGCGGTGAGAGGCAGGAAATGCTCTTCTCTCCGGAGGTATAGGACGGGTAGGCCGCTCGCTTGGCTGCGCGCGCTCACAAATGTCAGACTGGCCTTTAGAAATGCCTCGATCGTTAGCAGCTTCCGGATTTATTACTGCCGGCTTAACTCGCGCGGTTAACTACAAACTGCTAGCGGGATTATTTTGTGGAATAAAATCTTCCGACTCGCCAATTTCCTATAGCGCGCCGTACTTCTGACCTGCTGAACCTGCAGGCGTATTTTCGGTACATTTGTTACGGATCCCCAGTCCAAATGAAAGAATTTCGCCTCGGTAACCCGCCTTAGGAAAAAAAAAAAAAAAACTGTGTGAAACAGTTATTAACACCGGAACAGAGTGACTAGTTGAAAGAGCAAACTCTATGACATATACAAAAATATCTACGTTTCAATGGTTAAGTGAAAATAAATTTTAGAGGAAAATGAGTACGGAGGTGGGTAAGAAAAACGCGCGTTGTCTGTACTAGGAAGCCCATTCATACGATTTTGTCAATTTGGAATAAAACTCACTTTCAGCTGTCCGCACTTTATTTAGTAATACCAAGGACAAAATTAGTTAATGTATAACAATAAAAAGTATCGTGTTGATTATCACAATCAGTTTTTTTTTATTTTTTGATCTGCTTAACGTCTCTCTAACAGCGAGGTCTTTAGAGACGGGCAAGGATGGAGGGGTGGGGAGGCAAGGAATGGGAAGGAATTCGGCCATGGCCTTTTGAACGAAACATCCCGGCATTTGCCTGGAGTGATTTGGGAAATCATGGAAAACCCAAATCTGGATGACCGGACGGGGATTCGAACCACCGTCCTCCCGAATGCGAGGCCAGAACGCTAGCCGTTACACCACCATGCTCCGTTTATTTTTGTTGTTGCAAAAGAAGCAATATTTGTTAAAATTTTAAACACATGAGTTTTTGATGTCAATATTGCACTTAGCTTTAATTATAAATTACTAATTTAAATTGCTGCAAGCTGAAATTGATTTTCCATACTGTTATAACTTCAAACTTAGACGAATATATAACATATAAAAATCGTTCTGTGGTACATTATCTTGCGCCCTCACTTTAAAAATATAAATAACAGAACAGTTTTGAAATATGTTTTTTCCACATTCTTTTTATGATTCTATGTTTTTTTAAGCCATAAAGCCAGCTCAATGTGATCATGACTCTTGCAGTATACAGTTTCTCCAGTACGTTGTAATAGGATCTAGCTGTGGACACTACATGACGGACAAGACATTATCACACACACACAACGCTTAAACACACATGCCCTCGGCCGGACCTGAACCGGTGACCTTAGGCACGTGGAGCTAGCACTCCAGCCCCTACGGTACCGAGGGTGGCATGATTCTAGTACTTAAACCAATAAAACCTCCGTATTTATGTTCACCAATTTACTTTCACTTCAGAAGAATATAATTTCTCTTTAAAAAGTTTCCTGTTCTCCTGTCAGTCAAGTCAGTTGTGTCAGAAGATTTACAGATCAATAATTCTGTTCTGAAGAAGTGGACGGTAAAATAATGAAATATTTGTGGTATGGAACATAATTCAAATATTGTTGAAACGCCATTCAACCATGTCATTTATACGGGGTGGGGCATTTAATATGTTTTCTGGAAATATTTCGGAAAGAAAGCATTTTAACAAACAATAAGGGAGCGTGCACAAACCACGTAGCTCCATTTTGACCTACTTTGAACCCCCCCCCACCCCCCCCACGTAGCCATACGTGGCTTTTGCCTCTAACCCCCCCCCCCCCCCCCACGTAGCACGTAGCTTTTTTTCCTTTTGATTTCAGAAGACATGTTTTACTGTTTTCTCTTGTCAGACGATTTTAAATTATATAAGGAGATAATTAACTGACGGAAATAAATATTCACATGCTGTTGTATGTTCTGTTCCTCATTTTAACTGTGAAAAATGTTATGAAAGGAAAGCTACGTGGCCTGGCTCGGAACCCCCCCTCCCCCCACGTAGCCCAGCGTAGCCTTCCAGCCAACCCCCCCCCCCTCTGGACCGAGCCACGTGGTTTGTGCACACTCCCTAACCTATATAAAAAATAATCGTACAGTAGGGGGCTACAATTATGTGATATTGGTTTTTTCACAGGTGGCGCTGTTGTCGTTACAACAAGGTCAACTTAATTCTTTTAAATGGGAACCCCTATTTTTTTTGAAGATTCCGATTCCTCATGAAAAAATAAAAATAGTTTGCTTAACTCACTTTTCTGTTAGCCTCACAGCTGGCGCTGTAATCGCGAAAAATGAATATTCGCGTTTTTTGTGTATAATTTTAATTATTGTTTAAATAATTACATGTAATTTTCATTCTGTAAACATGGAAGGTAATTTTAAAGGATAATGACGAAATTGATTTTTTAAATGCTTTTTCTTACTTATTTGCAGCCATGTCTACAGCAGGTGCTCAAAAAGGTGACCATATACTTCCAGACATTTTCTGACACACTTCGAGCTGTTCAGGCATCATTTCTGCAAAGGGTCAGAAAATGTCTGGAAGTAAATGGTCACCTTTTTGAGCACCTGCTGTAGACATGGCTGCAAATAAGTAAGAAAAAGCATTTAAAAAATCAATTTCGTCATTATCCTTTAAAATTACCTTCCACGTTTGCAGAATGAAAATTGCATGTAATTATTTAAAGAAATAATTAAAATTATACACAAAAAACGCGAATATTCATTTTTCGCGATTACAGCGCCAGCTGTGAGGTTAACAGAAAAGTGAGTTAAGCAAACTATTTTTATTTTTACATGAGGAATCGGAATCTTCAAAAAAAAAGGGGGTTCCCATTTAAAAGAATTAAGTTGACCTTGTTGTAACGACAACAGTGCCACCTGTGAAAAAACCAATATTACATAATTGTAGCCCCCTACTGTACGATTATTTTTTATATAGGTTATTGTTTGTTAAAATGCATTCTTTCCGAAATATTTCCAGAAAACATATTAAATGCCCCACCCTGTATGTCCAGGCAGTTTTTTTTCTATTTTTATCACCGCTATTTCTACAGTATTGGAGCGGTCTGGTAGCTAAGTAGTTAAGGCATTTGAGTGGAGATCAAAAGTTCCCCGGTTTGAATCCCTGATTGGACAAGATTTTCATAGACCCTAACAAAACTTGCTTTGTGTATGTGAAGTACGTTAGAACTCTTCTGTCGTTTGGACTCTACGCTTAACTGTTGGTTTCCTTTACACGGCAGGGCTACCGGGTTGGGTTAGACAAGGAGAAAAGGAACTGGTCACCTTATCCTCGATACCAGGCTAATTATATCTCATTCGGGAGGGTTCAACCAACCTTTGGGCTGAATACAAAGCTTAGCTTAGCTCCACAGTATGGACAACATTAGACGGAAGCAATACTAAATTAAAATTACGTCTTCACCAGGACAAACCTTTATGCCGTAGGATTTACTGTCAGTCTGAAAAACAACGCAAAATGAATGTAATTATATGTTATAGTCATGTTCATGACATGAAACTAGGGTATTATCAATATAGCCTATTCAATAGCTGGTAATTTCATGTTCGAAGTAGATCATGGAAAAGTTTTAAAGGAGGAGTTGATTATTGCGGGTTATAACAGATGCACATGAGTGATGCTAATGACCTGCGACTTGAATGCGCACTGGAGAGTTGTGCTGGGAGCATATATTAGGTAGGTAGATAGATGAGGTTTGCCGCGCACTGCTCTTTGGCTTCGTTCGGTAACGGACGTGTTGGAGAGGCAATATCACGGGATATTCCGCCGAGATGGAGGCATTACGACCCTGCCGCAATGTCGGCCGGCTTACCACCTGATTCGCTGCTCACCTGCAAAGTTGTGATTACTCTCGCAGGCCGACCAGCCCGTCTCTGAGAGGATTGCCGCCCGGGGCACAGGGAGCGGGTGGAGGTAGACGGGATTGCCGGCGTTATATGGCTGAGGGGGATGACAGCGCTAGAACCAACTTCGCTAAGACTCAATTTTTTCAGTTACACAATGTCGTAGGGTACTAATTATACACAGTACTCGAGCAAAAAGGTTCTGAGAAATTCATGCTAATTACATAGAAGTCTCCGCTGGTATACAAACGAGGTTTAATTTCTAAACACAAAATTCCAGTCATCTCCTGTAGTTACAATAGCTGGCAGGTGTTGAGACACACATATTTGCGACACCTGAAAATGACCGTACAGAAAATGCTTGAAACGTTGTGCTCATAAAATATTTTTTTTAGGTAAACAAGCAAAGAATTATGTTTCATTAGTCCCCGTTCTTATATTCTTTCTGATTTCTAACAAAGATATAAAATATTCAAAAAATGAAACTACTCCTGCATAGTTAGAAGAAACAATAAATTCACTGTATTTCACCCAACAGCCATATATGGTTCTAATATATTCGTATTAGGTAAAACTTATAGGATAATCTTTGAGTAGCTTCTCTTCTTTTTTTTTTTTTTTGCTTATGGCTTTACGCCTCATCGTCATGAAACGAGGGTGGTGGGAACGGGAAGGGAAGCGGTCATATAACTCTGAAGAAATCATCTCGACATTCGCTTGGGGTTAAATGGGGAAACCTCGGAAAACCAAAATAAGGATGGTCGAGAGGGGATTCGAAATCGCGTCCTCCGCTCACCAATCACGCTCAGTCTTAGAACAGCTGCATGGCTACCGCCCACTGATGGAACAAAACGTTGTTAGCGTGGTAATAAAACGTAAGCATTAAACATTAAAAAAAAAGGAATAACTGAAGAGAGGAGATAAGTTGGAGTGGGTGAAATAAAAACTGGTAACAAGAAGTCGTGCCGTTACCGAAAACGAAATACTGGAAGACTAATAGTAACTGACTAATCGCTTTAAAGATAGAACTCGTTTATTCACAGCCTCTCCGCCTCTAACTTGGATTAAAATAATTCGTTGAAGATGACTTAAAAATAAACAGTTTACATGGAATTCAAATCACGAATCTCCTTTGTGTATATCACATACAGATAACAGCCTTTCTCTAAAGTGGATGAGTCTCGAAGTATTTCAATAAAGGTTGAATTCAATTCGTCCCATTGTTCGAACGGTGTAGTACGGTTAATTAGTCATTTGTGAAATACCAAATAAACCTTTGCCACCAATCAGTAAGATTATTTATTTGTTTCTTCATGAATTAAAATCATTGGGTATGCATTATTGCAACCCCCTAACAGCCCATTTATGGTTAAAGCAATATCACTGAAAAACACTTTTCTTTATTGAAAAAATAACACTAGTCAATAAAGATGGTAGAACCACAACACATGGTATTTTGAAAGGTGACAACAGCGGCAATTACGAAGTTGACAAAAATTTGAAGTGAGCCGACCATATTTTATTTAAATCGTGGAATTATGAAACTAATATCATTTCTTATTTCAGAATCCCCTACAAATTAGGTTCTTACAAAGACTTAATTCATAACAAAAAGGAGATTAGTATTTATTAAGTTGTACTTATTTATGAATACAATGATCTAATAAAGTCTAGCTATTATTAAATTTACACATAAGCCACTTCCGCGTAGATTATAAATCCGATTAAATTTGTGTTCTTGGTTAAACAAAAATTAAAAAAAAAAAAAAAAAAAAAAAATAGCTGCGCTGATCCTTGTGAAATTTAGGTACAGTTCTGTGAATATCAGTTTTAAACAAATATTAAGAAGTTTTTTTAGGAGAGACCTGAGAATCTGAATACGAAATGTCCAGTAATACTTTATATAGAAAAAATGTCGGTGTTTACTTAGGTATTGGACATGGATATATATAGGAGGCGAATTAAGCAGTAAGGGTGAATAGTATATTATAAAATTCTTAAAATCAGAGATGTAAGCAAATACAGACGTTTCTAAAAATATGGTTATTATAAGTGTTCAGAAATCGTGCTGTAGCTGAAGGGGTTTCTGCGACGGAAAGCGGCCTAATTAACACATGTGCAAAGATTATTTTTTCGTTAACAGAAATTATTTTTTAGTTATTTCTCTTCTCTGAGAGACTGGATTATTTCGAAAGCATAAGCGAAATATTACGTGCTATCTTGAAAGAGGAAATTTATTCTGTTTAAGTTCTTCTCGTCGTAATTATTTATATTTTTCTGCTGTTACACTCTCATCGTTTTCAGTATACACTTTCGCACTTTATTCTTCAACAGTCAAACTCGCGTAGGTTTTTCGTCATTTTCTAAGCTTTGGTACAGTATTATTACTATTTTGTTAATCTCTAGTACCAGTCCCTTACTCGCATGATGTTGAAGATAAGTTACGTATTACGTTTTTTTTTATTGTTCCCAATATTGGTACATTTGTTACGGAGAGTTGAATCATTCTTGATACTTATTTGTGCTATAGGAACAGCAAGCGTATTTGTGTAATATTTAGATTATAATGAACGCCATACTTCTTTTCATCTCTGATGTTAACAACACAATATTCTGTCGACTATTACTTTACTCACAAATATCTTCTCCGTCTGTTTTCAAGTAATTATTTTTCATCGTATTGTCATTAACAACATATGATTTCTCTTTACTGAATTGGTGGCTGACATGATGCTGTTTTTTATGCCATTTAACGGGTTTTCAGACACAATATCCGGCCGCTATGGACAAAAACCGATACAAGCAAAGTACGTATTTTGTGGCGGTTTACCTGAAGAAGATAATAATAACTAAATGAAATTGTAAAAATGTTTGGATATGTCATTCCTGGAGAGAAGAGTTCTAGCATGGTTTTTACGGGGACACCGCCGTAATGGTTCGACATCTGCAACGGACGACAAATCGCTACCCGCCGAAATAAATGGGGAGCCAGCCCATTCCGCGGAAAACTGTCTTTTTTTTTTTTTAATAACATCAGAATTAATGAATACATCAGCGTGGGAGCGACGGAGCCATGGAACCGGTAATAATAATAAAGAGCGTGGACGCCGACCGGCCATTAGTTTTTGGGGGCCGTGATGCGCCACATGTTTATTACGCACCAGAGGGCCTACCCGTCAAGCCATCCATCTGGCAACGCGCAGCCATTAATAACGGCGTCACAGCGCTGTCACTGCCGGCTGACGGAGCGCGTCCCGGGAAAAATGACGCCGATGTCTCGCAGGCTCGAGATCTGAACGCGCCGTCGGGTGGAGAGGGCTCCACTTGAGCGTTGTGGAGAGGCGAGACCAGGCAGGCGGGCACGTGACGAACAGCTCAAGACAAGTATATACTCATTAACGAGATCCAACCCAAGGTGTCAACCTTCGATTCGGATCATTACGTATCTTCTTCTTCCTACCCCATTCAATCCCCTTTGCACCCCCAACATTTCACATTTCCGTTTCCATTGACATCATCGGAAAAATACTACAGGTGTTACTAGATTATACGATGGGGGTTCCTTTTTTTCTGATGTTCGTCCCTTCGGTAATTATCTTCGTTGATTTTTCCCCTCCAATACTAATCTAGGGATTTGAATTGCTTACTATGCTCAGAGTAATCCACTTGGGACTACATACATATTTTTTAGCTGTCAGTCAGCAGACCAGTACAAATGATTTTACACCTGAGAAACGTGGCGAAGCTAGACGTAGAAATAATATGTTTTCACAACAAAATTAGGCGGTATACACATGAAGACTAATTGCATTCTAGAATTACTAGACAGATTTAAAATATTGGTAGCTCCGACTTCTTCTAAAGCACTTCATTGACAAAAATCAATAAAATTTTATTAAATTAATATTACATGGGTGTTACAATGATGTATGCAGGGAAAATCGTTACCTGATTACGTGTTTTTTCTATTTATATCGCTAGCAAATTTGACGAAATAACTAACGAAGTTCTTAACAGGCACAAGTAGCTATAACCGTAGTTTAAATTGTTATCTTATTTCGTGTTTTTTCATTTATATTGCTAATAAAGATAACGAAATAAAAAAGGAAGTATTTAAGATGCAAAAGCAGCTATCACAATAATTTGTTATTCCTTCTTCCTCCAGTTGTTTCGGAGGTTAAACCCGTAGGAATATATAGCAATACAACGTAAAACAAATTGCTCTACAAATTACAATTAATAATACATGTTATTATTGTTACATCTAAAGCTGCGGAAGATTAGAAGAAAAAAAATTATAGACACCAGCTGGAAAATATGCTATACTTAATACTTTAGTTGTGATTTTGCAAGATAGAAGGCGTTAGTGAGAAATTCAAAATTTATCTGAAGCACGATTAATCCAGAATGGAAGAAAAACAACTGTCAGTTTTCAGCGTTTGACAGTGAAAACCGAATTAAATTCTATATTAAAATTATTCCGATATTTTAATTATTATTTTAATATTAATTAAAATCTACAGAATTTTATAAATCAATCACTCTACCAGTCACTTATCTGAGTGAGAATAAGAAGGCATGTTTCAATTTATCGAAGCCGAATATACTGCTCCATGGTTTGATAAGAGCCAAGCCAGTATATTCTAAAAAAAAAACACATTAGAGAAGTTACTTTCTGTCAAACATATTGCTGTCACAGAGTGTTAATTAACAAACATATCCGTCTTTCAAGGATAAAACTTTCAACGATGGTAGTACCCTTTAATAAATCATGTAAAATATTCGTTGTGTTGAAATATTTCTTTCTATTTACCTTTTATAAGAATCATTAATCTACCATTTCACAGCAGCTTATCAAACATGTCTTTATTAGTTAAGAGTATACTAGTGTTATTGTTTGAAATACACGACGCGTCTAAGTAGCGTTAATAAGCGCCGTTACGAAAAACGTGAGTGAATGCCGAAGTGTAGTTGGGGACTGTATTGCTTGCCCGTTTTTTAAAGCAATTTTATGAAATAATTGTATAAATTTCATTACAATCCGCTAATTCTGAATAAAAATTTCTTGGAACGCCACTAACGACATCACCGAGGCATAAAGCCATAAGAACACACAAAAAAATCAGATCATGAAATTGTGTGGGGAAATTGAAGTACCCATACTACTAATCGGGATGTCTTATGTAAAGGTGAGAAACTGTAGATTTTCGAACAGTTTCAAGTACTTGGGATGTGCGATAGAAGAAAATGAGTGAAACAAAAAAGCAATTAATGAAAGGTGCAGGACAAATGAATTCTACAGGAGTGTCAGATGCCTGATATGGACCAGGGAGATGCCAAAGAGGAGAAAAAGGATGATTTACGGAACTTACTTTGTTCAATATTGTCATGAAATGAAGCATGGGTGATGAAAGAGAGGGATATTAGTTAAAATTTTACAACAGATGTGAAGTTAATGAGGAGTGAGATCGGACGAGATTGGACAAATTAAGGAATGAGCGTACGAGGAAAGAAGTTAATGAGGAATCTGTACAGGATAGAATTGAAAGATCAAAAATCCAATTGTATGGCATGGATTATAGTTAGATCACTTATTTAGATTTTATGATGGAGCCAACAAAAAGATTAAAGTAGTGCGCTCTCTCAAGTGCGTGCTATTCGTCTCTAGTCATTGTGCCGCGGGACAGTCTAGTATTCTAGGGACTACGAGCGCACAGCTGGCGCTGCACTGCTACGGCTGCCACCATTACCCGCCAGAACCGCTGACCACGCGCGCCTGTGAACTCTGCGATTTACGATCGGGAATATTGGCCAGCCCGGTATTAGGTACGCGCTCGTGCGAGAGCATGCAGCTACACCGGAACGCCGAGTCAGCTCTAAGCTTTGCTTTACGAACATAGCGCCAGTGGCTAGACAAACTCCAGTGGAGTTATTGCGCTACACCACTAGGGCTATTCGTATAGAGTTTAAACTTTACAAACTGCGTTATATTATTTAACAGCCATTGAATATATTACTAGATCCCATTTTCTTGCTTGGTTTTTTTTTTCCTCTTTAACTTTTGCTTTACCTATCGTCAACAAAATATCAGTAGTATTGGGAGGATAATTTTTATAAATAGAAATAATCCCAGAAAACGGTATTCTGGTATGCCAGATTTGGAGTCGAACCAGGATACCAGTTCGGAAGTCGAACCCGAGATCTACCAAGTGCAAGGCTCGCTACTTGCTTGGTGAAGAGGAATAATTCTTACAGTTACATCTGATCTCTGCTATTTATATCTTAATCAATACGTACTAATTTTTCTGCGAAAAATATGCTGCTTACTCTTAACTAAATAATGAATGAGTTTGAATTTTCAGACAAAAGGCTATGTGAAGTTATTTGCGATAAATGCTAAAGGACAGTAGGCTATTTCCTGGAATTAATTCTAGCCTCATCATCATTCCATATACACAACGTCTAAATAAATTAATAACGTGTACAAGGAAGGCTTAGTTTCTCTCTTGACTAACAACATTTATATTTTAATTATTTCTAGACAACAGATTCAGTGATTACCGTAATTTTTAATTAAAAGATTAAGGGATTCATGACGGTCATAACTGATTTACATTGATCCTCCGACGACTCTTCCTTTTTAGTTCTACGTGATTTCACACTTCGGAAATTTCTAATGTTCGTAGTTTAATGTCCTTCCTATCTATAGTCTCTAAGATGTAGCCTACAATATTAATTTTAAAAAATGATAACTGGCGACATAGTAGTTGAGTTAATTGCTGAAGTAGTTCACCTGTTAGGAAAAAAGTGACGAGAGCAATAAAGTACTCGTGGTGCATTAGGGAACCAAAAAAATTGAGCACATGAAAAAGAACAAAGCACGCTGCAAAAGAAGGACGTTATATTTTTGCTTAAAAAAATTATTTGATTTGGACGCGTGATGTTACTACCACAAGATCAGCGACGACAAATTATTTGTTACACGTATAGTAATATCCACAATTCCAAACATAGCGTAATTATAAAATCAATTAAACTAAATAATTACTGCCATTGGAGATGAAAATCATGTGTTACGAAAGATTTGATTTTTATGCTTCGAAACAAACTACTTACTTTTAGGTTATACGCCGGAAAGAAATTTGAATCGATTTTTTTATATCTCCGGATCTCGGCAGTAAGTGATGACGTGTTTCATTTATGTAAGCGGAGGATGACTTTCTTAAACTGACCAGTATTTTTCTTTGTCTTCCATTAAAAATTATGTCCCTCTGTAACTCCGTTTTCCAATACTGCTGAGAACCGCAATGTATTAAGTCGTTAATATGTTTGTTCTCAATCAATTTAATGTAGCTGCAACGCATCAACGCTCCTATGTAGATCGTGATCAGAAATAAATATACAGTTTCCAACTTGTTATTGTTACTTGACTTGACCATTCATCGCGTAAAACACGTCTTGCAAATTATTAAGAACTTAATTAATTTCAGTTGTTTAATTTCAGAAACTGTATTTTTTACTTTTGATAACCTGAGTTACTGAGTGATATTTATTTAATTCATTAGTAACGAAAATCAGAAAAAAATGTTTATGTTAAGGAAGTTAAGCGCGGCAAGCAATATCTTCCCTGGGTTTTTAGTATATTAACTCACAATAAAAATTATATCTCACAGTAACCAACGTTTCAGATAATTCAAATTAAATGTGATTTATTGGTACGTAACACACGATACGCAACAATTCTTTAGTTATTATTAAAAAACAGTTTGATTACTCATTCGAAATTAATTGAAGTAGAGAATCAGATTTTTTTCCAAATTTTGGTACGCCTTGAAATTTATTTTGTGACTGACATGTGTAGAATGATATCCAAACAAACGTTTTTGATTACAGATTGCAGAAAAGTATTTTCGCTGAATTTACAGAAACTAATGTTTGTGTTGGTGCTGCAAATATCTGACCAGTGACCCGACGGAACAAAACTGATAAATGATGATCACTGTATATATATTCCCCTAGCAATCTCTATTATTGCCGTGTGCGTGCGTATCGAATAACTAAATAACCCACAGCTGCCGACGGTTATTCAAAATAATTCATCGACGGTGGCCTTCGGTTGCAGCCAATATTGGTTTCCACCACACCCTATTCCCCACATACAGTACATAAATAAACACATCACGTGCGCACACTCACAGCCTGCCAGATCGTGAAACAATCTGCGGTATGAACAGCCACGTGATGTTCGCCCCTAAATAAATAAGTGGCACTCGTGTATTTGTGCACGCAGCAGAGTTCCTGCGGTTGCGGCCGCGCCCCAATTGTTCAGTATCCTTCCCTGGAACTCACGCACTCTGATTTATGAGTCCTCGGGCCTGGTTAATACGGGACCGGTGTAATTAACGTGTCTGGCGGGAGAATCCATTACACTGGTGGAGCGTGGCACACGCGACTGATGTATTCGACGCCATTACAGCGAGACGGTCGAGCGCGTGGACTACCTTGGTGAGGGTACTCCATCTCTGTCCAGACGAGGGAGGTTAATTTGGAGCGTCCTGTGTGAGATGCTGTCAAACCAGCTGGAAACCTAACAGTTTGATTAACTCTGCAGATACCGGCGCATGTAGAGTTAAATAGGGAGAAGCGTAGGATGTGTAGCTCTTCAAATTTGTCGGTGATTCTGAAGCTTTTTTCGTTTATGGCTTTACGGTTGGTTGAGAGATGGGAAAGGACTGGGGGCAGGGAACGGAATGGTATTAAAGTAACAATCCCGGCATTCGCCTGGAGTCATTTGGGCAAACCGTGGAAAATCCAAATCTGGATGGCCGGAATGGGATTCGCACTGACGTCCTCCCGAAAGCGAGGCCAGAGCGTTACCGCTCAACTACCACGCTCGGTGATTATGAAGTATGCGCTGAACATACAAACTGCACATGATGAAAAAGAGCAGACATATAACGCAGTTCTACAGTTATAATAACTAATGATGATCTACCAGTTTGTGTTCCATCCGAACCGAGCGGGGCGGTGTAACGATTAGCGTTCTGGCCTCGCATTCGGGAGGACGGCGGTTCGAATCCCCGTCCGGGCATCCAGATTTGGATTTTCCATGTTTTCCCTAAATCACTCGAGGCAAATTCCTGGATGCTTCCTTCAAAAGGCCATGGCCGAATTCCTTCCCATTCCTTGCCCCCATCCTTTCCCGTCTCTAAAGACCTCGATGTTAAAAAGAGACGTAAAGCAGTTACAAAAAAAAAAAAAAAAAAAAAAATGTTTCATCTGAGTTTTTCTGTCCACCGTTGAAAAAGTTAACAATACTTATAGATAGCTGAACGTCAAATAACATGTTCTCAGAAAAAATCAGTAATGAGATAGTTAAATAAATATTTAATATTATGAATCAAAGTGGTGCTTTTCCAGCCAGAGGATTTTGTTATTCCGTTTCCTCTTGTCGAATGATCCCCTGTTTTGGATGGTACTTCTGTCCTCGCATCTTAGTTTTAACTGCTTAACGTCTCTTAACAGCGAGGTCTTTAGAGACGGGAAAGGATGGGGGGGGGGGGGGAGGGCAAGGAATGGGAAGGATTTCGGTCATGGCCTTTTGAAGAAAGCATCCCAGCATTTGCCTGGAGTGATTTGAGAAACCATGGAAAATCCAAATTTGGATGCCTGGCGGGGATTCGAAGCATCATTGTAATATGATTTCGAAGTTTCTTCATCCTTTCCAAATCTTCTTCTATGTTTTCAGTTATCCTAATCACTCACTCTCCAATGATTTAGGCTATCCAATATACCACCAAAACCCTATCTCGAATTTTATCAATTTATTTTGTGAAATTACAACAATATTCCTACGTAGAAGCGTTGAACTAACAACCCCGTAAGGTTGCTTAAACTTTGTATATCACACGGACGTGGAGCAATGTCTCTTCGACTACCGTTTATCATCGCTGTTGCGTACATTTTTTTGGGACGAGTTCTTGAACATGTGAGACCTTGTATTTAAATGCCTTCAATTTATTGACATCGTCCTGATTCAAATTCCAGCTTTCCACTGCACAGAATAATGTTATTAATTCATGTTATCTGAAAAGATTTTTTTTTCACCGTTACACTAAAATTCCTATCGTAACTGAAACGCGTTAGCATTAAGATTTGACTGAATCTGAATGGCGGAATTATTGGTGTCCTGGTTTCTGACAGTCTTCCTTCCACAACCACAGCACTGAAGGGCTTTAAACGCTCATTGGAATAGTTTCTCTACAGTCACAGTACAAGTACGAACCATCACGGCATGAAGGTATCTTCAATAATTACGGCGGAATACCGGATAACCTAGAATCCGATGAGCAAAACCTCTACAACTGGTAGTAGATTGAAATTACTGTGCCCAGGAAAAAAAGGCAAGAAACAGTGTTCTTAGTAATTTAGGAGGTGTAATATATTGACGCCAGAGCAGTGCCAAATGGCCGTCCATAAAAATCGACAGCATAAAACATTTTATGTATTTTGCCAACCCACTTGCCACACCTAACCGTATCAACGGAATCTTATACCTTTTACATTGCTACAGTTGTGAATTAACGTAACTGATGTGATTAAATTAGCAGATCATGGAATTACGTACGTTACTGTTATAATTTTACAATCTTTAATTAACATTTTTAACTATTTTTATATTTGTTGTTGTTTTTAAATGCTTAACGTATCTTAACAGCGAGGTCTTTAGAGACGGGAAAGGATGCAGGGGAAGGGGGCAAGGAATGGGAAGGGATTCGGCCATGGCCTTTTGAAGGAAGCATCCCGGCATTTGTCTGGAGTGGTTTGGGAAACCATGGAAAACCCAAACCTGAATGCCCGGACAGGGATTCGAACCGCCGTCCTCCCGAATGCGAGACCAGAATGCTAACCATTACACCACCATTTCGGTTTTATATTTGTACCAGTTCTAATATGTAAAATAATCATCCTAGTAGTAATAAATGCGTAATTCGTTTTCAAAGCGTCAGTTATGCCTTGTATAAAAAGAAAAATCTTTCACAACTACTGTCGTTACTTTGTCTAAAAAGATTTGTAGTGGTAAAGAAATCGTCCATTTCACAAATTTTTCAAAAATGTACGCCTAAATAAATTTCTCTCTAACGAAGCAAAATATAATAGAGTTCGAAATAAAGTTCAGGGTTTAAAAGAAAAAATATCACATTCAAACAAAGAGAAAAACATTATAATAAATCAGGTGTTTGCGAGAAAAATGAAGAAGGTAGATGAATAGAGATATTGATATAGCAACCAGTTAGAAAAAAATCATACCATAAAATCCACTAAAGTATGATGTAGTAACAGAATTCATAATAAAAAAAATTATAGTTTAGAACAATTAATATGGGTTGGCCAACATTACATAAATCTGTTGTGAAATTGAATAGAAGAAATCCATAGGTCCTTAATAATAGTCCAATATTTTAGCGTAATGAATAGAATTTTTTTTTTTAGAAATTTGATGTATTTCTTTCCTATTTAAAACATTGTTATACTTGAGTTGCATAAAATTGAATAACTTTTGCTTCTGGCTTTACGCCTTGTCAAAATCGAGGATATGGGGAAGGAAATCAACCACGACATTTTAAAGGAGCCATCCCTGATAGCGGTCAAATAACAACGTGCAGCATGTCCATAAAGTAAGCAAAACTATACAATTTATGGAATAAAAAACTCTTGTAAGTTATTATTTCGAAACGATATATTAGTGCTTATGACAAAACAAAAAGCACACTCTGGAATCTTTTATTCCCGAGAGGGTCTGAAGACGTTACTGATCCACTAAACAACACTTTTCAACTTGTAAAGACACATGATTATTTATTTAATATAAAAAGAATTATTTCATACTTGGTGCTGAATCCTACCGAGATTATGATTAATACAAAATAGTGGGAAGGGTGAAATAGAGTGTTCTTGAATTAAAAATGAATTTTAGGGTGTGTTATCAACTATATAATACGTTGAAATGAAACAAATAGTAATAACAGCACGAAAATGCAACAAATATCTTAATTAAAAAATACTTTTTCTTTCCTTTTTTTTTTTTTTTTACTTTTCTCTTCCATCTATCTAATAAAGTTGGCAACCCTAATTACTGTTTATCCTCCGGATTTGGTATGAAAATAGACAACTGTTTCCAAAATTTTGCGTATTGCTTAGGTGACATATTTTTTTATGATTTTTTGTTTTAAGTGCTGAAAGCAGTTCCGTCATACCAACTGCATTTGCTGTTTGCAGAAAAGGGAAATTCACACAATTGTGTAATGAACTCCCAGCGGATTTTCGAAGAATTTTGACAAGTGATTAATTACGTTGACGTGATGACGACAGTATGTTGCACTTAAATAAATAGGTAGGTATATGTTAAGTATGGTTAATGCGGTGAAAGTTTGTGGTAGTTGGAGAGAACGCTGCCGTCAGGCTGTCTGCGCCTGCCCGCTCGGCTGTGTGAAGCGCCCTCGACTTCGCAGAGCCGAGCCCCTTGAGTGCTGCGCCCCGCCACACAACCTGCTTGTTGCTGTCTGTTCCACTGGCTGCAGCTGCCGCTCAAAGCGGCGCGGCGCGCCTCACATGCGGCGTTGCCAGTTCGTGGCCTCTGCTCCTCAATTTGACAACCCAATACGGAAACACTGTGATGTTACTAGATCAAATTCGTCCCTGCGTGTATGGAAGGTGGTGGCACTTGCGTCTTTAACTACTGGTGCAGCCATTATTACATAAAAATTATTTAACAGCTCTAAAGCATCTATGAGTAACATTATTTTTATCTTAGAACCTCAAAAGCTTGCCATTGTAATTAAAACTTAATAAATATTCTACCTGCTGCTGGAAGTTGTCTCGGGTTGCTAGGTTGGATAATTTCCGAACTTTAAGTGTGTTGTTAGTTTCCTAGTGTGCCACGATACTAGCATATGCCAGCCTTATTATAACAAGAGCCTGTCACTGGCAGCCATTGCATCTGCCTGTGACTCTTGTGAGTTTATGTTATTTTCGTTTGTGAAATATGCACTGTTTGACGCCGAAATTTGGATTTAACCAATCATTAGGTCTTATGAAAAATCCTGAAGGACATAATCAGATAAGCCCATGATCCGTGCTCTTGGTATTTCGACTCGTTAATGTAACGGTGTTTTAATTTTCATCGAGAAACTGTTAGCGGGCAGATAAGACAACAATACACAAAATACTTTATAACACAAGTGAAATGATTATTAGTAGTATGAAAACGGAATTGATAAGAGACAGATAAAAAAAATTGATCCACAGTTATATACTTCTAAAACAGTTTCTGCAGAGAACGAGTTGAAGCAACAGACTTTTAAAAGGTATGTTTGTCATTCAAAATTTTCTATGCATTTTTGTTTCGCAGTCCTCTGTGATTCTCATAGCTAAGATGTATATAAGTGTGATCCTTTCTGGAATAAACTGTGAAATATAAAAGATATTTGAATAATATATTTTGTAGCAGATTCTCTGTATAATTTAAGCTACTTTCCGAAATAGTTTCTATTGCTATTTAAACATTCCATTAACGGTTTATCGTACTACTAAACATCCAAGTGCTGAAACGTTTGTGGAGCGTAGGTGAATAACGTATTTTAACTTTGTTGTGAATTTCATTGTGTCAGTAAAAATCCTTTGAGCAGGCACGACGTTCTACATCTTATGGCGGCATGAAGCATTTTCATTTGACGCTAAATTCAACTGATTCATTCCAATGATCACACTGTAAAGGGCAAACGAACCTTTTGATCATACAGGAAGTCACCAACCATCATTCATAACAACTCACTTTCATCATTTTAAAAACTGTAAATTATTTACATTTGCTTGAGTACCATGGAAGGTGTTATGGAAAATACTTAATCTGAATTAAATGGTTGCAGAATTTTAAATAGAAACCTGCACTGAAATACAATTTATATCAATGAATACGTCGGTCACGCTCAGGATTTTTAAGTAAATCCATAACAACACAAAAAAATCAAGTTAAAGTTAAGCTTCTCTGATTTAACTCTGCGAATACTGAAGGAACGGTTTTTAAAAAAAACATTAATATTGTGTGTTGATTAAACAACAGAAAGAGAAAATTTTGTTTGTTCGATAGCAGTAATTGTTGCTTGCATTCCTCAAAAGTATTATTCATACGTCGAAAAATAATTTAAATTGATGAATATAATAATTCGTCAAATAAAAATCGGTATTGTGAAAAGAGTAGTGCAAATAAGCTCTTACGTTTAAGGCGTAAAATATCCTGAAAATTATGAGAAAATGAAATTAGCTGAAATCTGTGTTAAATCGAGATTCTTCGCAACTTGTGTATTTTCTCTACAGAACCTTACGCAGAATAAACAAGCGACCGTATATCGCTTCTTTGCATCTGGATTTTATTTTAAGGTAAATCGTTCAGGTAAAGAGCAAGCTTTTGTGATACAGCCTACATTTAATGGGTTTAAACGTAACCTGCTTTATATTAGCACTTTAGTAAGCAGAGAGCGGTAGCCTAACCTGCCGGCTCGCTTTATACGGGCGCATGCACGTTCCGTGATGAGATTAAATTCCCCGAGGTCCCGTGCTGGTAAGCGGCGCGATTAGCATTCAAATGTGAATCATTTGCGGCTAATTTAAATGGGTATTCATGGGAGTGCAAAGTTATCGGGAGACCGCCGCGGCCTGTATTAACAGACTCAGCAGCTCAGCTACATTGCATTATCTGCCTCTGCCATCACCTCACACAACACCCTCCGCACCTAACGGCAATTTGGGACGGATGCAGATAACTACACACTGCCCACTCCCGCAGTTTTTACCTCGTTAAATTAGTCCAACGTGTGTTCGGTTAACACTTGCTATTACGTGCCAAGTAAACTTGTGGTGTTATCTGAACCTCATGAGCAATATCATTTGAAATGTTTACAGACACTAAGGTGAAAAAATAAATTGCTATTGTACTTGGTTCGGCAGTTGATGTAAAAATTATTGCTAATTTCTTCTCATGTATGCACTCAAAGTTTAAAAATTTGCCAAAAGCAAAATCCTTTGCGGAAGAGTACATATGAAAACGAAACCCCAGATAACATTAATAAGGTTAGTTACACTCAGGAAACTTTGCTAAATGTAACCAAAATTTAGCTTTGGCATTCAACGATACTAAAAAGATGTAATTTAATTTTTTCTTCCATAAGATAAGTACTGCCCAAATGAAATTGTAACAGAATTGTAGATACTTTAAGTGAGGCATCTAGACACTTCTCCAATTGGCTTAAATAAATTTTCTGGTGCTTAGAAGAGTTACTCTAGATGTTAGTGTAATTGATTTGTCTGAGCTATACCCTGACATTTCTGAAAATAAAATATGAGTCGCAACAATCTTATAAATAAGAAAACTTGAAGAATGCAATTTTCAGGAATATTAATGAAGTTTTTACCATCACTTAGTTTCTTTCCAAAATATATATTTTAATCAGTGGTATTTGATTTCATTTAATTCTGTATGGTAACTAGAATTTTCTTATTTTCCTGTCTGGCAAAGAAGTAAATTACAAAAAGTATTGGTTACATTAGCCTTGTCATTAGTTGGTAATAGCTCTTAAAATGTGCAGGGAGTTTCTAGTTAGGAGCGTATCAGTAACTGTCTGAAATTCTGGATCGCACGGAACTTGTACAGAACGGTCAACTCAGCTGGAAGGAGGATCTATTTCGGCTCTCGTATCCTCTTTTTTTTTTTGCTTGGGCTTTACGTCTCGTCGACAGCCTGGTCATTAGAGGCGGGATGGGATGGGGAACAAGGAACGGGAAGGAATTCGGTCATGGTCTTCTTGAAGGAAGCATCCCGGAATTCGCTGGAATGATCTGGGAAAACCATGGAAAACCCAAATCTGGATGCCCGGACGGGGATTCGAACCGGCGTCCTCCCCAATGCTAGGCCAGAACGTTAACCGTTCACCCACCACTCTCGGTCTCGTATCCTCATTTTGTTTATTGATTTCCAAGCGTGTATGAATGGTCGCTACCAGACGCTTCAGAAAACTTAAAATCAGGAGAACTTTTGTTCCTCTACTTGGTGAATAGGTTTTGTCTTGCAGTGGCTTACAAGACCCGTGTTCTCTACCGGAAGCTACTTTTAGATTTTATTTTACCTGACACTGGTTGATGCCCATGTAGCGGTTCGTTTCACGTTTTCCCCTCCTCATTTCTCCAGCTGTTTTCATTCAAATGTGAGGGGAAGCTATATTGATGAGTGAGTATAATTTCTCCTACATACCATACCGTGGCAATGTATTCTGCTGCCGACTCACACAGTAGATGGACAGTGAACATCGGTGCCTGATGTTTGGCACCCCCATATTTTATTTGTCTGTTTTTTTATTATTTCACCCAGAGTGCCTATGTTTCCTTTAGTATTGACAGTGCTGTTTAAAAGTATGTGTGTGGTTCAGCGTTATATCTAAACATTTTGATATAAAACAGTGCTGGAGCCGATCATCTGGTGATCTGTCTTCATTCTTCACTACTTTTATGTTTGGAAACCTCATACCTGTGTTCTACTTGGATTTGGTTTTAATTGGTTGTTTTCGTACGAGTTTGAGAGTGCATCCTGATGTTTTGTCGCTTTATTCTAAAGTTCTTCAAAACTCATGCCGTGAGTAGTTGCAGCATTATCATCTTCAAAACATTACAATTAAAACTATAAAAATAATGATTTAGTCCTATTGTGAAGCGCATTCTGAAAAATAATGTTACAATTTTATTATTTGACGAATAAAAAGATACGTGGAGTATTGGATGAAATTGTTAAGTTCCTTGCACGTATAATTCGCTCATTTCTTCCAGTTAACTGAACTCTCTAATGGACCTCGTCGCAGCATATGTATGCAGAACACAGAATCTCGTCCCTTCCTGTTCTCCTTTTCGTAACTCATACCTCACTGTCTCGTCTCTGTGTATCACTGTGCCACAGACCGCAGGGTGGCTGCCCCTTGCAATCCGCTTAGCTGGCAAGCCGCGGCTCGGCCAAGACGATTACGTTGTGACGTCATGCACAGTGAACGCACGCTCCAGCCGCTGTGATTTATCGACTCCTCCTCTGTGGCTCGCCTCTGACAGCTATTTCATAACATCTTCCCAGTAGTGCGGAGACTACATGACTTAGCGGCTGGTTTAGAGTTATCTGCAGCTGGCTAATATCAACTCAAACATTTGGAAACCATAATCTAAGAGTCTTTGTCTGCAATGTAACATTTTGTCACATTTATCCGAATTGCGAAACGACGTTTTGCTGCCTTCGGTCTAGGAAAATTAAGTGCTCTAACATGAAACGATCTCGGAGACAAAGTGAAAAGCCTATTTAGATTGTTTGCTGATGATGCGGTTATTTAAAGGAAAGTAAGAAATTTGGCCGATTGCTTCGAAATTCAGCGCGATCTGGATGTTATTTTGGCTTGGTGCGCTGAGTGGAACTTACTCTAAATTGTAGAAAGTGCAAGACAATGAGCATAACTAACAAAAAGAATCAAATTGTTCAGAAATACGAGTTAAACAATACAGTTATTGATATGGTCGATTCTATGAAATATTTGGGAGTAACAGTACAAAGGAACATGAAATGGGACATACACATTACTTCGTTAGTACGTAGAGCCAATTCTAGGCTGCGATTCATAGGTCGAATCTTGAAAAATTGTAATGAACAAACAAAGGAGATAGCGTACAAATCTCTTGTGCGTCCACATTTGGACTACTGTTGTGCCATTTGGGACCCGTTTCGGAAGGGGTTGATTGAAAGTATAGAGAAGAGCCGCTCGATTCGTGACCGCTTGCTACAGTCCTTATGAAAGCGTCACAGAACTGATTAGTAGACTAGGTGGGAGTCTCTGGTAGATAGACGACACACGTTTCGTTTAAACTTATTTGAAAACATGCGTACTCCCACTTTCACTTTTGAGTGTAGTGAAATACTTCTTCCACCAACCTATTTGAGTCGGAAGGACAGGAAAGATAAAATTAGAGAAATAAGGTGCCGGACTGATTCTTATATGAATTCTTTTTTCCCTCGTACGATTAGGGATTGGAATGCACAAAAAAAAAAAAATTAGCTTTGGTGCTGAGCACCCTCTGCCACCCACAATTTTGTGAATTGCAGAGTATATATGTAGATGTAGATGAAATCTCTGTAAGGTACTAGGGAATAACAGACTTCGTAAGGAAAGATATTTCTACCACCACTAGCTTTGTATTCGTTAAGCGCAAATTCTATCAACACCTGTAGATGAAGGGGAAAATTATTGAACCACAGAAGTATTCCTGAATTCTTATCAAACAAAACGTCTAAAATGATCCAGAGAGATGTGAGTCTAAAATATATTCCTATTTTTAATTGCAAAGAGTGAAAGTATCTGCATTCTAATAATTCAGAACAATGTGTCTGATTGACAGCCGAAGGAGAATCGAAATTTTAATTAAACAAAAGATCTGAAAAGTGCAGAGAAATAAAGGCTGAAACGGTTATGTTCTAATAACGTCAACAGAATTATGGTGTGATTTACGGTATCAAGGAATCTGTTACTAACGATATATCAAAGAAGTATCACTCCCCTTTAAGAATAATAAATTACTTGGACTTCTTAATTTACGCAAATATATTCATGACAAAGTGTACAAATATTACAGTATTAAGTTAAATAATTCTAAAATTACGTATTCAATTTCAGATTCTTATTTTTTTTTAAGAAGGGATGAGAAATGTTAGAGGAAACAACAACGGAGCCCCTTTTTTTACTAAAATTCATAGGCTTTACCCGGTGTGCTTGCATTTCAAATACGACAGTTTCACTTCATCATATCTACAGTCATTTCAGAACATGCCTCAATATTATAAAGTCTCAGTGTTTTTGAAATCGTAACGATCAATCTTTCCTAGTGTATTATTGCAATATCTTTAGTAACAGCTTAATGACCGGTGATTTTCTTAGATGTTATGAAAATACAGCACTTACTTAGGAAGGTATAAAATTTTCCTTCAGCGTTCATTTATTCTGTGTGTGTGTCATAAAGTTCATCTGATGTCGAAAATTGTTTTAAATTTTGAGCTGATTCTCATACAACATTCATTCGACAAAATAGATCAGTGTTTTCCTTGATTATTGAAATAGTTTGAGAAGAATATGGCACCACGAACTTTGCAGACCTCTAGAGCCTATATACAGGCAAATATTTCAGATGAAGAATGATATTAATAATTATGAAAATAATATATGATCATTACATAACTTACGTACACAGGGAGAAAAATAAAAGATTGTTTCGGCTTTACAAGCAGACTAAATATTTTCCATTAATTAGAAGAAAATGTTTGGAACCTCAAACATTGATTCATACAAAATATACAGTGCAGTGCAGTGTATTGCTAAATTACGTGTGCACTAACAAGCAGAAAATGACCTGCAATCTACAAATCAAACAAAAATCACTGTTGCTGAGGATGGTGGACAAATTGAGCAATGTATCATAAAATGAAAACCACTGAAGATGCTTCAGTCATGAAGCGAAACGCGTTCGGAAAGTAAATAAACGAAAAAAATATTCAATTTAGGCTGTATTTATTTATTAATATTATCAACAATTGAGGAAAATGATCCACAACGTCCAGATATATAAAAACTATTGTTTTATCGCAATTAAAATAGATTTTTTCCTGTTCAATGCCAACAGTTCCACATTGTCCGAAAATTTCTTGGTTCCAATCACAGCAGGGATGTCGATTATTCTAGATCTTAATTAAACTAATTTGAAAAAGATGTCGTAAATTGTTTTTACAGACTGATAGTCACAAACTTTTCGTGAAATTCCTAGTGTTCTATTTTGTTGCTGAAAACGTTTCACACAGTTTAGGATACCAAAGAATATCTTAATCTTGCAAGGTCGGTAACTCGTTGGGGGAAAAAAAAGGAAACCAATGCTAAGCACCCCCACACGCCCACAGGGTGCGTGTTCCCGCCCGCCCGTATTGATCGCCGGCCGGCATAGCCGTACGCACGGCCCACGCAACGCAGCATCTGCACTGCCCGGCTGCCGAAATCGCAGGGGCACTTCCTGGACCCCAAGAGGCGCTATAGGCTGCTCGCTTCGAAAGGCGTAAGACTTACACTACGCAGCGAATTAACTTCCTGTATTGAAATGCTTACGAAACTAAACTGAGAAATATACAAACAAACAAATTAACAACAAAACAAAAACAAATTTGGTAGAAATTATACAAGTGTATTATATTCTGAACATTTAAATAACAAGCATGGCTTATGTGGATAATGTCGTGCATTTGATTCAGTGTACTCAATAATCCACAGAAATTTTGTTTATATGCAAAGTGATGTTCGTTGTTTACAGAAATTACGGATATGGGTTTGAGCACCTTAATAATGGTGTCATGTTAATCTCTATAAGTCACATCCATAACAGCTACGCGTAACGTCCCGTACCTGTGTATCTACTGAATTCCAAAGGCTAGATGTGGCTAGTATTAATTTTTCCTCTAATGGTCTTAGTACAAACGATTAGATAACAAATAGAATTTCCCACAACAGTTTGTATAGATGGATGCTTAAATCTTCGGGCCTGGCATTCGGGAAGGTACTGGTTTAGTCGCCTGTTCTGTCATCCAGGTTTCCCTTTTCATTGTTTACCGAAGTCACGCCAACTGAATGTCGGAATACTTACTTCAAAAGACAATTGGTGAATTACTTCCAGTCCTTTCCCGGATATAATGACCTCAAAATCGACGATATATGGAGCATTAGATAAAAATAGAATTTATCACTTGTCACACAGTTGGCAATTTGAAAGTTGATTTGATATTATAACAAGCTCTTTTATTTTTGAAAGTTTTCCTCACAGAAGTGCCTAAGCGAAAAAAAAATTCAAACAAACAAAAAACAAGCGTATTTCAGATACATGGACAGTGATGGAAACTGCGTAAGTCGATCGATTAGAACAAACGTATGGGTACTCACTGTATCTTAAGTCACTATTGTTTCTCTCAAAAACTCAGCTATATTCGGAAGACAGCTATTAGTAATTAATAAAATATGAAAGAGCGTTAATTTTTGGTACTTCCAAAGGTATGTCTATAAAAAACAATGTTATCTAAACATTAGAAATCTGGTTACATATAATCGTTATAGCATAATTCCACTGTACTCCCGCTACAGGTGCAGTATATCATTGAGCTTAGTGGCTGAGCGGTAACGCCGGCCTCGCATTCGGGAGAACGCGGGTTCAAATCCCCATCCGGTTTCACCAAATCACTCCAGGTGGACGCCGGGATGGTTCCTTTAAAAGGACATGCATGAATTCCTTCCAGTTTCTTGCTTTTAGTTCTTTCCCGCCTATAATGGCATCGATGTCGACGAAGCGTAACGCCATAAGCAAAAAATAAACAACGGTATATTATTTGGTTACTTCTTCGACAAGACTGAGTTATTGGGCAAGGATATTTCGCTTCCTCAGGAGACGAATATCACTTTGCTTGGTTAATGGATTAATTACTGCTCTCTGGGTTCAGTCAGTGACAAGTGATGAAGCAAATGATAAATTTTGTCAGATGCTTCTCTTAAATCTGACAAAACATTGACTGTAAATTAATCCCAGTTAAGTCATACTAGATGATCTTCTGTTTAGTTTTTACGCAAATTAACCAAGGAGAGTTTGCAGTTTATCATTTTGAGATTTAAGCGGAACGTTTTTTGTGCAGTGAACGTACCGGTCGTTCTAGACCACGTCAATTTAAAGACGTCATTAGAAGGATCAAAATACTAACATATCAAATTCCCGTTCTTGTTCACTGATCAGTCCTCTCCATTTTCTCCATCGAATCTATACTTCTTATTTTCTTCCGGTTTCCAACTTTCAGCCTCATTCCTTTTCCTGCATCCCATCTGTCTGTATAGGAATAACGATTTGAGCCTTTTTCTTGATGAGACAGGTGTAAGAAACCGTTCTCCATTCAGTCTCTCGTTCAAACTATCCATTAAAAGTTTCTTCATTCTCTTCACTATAGTTCCTTCCTGGTTTGTCGACTATCTTTCCAAATTCCGCCTTACACCAGAACTGTTTCACTGTCCAGCGGGTACAACGGGCATGTATTATGGATTTTGGTCTAGTAATTCTTTGATGTTTGATTGAAACTACTTTCAGGTTACGAATCGACAGCGCCTAGCGAACATCTGGTCTCCAAGGAATGCACAGGTTTGACATAATTTAAATCGATACTAAAACGAAGAGGTACAAAAAGCCTCCACATTTCAAGTTACCACGTGAAACATCTTGTATTAGCTTCAATTTATTCTTTAGGCCATGTATTTTTACAAAATAACATTAAAAAAAAAAACACACACACAATTTAAGTTACGCTATTTCAGCCCATAAAGAAGGACACAAAATCACTGACATTAGAGTTTAAGCTCTTTTCGAACGTTCTTTATACCGGATCCATTTAAATAGTATATTGCTTCATATATGTACTATGTAAACCTGTCCATCCACTATATATCTGTTGGGACATCTCTATTTCTTTTTGAATAAGTTTTTTACAATGAAACTAAACTGCCAGAAGAATGTTTACATTAGACGTTAAAGTATAGCACGAGCGTCTCCACGTGATATAATGTTCATCTGTCAAGTTACTATACCACAGAAACTATTCTATATCATGTGGGTTATGAAGAAAAAAAGATGAAGTAGATACAGATTGTAAGGAAAAAGTAAATAAATTTGAAGCTTTTTACTCGAAAACGAAGCTGCGTTACAGTGGTTCCAAAAACAGGACATAACCGAATTCCTTTCCGTTACTCTTCAACCTCTAATGACCACGACGTAGACGAGTCGTAAAAATATGTATTCCACTTCACGGTTTTAGTGTCATTCCCTTGTAATACGTAAATGGAATGATTTAAATTAATAACTAATTTTTTTTTCAGGTACGAGGCATTCAATAAAAAGTCGCTCTAAACAGAATTTTTTAAGGCAAGCATGAGGTATTTAGCAGTGCTGCGATCGAAGTTGCTCAGACGAATTTCCCGCACCCCATCCGGCGACAGTCGTAAAGCTAATCAGCCGCGGCGATCAGTTGCGAGCAGTTATAACAGTGTTGTGTTGAAGGCTGTGCTTTTCTTTAGTAGCTGTCGACACGGCTTTATGGCGGCCAGTGCTGGCTCGCTTTACGACCGAGCACCAGAGAACACGGGCCGCTGGTCGATACTTGTCGCTTTGCCTCCCTCCCTAGGCGGTATTAATCCTTACCGCTCCAGTGATTCCATACAGCACCACCTCCTCATCTCGACGCTGCAAATGGTGGCTTACAGTCTAAAAGTGTATCCTGCTTCGCGATTCTGTATAGTTTCATTAACGTTTAGAACGTCCTCAACGCTCACAAGGAAATCTTGTAAGAACTGCTACCTGCGACGTACGCGTGGACTTATAATTTTATTGCTAAAATTGGGTATAAAAACACTGTAAGTAATTCGTGATAGTGTGACGGGGTACATCTACCATTTAAATGCCTCATAAAGAGAACGAATTTGTAACATGTTTAAAAATAGCAACAAACTAAGGACAGGGAAAAGGGGGGGGGGGGTTAACTGTAAGAGACTACCTACCGCAATTCCTACTGCAGATTTTTGTTTGTGGCTTAAAACTATTCTGGGAATATCATATGTTAATACCGTTTTTACATAACTTTTATGGTTTTGCTCTCCTTTGCTAAGATATACAGGGTGATTCAAAATAACGTGGACAAAATGACATGGTAGATCAGTCATACAATAAGAATATAAAATCGCATAGGAACAGAGGGTCGCAGTTGCGATCCGGAGACGCTACAGGGCGTCTAAAATAATACTGACACAAAGAGAAGAAACAAAACCATTAAAGATAATTTTATTGATAATTACTCACTCACATGCGACTAATGCAAGCCAAATGTTGAGCCTACAGCAGATGCTCAAAGATTTTGCCAGATGCATCGAGACAAGCCCGGCATCTCCGTAGCATGGAACGGCGCACCTTCTCAAAGATACCAGGTGTATCTCGATCACATCCGGCTGCCGCAACGATTCTTCCTACCACGTCTACCGGCGTTTCAACAGGTGTTTCATATACAAGTCCTTTTAAAAATCCCCACAAGAAAAAATCCAAGGGAGACAGGTCTGGTGATCGTGGTGGCTCGTGTTTGTATCGCAACGCCCTCTCGTGGCTCTAGCGCACTCTACAGGCGTTTACGACCCTTTGTTCCTATGCGATTTTTGATACTTATTGTATGACAGATTTACCATGTCATTTTGACCACGTTTTTTTTAATCACCCTGTATAGCCTTTGCGGATTGGAAACCCGTGAGCTAGCTACACATAATTGCTAATGGGAAACATAAGTTATTTCAAAGCGCAACCCTGAACTTTCAGTTTTTGTCCCTGGGCTTTATTGATAGTAATCACAAAGGCTAATTTTAGTGGCAACTATAGTCTTTAGAAACTGGAAAGATGGGTCTCATAAGTAGTGTCTGTAAATGACATTGATGAACAAGTCATACAAAAAGTCTGCGAGAGAAATAAAGTCTGAGCAACCGATAAAATTACAGTCTTAAACACACCATCTGTCTGTCGGTCACAGTATTTTTTTTTTTTTTTTTTATTTCATGTTATTTACACCGAAAAGTATCCCTCCTAATTATACATAGCATTTAACCGCCAAATTTCATGGAGATCGGTTTAATGATTTAGTATTGAAAATGTAAAAGAAAAAGAAACAGTGTTATTTTCAAATTTATAATATTAGTGTAGATTATTTTCTATCATTTCTGAAGTGGAGTACTTTTCAAAGCAAATCCCACACCCATTTACAGAAATTTCTAGTACAATTCCTACAACCTCATGACAGTGAGAATTCAAATAGATGAAAATGTAACTGGTATTACTCCCGGCTCGAATACCGGCCTCGATCGGAAATTTTACGGGCCCTTAAGTGACCTTCACATATGACAATGTCTAGCTTTGTTAGTGTGGAGTACGCTAGGACGTGCCGTGGTTCGGATTCTATGTAAAAAAACCTGGGTCCCCTTTATCCCGTATGAATACGAGGTTACTTCAAATTGAGAAAACTATCTCACCAGGCGGCCGAAACCTTGGGAGATATCTCAGCCAATAAAGTCGTATATATCAACTGTACCAATTTGTTGGTATTGAGAAATGTCTGACTTTTATAATTTATCAAATTATCAGTCTCCACTCACATATACAGGGTAACGCCCAACTATTGAATTTAATACTATATTATACTTTCTTCACTAAATTTCAACTTTAATCATAAATATTCTCCTGTTTGCTTGTAATGTCACCACCACTTATGATAGAAAGAACGCGTGTTAGTACCACCAGTACTTTATCAAATTCAAAAACCAATTTTTAAATGGATGACTTAAAAATAAATTTTTACTACGTATTAATTTCACAATGTGATTAAAGTGAACCGGGATCACTATATGGTTTTCCTCAGCTGTAGGTGTCGGAGAAAAGGAACATTATGTCGTATTTCTATCAAATTGGCTTAACTTGCGTCCTTCGGGAAGATTCAATAAACTTTCGCGTTTAGTACTAAGTTAAATTACATGTTTGAGACATGAAGGGATGACTAACGGCCTCGGGAATAGTTGTTTTAAATTTATTATTTTGTTCACCGCGTGTTTTCTACACTTAAACGAAGACGACCAGACGTCGTAATCATGGATTTTGATTGTTAATATATAATATTGCATGGTTATATACCCTTTGTTACAGGCTCGATGAATTTTTTGTGAGAAACCTTGGTTTCAGACATATTGCTTTTTCAAAGCAGCTGACGTTCCAAGTATATAGGAGCTCAGTCAGGAGAAACGGGCTTAGTTCTTAGCACTAACGCTGCGGCACCGCATTCTCGCGTTTGTCACTATCAGTAATTTTATTTTTCTCCTAGACAAACGATATGGCTAAACTAGCTGTTGCTAATCTTAAGGTTTTCCATGAACGTAAAATTAATGAGAGATGTAATAGGATTCAAGGCCGAAGTAAGTAAAAATATTTACTTCATAGTTTAGGAATTTTTCAACGATTTCACGCAAACGAATAGATTTAAATTTGAAATAGACGCTGCTTTGAAAAATCATCAAAAGTATGATAAGCGTTTGATTATAATTTATAAACAACAAAATATTACATTTATATTGAAATAAATTATAATTATAGAAGTAATAAATCCATGGCTGTAAAAAAGAATAAAAAAAACATTCTTACTTGATTGTATGCTGCTATGAACTTTTGGGCATCATATGTCAAATATTCAGCCAATTGCATAAAATCCCTTGAACCTATGAAACGACTTAAGAATTCTAGAATTCAATGATTGCTAAGTTTGGTAAGTATTATCACATAAAACATTGTAAAGGCTTTTCCGATTTGGTGCTATTTTCGTATTTAATTTTTAATATAAGTACATATAGTATATACCAACGCAATACTTTTATGCAGTACTTATTTATCTTTTAAAGACTAATTAAATTTAGAGAATATTAAAAGAATCACTGTAAGACTAAAAGATATTACGCTTTAATGTACGTAATTTTCTTCTATTGAATTAACCCACTATGGACTGTGTGTTAAGAACCACTCTCATTTCTACTGTGCAGATTTTGTCTGTCCACAGGGTTTGACAACACGCCAGTACATCTTGAAGCACTACATCAATGCCTCCGTCTCCTATTCCTGGATAAGTTCTCTCAGGTTTTTGGATTCCGTCCAGTTGCTTACAATCTGTTTAAGTTCATCTCTGTTACTGATTTTCTTACCTGGGATATTAATCATATTCAGGTCATTTGCATTCTTAGAAACATTTCCATATCTTGGCCTTTCGTTAAATAAAATTCCGTATTCTGCTTAGCATTCCTCATTGTGAAGATGTGGCAGAAAATTATCACGAGTTTCTTTTTAACTGTTATGTTACTGCTTCTGTCTTGTAGTATAACTCATATTTAGATCTAAAACGTACATTCTTTCTCAAACATTGAAAACATTTATCCCAATAAGGACGAAATGTGCGGAGTCAATCGAGATAATACCGTGAAAACACATTATGAAATGAAACAACAAAACAAAAGTAGACAGAATGTGGTACGAATGGCATTCATTTATGGTAATATAAATTCACGACGTTTCCCCCAGCAGCAGACAAGAATTATTTAGTTCCCAACTAAGAGCGCTGACAACAAATGACTGCCGGACAACGATGCGGTTTGAAATGCTGAACCGCGGTTATTTCCCTGCATCCATATTTAATATTTTAAGCGCCACCGGTTGCGTAGCCATCTCTCCTGCACGAAGCTAATTAACAATAAAATAAAATGCGGCGGACAGTGGGACGGGTAAAAAGCGCAGTGCGCCAATTGCAGTCGATATCCATTGTCATACGCGGCACTAGCCTGAATTACATTTACATCCTTAATGGATTACATATTAATTTCCATTTTCTGTTAAGCGCAATAAAACATGTCACGGCGGAATTACCGCCCCAAACAGCAGCATCAACAACAATAGCAGTAACAACAATCCGACAGAGGGCGCAGTACGGGCAACATTATAATATTTATTAAACCACACGCCACCCCCACCACCGATCACCTGACCAATAGCATCGGCCGCGGTTCGCCATTGGGTCCCAAGGGATCACACGGTCCGAATTAAACAAACATGTGACTTGTTTGCTGTGGGATTGCTAAATATATATTCCAAAACAGGACATGCACCTTACAATATCCTCTTGCAAAAAATAGGGCCAAATTATACGAACGAATGGGAGCGCGGAAATGCAAATGCTACAGGAAACGTTATTAATGCTTTAACTGCAGAACTATGAATGCTATTTCACAATTTGACACAATGCGTTGCAGAGACAATGGCAGTTGGTGTATACCACATGCAACATGTCCTGTCAACAGCAAAAGAGCAACATTTAGTGCTTAAGTACAGATATTAGAGGGGACAGAACCACAAGAACAATGTAAATTCTTATAATGGTACTAAAAAGTCAGGTAAATCAAGACGATTGATCAGTGATAAGAAGGAGAAAGCACTCTGGATGGTTCACAAGATGCTAACATACTTAATTATTAACTTTTTGTACAGAACCACATTTCAAATGTTTCAGTTTTCATATTTATTGGATCTATGAAGTCTAAATTTCCATTCCATAAAGTGCTAATCGATACACACCGTTTCAGTATTTCTATCTCAGTCTTGTGTCAATGTTTGAAACTTAAAGATATCTCTTTTTCAAGAGGGTCCTTTCTGCTACTTCTATTTTGCTTTTTATATCGTTCAGGCTACTTCTGTATATCGCAATTCTATCTATGATTTAACAAAGTTCACTTACTTCTCCTATTACACCTGTCCACAGTTTGATAATTAATTTACTGCGACTGCTATCATTTTTGCTACATTTTATGACTTTTATTTTGGTTCATATTGAATTAATATTTTTCTCCAGGAATTTATTTAATTTCGTTCTGTAATTTGTCTGTATACTATCTCCTGTCTGCAGAAATTGTACTACAGTTTGCATATTGCAAGGTTGGAGAAGAAGAAGAGAGAAAATACTGGTCTCCGCGGTTACCTTGGCATCTGCAGACGGAAGCAGCATGTAGGGGCGAAACCACGCATTCAAAGAAAACTTAAGGTGATAACACGTAAACGAAAGGGAAACTATATAGCCATGAAGAAAAGGGCAGAAGACAGGAGAGTATGGAAAGCAGCCAAGTGAAAACCTACCTTTGGGACAGAACACTAATGATGATTACAAATAAAATGTACAACAGTATCAGGCATTGCTTATCCCTATAGGCCATCGTCAGTAAAAAATTACTGCTTCTGTTTTTGTTACAATTACAGTACTTTCGGCACATAAATTGCAGAGCTATTATACCTCTTATACTTTGATTTTTATTCATTTCACTCTAATCAGAATCTTTTAAAAATCAATAAATTTAACACATGTCGTAAATTTTCGATTTAAAGGCAAAGTTAAGTTTGGAATAGATGACGATACAAGCAACTGTTTAGCAAGGATAATACATGATTAAAGATCATTAGTTTCATTTGTCCCCAAAAATGAATAAATATCTCTTATAACCGAAATGGTATCAAACTAATAACAAAATTACGTGGCTTATCGAAAGATGTTGCGTCGGAGTACAACAGTTTTATAATTTGTCGTGTGAAAGATATTGACAGAGTTATGATGCTGATAGCAAAGTCATATTACCAACACTCATGAAATATGTCTAAAATCTGTCAACTCACGGTAATTATCATAGTTTGCATTAAATTATAAATTGGAGAAATTAATTTGGAGTGGTAACTTACTATTACGGTGAGGTGAAGCAACTGATGTCACACTTACCTGTAAAGAGACAAAATTGTTACACTATGGTCTTATATTCAAGTCATAGTTACATTGATTATATTTTGTTAATGTTAACACTTTTACACAGTTGATATACTCACAAGTTATCAACACTTTAAATTTAAAGCTTTTCTGACATTTTGAACAAAAACATAGAAAACAATATAATGTGTTAATATATTTTGCAGTAAAATTATGGTGGATATAATTAATAATATTACTAGTAAACATTAGCACTGAATTCCTGCAATAGACGGAATAAGTATTTTTTTTTAAAGAAAGAAGAAAATAATTTGGATAGTTTTGCGCGTCACTTACATTTAGAGAATACATTGGAGGAACTGATGATGTAAAATAATGCAAAAACTAATTAATAAACAATTAACTACTTTAAATATAAAACTATATTTTATTTACATGTTATTTATTGGGTTACAAGATCTTTAGGATGTTAATCTTGTTAGATTGTTCACGCACAGACATCATAAACAATTAAAACACATTTGAATATCGTAAGCAACTTGGCGGTAATCTTGCTGAGACTCGCGGTAAAACAGTGTAGCAACTCTCCAACTGGAAGAAACATGGGGAGAAGAGGCAGAAGGAAACTGGGGGGGATAGAGAGAGAGTGTGGTAGTAGTAGAAGAAGGTGGGGAAGAGAGAGACTCAGCCGCACAGTGATTTGTTTGTCGCGCTAAGACAGTTAAGTCGGCCCCCGAGATAACAACCACGCTAAATGTGCAAGCCGGCTGTGGTGCGTCGCGGGAGTGTATAACTCAGGCGCAGCAGCATTATCACGCAGGCAGACACAGCTAATCTGGTGACCTAATCTGGGCGCAAACAGCAGCGGAGGGTATACCGTCTCGGCTCATGAACGGCATAATGCTACTCGAGACCGGGTTTCTGTTACATTCCTTCTGCGCGTTGCCGAGATTCTACAATTCTAATCAAGCTTTTAAGTACTATTTTCCCATAGCTACCATATTATTGACATGTTAAGGCGTTACCGAAGTGATTGGTGATTGGAGGCGAGCGTTTTCACTTTTCTGCGAGTAGATTGTGAAATCAAAGAAAGTGTGAAACATTTTTAGTCTGAGATATCCCAACAAGTAGAGTATACAATTAAATAAGTATAATTTAAAAAATTAAACATTTAACCTTTAACTGCCACAGATTTAAAAGGGTATTCTTTTTTTTTAAAAAAATGGTCTCACATATTCTTCTACTTTTATACACTCTCAAAAACGTTAAATGAAAAATTAAGACTCACGGAAATGATAGCATGAATAAAAAAAACAATCCAAAAAGTAAAAAAAAACTTTATTGATTGTATTTTAGTTTTTTTAGTTTGGAATTTTTTAGGGGAGATCAGATAAGTATTTCCCGCACAAAAATATGAATCTGGTTTAAAGTGGTCAAAGTTTGTCATAATTATTCCTTTTAATGATTGGTGCAGGTTCAGAGATATTTCTGTAATAAAGAAATTACACATTAGACCATTATTCACGAAAAATAAATCTCTGATACTTCTCCTTATATGATGTTATGCTAGTCGAATAAATCTATATATATATATATATCATCTAAAAAGTCGCTTTCAAAATAGTACCAAATCATTCATAAGTTATTTTGTAAATCTACTACTTGAACGAGAGTGGATGAGTGGATGACTGAAATAATTTAAGAGTTACTATTCCAGTTTTGAGTTCTGCTGGATGTAGGAATATTAAAACTAAACTGTTTAGTTTAATTTAAGACTGGAGGTTTTCTCGGCGTAGCATACAAATGAAATTCTATCGGGTAACTCGGGCAACTCTGACATTCACTAGATAATATCTGTATTGCCTGCAGCAATTGTCAACTGACAATCACATGATAATAGCTGCAGAGAATGTTAATATATTCATAAACTTCGTCTTTTATCAACGGACTCACTCGGCATTTTAGTTACCTCAGAGAATTTTACCTGTTTACCTCCCCTCAGATCATAGAAGCATTGTCTCCACAAATCTTGTGGCTATAATTCTGCATTACAGTTTCACATGTCACCGATTTACGAAAAACAGAAAAAGAAAAGAAATCAATCCTTTTATCTTCAACTGATTTATTAAACTCAAATGGGACTACGACTATTAACGAAGATGTGTCAGTTACGATGGGTGTTTGGGAAGTCTGGAACAGAGATATAACGGCGGATGAATCAACAAACAAGCAGACTTGAAATTTCCATGATTCTTTGGAAGCATATATCATTGATCGGTTCCTTGAGCTTCCCAAACCAATCTAGTATCTCGGTATATCATGAAACCACGACTTAAATAGAACACTCGGTCTTGATACAAATCCGGTGAAAATATTAACATTCGTAGCAGAATTGAATTAGGGGGGATTGGAACAAATCTCAGTGGGATTCGAAAAACTTCATTTTAAAACGACTAAGTACGAATCAAATATGACAGTTAACTGGTTTTTCTACGCTTTGTCATGCATTTCAAAAAATAATACCGTACATCCAGCGCACTGCACGTCGCTTCCGCGGAAGCTTATACAGGGTGTTAAAAAAAGGTACGGCCAAACTTTCAGGAAACATTCCTCACACACAAACAAAGAAAATATGTTATGTGGACATGTGTCCGGAAACGCTTACTTTCCATGTTAGAGCTCATTTTATTACTTCTCTTCAAATCACATTAAACATGGAATGGAAACACACAGCATGGCGTATTGTATCACAGCCGTCCACAATATGAGCTCTAACATGGAAAGTAAGCGTTTCGGGACACATGTCCACATAACATATTTTCTTTGTTTGTGTGTGAGGAATGTTTCCTGAAAGTTTGGCCGTACCTTTTTGTAACACCCTGTATAAGCTTCCGCGGAAGCGACGTTGCAATTTGGTGCTGAGGAGTCTGCGAGCTGAAAGATTCACGAAGGCGGAGTATTTAATTAGACCGGCAGCCAAGATTGTATTCATGCATTATTCAGACCACAAAGAAGGAAACCGGCGAAGATCGGAAAGGCGCTGGCTGCAGCTCTGCGCTGGGCGTCGTTAGTCACGACGAGCTGTGCCGCCTCCGACAAAACCTTGTTACGCGCCACTCGCAGCACCCGAGTTCGTCTCGGGCACAACTTTGCCATTTGGAAAGAAGACCTCGCCGCTAGGCCAATCCGCGGGCGCTTTCTTGCATTAGTCGCGGTCCGACGACTTCACCTCCCCTCCTGCTCTGAAGAAAGAGGTCGGCGCCAAACTTGGGCCAAGGCAACAAATGGGTGAGTTAAGATGGATGGATCACCTGCTGGCCTGCTGCTACTACGCCAATGTTTCTTTGCAGTAACGCGTTGAGAGATTACTACTTCGACAAATTCTTCGTATGCTGCATCTGGTTTCTGGTGATGGATCAGAATTTGCAACATGCTTAAGGATTGACATGTTGATGCCCACCCTGCTTGAAGACTAATGTCGAGGTTTTACGTTCCAGTGTTTTCACCGAGCGTGGTGGGTGAACGGTTAACGTTCTGGCCTCGCATTCGGGAGGACGCGGGTTCGAATCCCCGCCCGGGCATCCAGATTTGGGTTTTCCATGGTTTCCCCAAATCACTCTAGGCGAATGCCGGGGCTTCCTTAAAAAACGCCATGGTCGAATTCCTTCCCATTCCTTGTCCCCAGTCCCGCCTCTAAAGACCTTAGCCGTCGACGAGGCGTAAAGCAATATATATATACAAATGTTCTACGGCATGAGCGCTTTTAAACTGATTGTTTTGTTCGTCTTACGTCTGTTCTTCGTATTGTTGATTCAAAAATAGACAAAGTATAAGACAATTCATATTTTATTAGGAGCTATTGAAATAATTTCAAGCTGGCCTCCCATTCCGCTTCCGTCGTGATTTCAACTAAGGTCTAATATGAAAGCCAGATCACGAGGCGTTCATATGTAATTCACTTAAAAACAAAGCAAGCTTTGGCAGCTGTGAAGGTCATTTTAGGTGCCTGTAAAAATTCCAACCGGAATTTAAAACAACGACTATGAATTTTGAAAGAGTATATTTTATTACTGAGCTACTATACCACAATCTGTAAAAAAAAGTGTCAAAACATATTTTCCGACTGTAAGGTTAAAGATGCAGGAATATTACTGAAATTGGAAAAAAAAATGTATGCTATGCGCCATCTGTGTGTTGCCCTTCTAATTGCAAACATACTTTCGTGCAATGAGAAGTCGACTGGACCCCTTAAATAAATTTGGATTTTGCCCGGAACGTCAAAAAATGTGTAGCTTAAAACAAACTGAGTGTAGTATACCTAGATTAACGTATAGTTGTATTTAATGCTACGGAGATAAAATAACAAAACCTCCTGAAACATCATCGATAATTATTTCGTAGGAACCACTTAAATTTGTTGTGTGAAGAATTTACAGCTCATCTTAGCTGTATTTTAATTAACTCAATTTACACCATACAGCATGTTTAACATATTTAATTGGTTAGTGATGTGAAACGAATATGGACATTATTACGGGAGTAACGTAAAAACTCAAGCACACGCTCATTTACTATTCCGCGTCTTAACGAATAAAAAAATTTCTCATTATTTGTAAAAAAATATTTTTAGGACTGATTATTACCAAATATTAATTAAATTTCATTTTTGTGCTTTTGTCTTAATCCACGTAGACTAGAACTACTCCAACAACGCTCGTGCCGAAATATATTATTTATTTTTTTAATACTTTTGCCTTGTTTGAAACATGTGGTGAAACACCATTTTCCTTAGCTCATCTGCGAATCTGGTTTATTATCTCAGCTTTTGTTTGCACCAGAAATAGCCAGCTATCACACGATTATTGATTTCATTCGGATTTCAAAAACCACTTTAGCAGTCTTTGGGCCTGATTCTTCGGTTTTATAACGTTTGAGTTTCATGCAGTAGTCTCGTATTCAGAGTGGTACATAGAAATGCAAGTTTGATGTTATTGAAAATTTTCAATGGCACTAGTAAACGAATACCCTTATTCACTTTCTTTACCATAGAACTGACACAGATTTATATCACCGCAGAAATAAGGAGACTGTGGTTTTTCTTTTACGTATAGCTCATTAGAGACGGGATGGGAATGGAGACAAGGAACGGGAAGGAATTCGGCCATGGGCTATTGAAGGAAGCTTCCCGACATTCGCCTGGAGTGATTTGGGGAAACTATGGAAATCCCAAATCTGGATGCCCGGACCGGGATTCGAACCGGTGTCCTCCAGAATGCGAGGCCAGGGCGTTAACCACTTACCCACATCGCTCAGTGGAGACTATGGTGAGTGTTTGTTACAAGTAATTGACTGCAGCTATTTTGTATTTAACAGAGTATCTCAACATTATGTACTAGTAAAGATGTTTAAAAAATCCTGGCATGGTGATAATTTTTAAAACAAACGATGTGGTAAGAAAACCGAAGACGAAATCGTTTGTTCATCTGTTAGTGATAAAAATATACAATTTAATTGCTGGTATAGCTATCAGTTGGCTTCTGAATTAAATCTTTCCACTACATACATGAAAAGAAACACGCAAATTTAGCAGGCAGATGTTAAAGATTTTTGATTTTTTAAAGTTTTATAACAATAGAAATATTTTCTCGAAATAACGAAACTATCAAGTATGAAGATTATTATTTTTCTTCCTACATATCTCTGGCTGAGATCTAAAACAAGGAAAGAGAAAAGAATGTCAGTTAAGGAGACATAAAGAGACAGCAGTGTGTTCGGAATAGTTTAAGTAGTTTATTTCCACTCGCCGAGTGTGATATCTCAGAAGCCACTTAGTTGTAAGCTGGCGCGTTTATACGGCCGGATATGCTAATCGCCTGTTCCTAATTAGGAGCTGGCTGCTAGCCGGAAGGCACGTCGTTTGTCAAGTCGCGTGCGTCGCTATGATGCCGCCGAGGTTGGCACAACTTGCTATTATTCGCGCAGTCGACCACTGGAATTAAGGCCCTGGCAACTCACGCTATGGTATCGTGAAGGTCTGCACCGCACTCGTCGTGCTTCTCTAAGCCACGACTATCTTGGCCAAAGAAAAGCAACAAATTCAGCGGTTTCGTTTCACAATACAAAATTTCGTTCTTTCATATAAATCTTCACATTAATTCAGAAGTATCCGAATATTGTGATGTTTTAAGTGTTTAAATACTACATTTCCAGTGTAATAATGATATTTATTTCACGCTAATGCTTCTAGAAACAGATTTTCCGCTTGTTTTCTCCTAATTTGTGAACTATAACATCTCTTATTCTTATGAGTATATTCCTAGTCGACGTCGTGATCATTAAAAGCAGGAAACGATTTTTGGCAGGGAACAGAAATGAATTTTGCCAGGAAAATTTGAAGCGAATACGAGCGATTTCGGTAAACCATGTCAAACCGAATTTAAATGGCCGGACGGGGATTTGAACCAGCATACCCCCCCGAATGTCAGGCCCGTGCGTTACCGCTTACCAATTGGATTAGAAGACATTTTCTAACCATATGAGTTACATAAGTAGCTATTCGAAGATGTTTCTAACTAATGGATCTATCAAAAACAATTTAAAGTATGAGGAAATAAAGTGATTAGACAGCAGGGATAAGAGTACACATGTATCAGAGTTAATATTTGCTGTTTTTACTTTTTCTTTCTCCATTATACAATCTAAGACAAAAATACAGAATAAATCAAACGTAAATGTAGCCAGTAAATGTGCAACTGAGTCAAAGTATAGGTTTTTTTGTTCAATGTTTCCGAAAATTTTATGCACTTTACAGCAAATTATAGAGCGAAATAATAATTTTAGCGAAATCGCAACAAACATTTATTATTAATTTTTCAGCTGTAATGCTTGATTCGTATGTGAGCGCTGTAATAAGTAGAACAAAATATTTTCCACAGTGTCGTTCGTCATTGTATTCTATAGCCACTTGTCAATTAATTAAAACCAAACGTAAGAAACTAACAATTTGCAGTGAGAGTCAAACCTGCATACTACAGTACAGTTACGTTGCAACCACCTATTTGGCTACCGAAGCATGCTGAAGCACTAGCTTCCTTGACTCAGGAAGGAATGCTAAATTTTTAGCTAAACTCACACTTGGGATCTCTTACAGAGTTCATTTATTATAATACAAATGAAAACGACGCAAATTATTTACAATTTTACACGGTAATCAACATTAGCTGCTCAGTCCAGCTATAAACAGATGATTATCTTAATTTCGTTTACATTCACCTTCATTGTCTGTATTCGATAGATAAATCAAGAAAAAAACATTTCAAATCTTCGATCAGTTGTACTGTGTTTCGCTATTTGTCACGTATATGAAGAAAGGCTGCGTACTCAAATAATTTAACATTCTTCTCTATCTTAATGGGTTTATTTCTGGGTAACAGCTTCAAATAACTGAACATTGTTTTATATCGTAATGTTATAACTGACTCTGGTTTTATTTCAGGTTAACAACATCTAAAGGTGGTAAATCTTTGTACGTGAGTTTCTATATTGAAAGGCTATGACCCGAGCATAGCGGCTATCGAAGCAGATGGCGGAGCACTCTCGGAAAATGCCCGGTGAGCCTTTATTTTGCAGTCTGGGCGTGTATGCACGAGTTGCGGTCACACCACTGTGCACTGGCCGTAAGCCAGGCGTGCCCCTGCGGTGGTTGTAAATAACAGCAAATAATAAACTAGAGTAACGCCCGCCCGTAATTAGTGCACGAGGCCGGTCGGCGGTTTTGCTGTTCGGTGCATTACCTCGCGATTAATTAGTCGAGTTAAACGCCACGGGAGGAAGCAAGCCAACTCGACCGCGCCTTCCAGCGCGCAATACACCACGTTGTTGGCACTGCTGCCAAGTTTGTACCTTTCATTCTCGACTACTTTTAATTTTACATTAGAAACGGAAATGACTTTGCAATACTATCGATATTGAAAAAGAAACATACTTCGCCAAGCCAGATTTGTGTCTTTTATCTACAAAGGCACCAAGTTTAAAGTCTTGCGTTGATCTGATAAGAAACAGAGATCGACAATTGCATAATCCGAGAATGTTTATTTAATTTTATTTACTCTGAGCTTCGCTATTCACAGAAGCGATAAATCTATTTTCCTTCAACAATTCTTTCTTATTGCCGATATCTTATTTTATTAGTTTCCTTGTAAACATACCTACTTGTGCCTATGTTCACCAGTAACTGCCCCTTCTTTCAAAAGACTTACAATTTTTTAACCGTAACGTCTACTTTTCTTCATAAATTCCTTTTAGGGGTGATATATTACCAAGACTTTAAACTTGGTGCCTTTGTAGATAAAAGACAGAAATTTGGCTTGGAAAAGTATGTTTCTTTTTCAATATAGATAGTATGGCATAGTCATTACCGTGGAGTATATGACTATGTATTATGATTTCTATCATCTTCTATGTATTTTAAAGACGAGGCGTAAAGCCATCAGCAAAAAAAAGCTTAAGGTATTAAATTGGTAATTAGTGTCATATATTTAGAGTTAATATTGTCAAACCCTCTGTAGATGTAATGTAATTAGTAATTATTTCTAGGAAAGTATTAAGTCTATTCAAGGATAGTCTTGTTGTATGAGTGGAGACTCTCCCGGCGTATCGATCCAACAAAATCTTCTCTGGTGTCCCGCCGGATGGTGGTGTAAAAACACGACGTTTCGGCAGCTGACTCTGCTGTCTTCATCAGGTATCTGGCAATTGTTCTCAGCTGACTGTCTCTGCTTCGACTGGCTTGGCGGGGAGCCATTCTCTGCCTAGTCTTCTTCTGGCAGTGTATAGCGGAGCCTTTGTCGTGAGCTCCGCTATACACTGCCAGAAGAAGACTAGGCAGAGAATGGCTCCCCGCCAAGCCAGTCGAAGCAGAGACAGTCAGCTGAGAACAATTGCCAGATACCTGATGAAGACAGCAGAGTCAGCTGTCGAAACGTCGTTTTTTTACACCACCATCCGGCTGGACACCCGAGAAGATTTTGTTGCAAGGATAGTCTTTTAAATTCTCCTTGTAAATAGAAAAATTGTTCAATTCTTCTTCCATGGTAAAATTTTAAATCTCTTTAGGGTTACACATGAACAAACCTTCATTACCCGCAATAACGTGACATATAATAACTGAATAGAATGAGTTTTACTGTACTCGAAGACTATCTCCATATACAGGGAGTCCAGAAAAGGACTCCCTGATTACAAAATTAAATATCTCTAAAACAAAGATAGATAGAGGAATGCAGTAAACGGTATGTTTATTGTGACAGCTGTAAGAAGTGTATACAGCAGTGTGAAATAATAGTTACAAAAGCTGCTAACAGATGGCGCTGTACGCTCATATCAGCATACATAAGTGAAATAATCGTATGAAAACAATCTTTGCAAATCACAATGTTTTAAAAATATTCACCATTGGCACGTTTCAATGGTGGAACTGATCGCCCTGAGCTTCGGATCACTATTTAGGCATTACGTATGGCGATTACAGCGCCATCTGTTAGCAGCTTTTGTAACTATTATTTCACACTGCTGTATACACTTCTTACAGCTGTCACAATAAACATACCGTTTACTGCATTCCTCTATCGATCTTTGTTTTCGAGATATTTAATTTTGAAATCAGGTAGTCCTTTTCTGGACACCCTGTATGTACCTCATTGAGACTTATCAATAGTCATGGCACATATTATTATAATAACAAAAATATAACTGCATAGAATGAGTTTTACTGTACTCGAAGACTATCTCCTCATATGTACCTCCTTGAGACTTATCAATATTTATGGTACATATTATTATAATAACAAAAATATATTTATTTTATCAACGAATTATTTTACTCCAGATTTATTTATTGGTGTTATTTAATAACCATCAATTTCAATGTCTCACATCTGCTTGGCATTCTCGTTTATATATTTTTTCCTATCACACAGTTTCAGGTTAGCACCTAACAATTCATTCGAAAATAGCGATATTAAAATGCTGTATGAAGACTCTGTGCAGTTACAACGTAAAAACAATTTCAGAATACAACAATGCCGAATCGAATAATCGATTAACTACAGTTAGATCACTGAGGGTAGTTTATCCGAGCAAAGTGAATATGTTCTGTGGAACATTAGTTTAATGCGGATAATGAGGCAGGTGTTCATGATGAGAACGGTCGGGCTAGCGAGCCACTCAGGTGACAAGCGTCTCCTGATTACAGATTGCTGCCTTCCGCGCAGCACGAGCGGCTCGGATGAATATCAAGTGAACCGTCATTAGGGCCACCGCTGTTCAGGTGAGCCAACTCTCCAACCTGCAATCATCTGCAAAAAAAAAAAAGCACCTCCCCTTGCAGCTGTAGCTGTTCGTTAATGACGAAAATTGTTCTCGATGCGTCACATATCGTATGTTACGTTATAGTAGGAGATAGATTGTTGCTTGACGCGTAAATTAAAGGCATGCAGAATCCGGTTGCGTATGTGTTAGCGCACTGGACTAATATTCGACTGGTTGTTTGCTCCAGGCAAGTCTAGGAAATGAATGTTTTAATAAAGTGTTGTGTTCATTGTGTGTAGCCCTAAGGATACGTGCATAAACTACGTAGCTCCATTTTGGCCTCCTGTGAACCCTCCTCCCCTCACGTGGCCTTTGCCTCTATCCCCACCCCTCCACCCCACGTGGCACGTAGCTTTCTTGCCTACTGAGTCCAGAAGACATTTCGTAATGTTTTCTTTAGTCAAACTATCGTAAATTACATACGGAAATAATGAAATGACGGAAATAAATATTCACATGCTGTTGTGTGTTCTTTACCTTATTTTAACTGTGACAAATAATATGAATGGAAAGCTACGTGGCTGGCTCGGAAAGCCCCTTCACCTCCAATCTCGTAGCTCAGCGTAGCTTTCCAGCCAACCTCTCTCCCTAGACCTAGCCACGTAGTTTATGGACGCTCCTTAACTACAGAGAAACAACTTAAACGCAGAATTCATTCATCACCACACTACACAGTTGTAGCTAAATCCAATGCTGGTTGCCTTCTGCCTTCTTCTATATATATATATATACATATATATATATAAAGAGAGAGAGAGAGAGAGAATTGTCGATGCCTTAGTGAATACCTATCCGACAAACGTATTCCTCAAATCCCAATTTCATAATACATATTTTCCAAAGCTTTGCAGTTGGCCTGATATCAAGTAAGTTAACGGTGTAACACCCAGTACAAGAATAACCCAAAATTAAAAAATTCAGTGCGTAGTACAAAATAACCAGAATGACTATCAAATTAAGATTAAAATAACATAAGAAACTGTGAGCTTACACTTACATAGCTGACTGAATCTTGGTTCCTCAGAGAAAGCTGTGGTAGATGTATAAAGTCCAAGATATCGAAGTTTTTCTAATAAGAAATTCACTTTTATGGTTAAATATTTCACAAAACGTTACTACAAAGTAGTGTTAATCAAAATACTAGATGAAACTAACATTCTATCCTAAATTTTTATCACCGTTTGGATGTATGTAGGTTGTTTGTTGATAGGCTTTTCTATTTATTAGGATCTTCAGACTGTTAACGATAGGGTTATTAAAGCCGGAAGTTTGCGAGAAATGGGAAGCAAATCGGTACGGTCTTTATAAAGAAACCATCCAAACTTTGGTCTCCACTGATTTCCGGCAACCGTGGACAATGGAAACGCAGGTGACTGGATGGAAAATCCATTTCACTTTTCTCAAATATCAGGTCCACTAATTACTACTAACTATCTAAAATTTTGAGTATAATACATTTCACCGTCGCGATTTCAGGATGGAAGAAAATAGGTTAGAAACGATTTTGTGCAATTATCATTTTTCCAGTAATCGATCGCCATATCTATAAAGTGATGAACAAATATAACGCAGATACATACAAGAGACTTTAGCGTAATTAAATCGAATATACATGTGGACACTGGGCATACTGCTAACATACTCACGGCACTGGAATCTGCAGGTTACGTTTCACCCACATAAAGAGGATATATATCAGAACAGCGACCTACGCTTTATCGTAGGAATTGGATTTACGGCGTGATCGTTAGTGTCAATATCCCGGAAGAAGTCGAACGAAATCGGCCATCGTCTATACTGAGGAAGTGATTTGAAGAAAATACGGCTCACCATAACCTGGAAGGATAGTCGTTATTTCAGATCTGACTGCAGGATTCCACTTCAGCGACTGAAGTAATAGCATTACCTAAGACCTTAACAGTAACACATAAGCCATGCATACCAAGTATTCAGTAAATTAAAACGTCCTATACTAATTATGCCAATAATAAAACATGTGCTTTATATGTACGATCATTACTTTTAATGTGGCGAATATGCGCAGCTGAAGATCTAATTAAAGTACCTACTACAAGTGATATTTCTAGTTTACTGCGTGCAACATAGATTAATGCAAAGAAGCTAATTGCCTGCTTCATCGGGCTCCTTATTAGTCTATAAAACTGCAGCCCCTTTTCGTCCTGAATACTTTTAAATAACATGAGCGGGAGACAGTGTAGTCAAAGAGATCTTAGCTCGCCGTATTACCTCGGATGAAAGGGCCCAAAATTAATGGACGTAATTTTCAGTCCCTGTGAAGCCTATGAATTAAAGAGTTATTTTTAGGACTAACGGCGACTTCCAAAACTGCTGACTGAGAAGTGTGAACGAAGATGAATAAGGATATAGAAATACACAGCATAGATCTTAAAGCATATATAAGCAATTTAAAATAATCTTGAGGATAAAATTTACTTCTTAAAAGAAACTAAATATCAATGGAGAAATATAAGTCTTAATGTTTGTTATTAATTTTGAGTAAAAAACATCGCCTTTGCATTCTGTGTATTTTTGCTTATGAATTACTATATAAGAAACGCAGATCACAAGGGATACTTTTTTGGACAGCTAACGACAAAAGTATTCGTTTGTAACTCTCTACACTTCTGAACAGTTCAAATCTTTTAAAAACATTTTTTTTTTTGTAACTGCTTTACGTCTCTTTTTAACATCGAGGTCTTTAGAGACGGGAAAGGATGGGGGCAAGGAATGGGAAGGAATTCGGCCATGGCCTTTTTGAAGGAAGCATCCCGGCATTTGCCTGGAGTGATTTGGGGAAACCAGTTTAAAAACAGGCCATTAGAACGGAGATATGACATACCTCATACCCCCATGCAAAAAATACCTTCCATTTTTTGTATCTGACCTAGTTAGAGAATACTGGATATGCTTTGTCACTTAGATGCAATCTCAAAATTAGAATAAATTAATCGTATTGGAAACAGAACCCTAACTGCGCTAGGTTATATTCGGAATGTGTATCTGTTTCATTTACTGTACAAAACCATGCGTTTTTATTAATTGTTTAAGTAAATGACTTTAATTGCCTTATAGGCGGAATTAGTGGGTTTGTAAAATAGCGGGTGATTTGTAACATTTCTGACCCTTGATGAAAAGCACAGCGTTATTATAAAACTATTGTTGGGTTTTAAAAATATCAGTAATTCAGTTGAGACAGAAATAGAAATCTAGGTTTATTAATACTTTTATTCATGTTTTACAAATGCTTTATAGGTGCGTTCTTTTCCACTGACAGAGTATGGTGGGTGAGAGGTGAAGCTGTAGCCTCGAATTGGAGAGAACGCGGTTTCGAATCCCTGTACGACCATCCAGATTTAGCGTTTTCATGATTTCCCCAAATCACTCCAGGCGAATGCAGAGATGAGACCATGGACGAATTCCTTCCTGTTTCTTTGTAACAGCCTCGACGTCGATGATGCGTAAAGCTCAAAGCCTCAAACATTCTCTCCACGCACGGTGCAGTATGTAAACGGTGGTGTTTGTAAACACGTCTCTGGTATGCGTTTTCAGACGCCGATTTGTCATTGGCAGGGGGACAAGGACTTTTTCTGTGACGCATCCCCACAGAAAAGAGTCGTATGGTGTGGAATGGCCAAAGCAAGACCATCTTATCACTACGAACCCCGCTTCCGAGGCATTGCTCCGTTAAGCGTTAGTTTAAAAATCCCTAACTACCTCTGGGAAACGAGGTGGAGCACAATCTTGTTGCAGTTTGAAACAGTCGCCTCTATCTTCACTCAGCTGGGATAGTAGCCACTCACAGATCATAGTCATCTGAATTACCTGTTACCGTCTCTCCATAGAAGAAAAACGGATTGTCTTCATTCTGAAAACTAGAATAGATTCAGTTTGGGAGATACACGCTGTTCCTCAGCAAAAGAGTCTAAGATTTATGACTCCCAAACGAAAACATCTCTCTTCTAGACAACTGAAAGATTGATTCATCACTAAAAATGACTTTACCACAGAACTAATCTTCTTCCATTCTTCGTTGTAGTGCTTTTGGGAAAGCCAAACATTCGTGGCGGTCATCAGGTGTCAAAGATTGAAGCAGTCCAAGGTGACATGTTTTCATTCTTGCACGCTTTCGTAACATTTTCCACACAGTGGGTTCCAGTATTTCAAATTCCCAGCTTATCTGTGTTGTTTCCTAGGGCTGTATTGGAAATTTTCTCTTATCCGCTCCATGTTTTCTGCAGACATTGTTTCTTCCCCCACACAAACTGCTGGGTTCCAAAAATGTTCCGTTTTATGGATAGCTTATTCAGATCTACCTCTCCATAAAAACTTAAAAACTCATCTGTCTCTAGATTCGAACTATTTATCTCATCTCCAAAGATTTTGTCCACTTCATTCTCCGAAATTCTATCAAAAGTTCTTTCCTTGATAATGCCCAACTAAACCTAAGAGGCATTTCTTTCAAACTTTTCACAAAGTCCTGAAGGGTCCCCTATTTCCTTCGTAAGTTCGAGTTATTTAACGCTTAGACACACTTCTGCTTTACTCGTATCTGTTAATGAAATACTGAAATTTATTAAGAGCTTTTCCGTTGCTTCACGAAGTGCTACCAACTTCAGAATTGTTTATTTTGCCAGGTGCTTAACTCAGTTCATACTTTGGTTGACTTACGTAATAGACGTATTTAACTGTTGCGGAAAATTCAGCGCAGAAGTTACGTTTTCTAGAACTTCGGATTGTGTTTCCCGAAATTTGGCAACCCTGACGCAAAGTGTGGAACGCTGACGGTGTCTGGCCCCTCATTACTGCCGGCATTCACAGACGGGACTGGGACGCTTTTCAGCAGGCGATTGTCTGAGAGTACTCCAGTAATCAGGCGTGCCACCGCCCACACCAGCTGTTGGTAATCGCAGGGACGAAAATTCGGGTCGCCGCCACTGCCGTTATTTAGGTGGAGGGCAAAGGGTGAAAGGGGGGGGGGACATCACGGCAAGCAGAGCCTCTGTCCAGAAACCCGTCCTGCAAATGAGGACAGACAATGGGCGGAAGGATATTACAACACTGCCGGGTAAATCGGTGGGCCGGAGCGAAAGTGCTTTGCTTTCGAGAGTGCTCCTCCCGAAAGGCAAACAAAAGGGCGTTATTTCTCACGAAACCGACGTCATTTCATATAATTTTAATGCAGATCTACTTTTCGAATAAGTGTTTAACGGGTGAACAAGGGACATCAGCAAAGAGAAAAAGACAAATATTAGGATGCCGTTCTCAGAGATAGAAAAATAATTCCCTTCTCTGTAATGGACGGACCAATCAGACGAAAAATGATTGCGTGTCCATATAAAACTGTTTCCTATGTATTTTGTATTTCCTTGGTATTTTCAGATAAATAATGTCTTTACGAGCTGTGGTCAGCATTGATCGCAGAAATAAAGCATTTAAAGCGAAAATTTGTTTAATGTAAAAATAAGTTTGTACTGATATTTCCTCTGAAGCATATATTATATCACAACTAGTAATAATAATAGCAAAAATATAGTAAGAAGTCAAATAGAACATACGAAAAAAAAACGGGGTTTGTCGGCTAAATGTTAAAAAAAAAAAATATTCCTATAGAAAATTCGGTTTACCGTATGAAAACATTGCCCTGATTATTGCTAGATTATTCTTTTACGTTGTCATTGTTTAAAAGATAAAGAAAACTAGGTTGCGTGCTCCAAGAGGAAAAAATATTTGTTTACAGCTGCGTCAGAAAGAACGATAAATATGAGAAAAGAAAGACCAGGAAATGTATCTCAACTGTTAGATGATATCAATAAAAATTTAAATTATTCAGGGAGTAAGAGAATATATATATATTGGAACAAAAAATGTCAATAACGTGATCATTAGACCTATAAAATGTTGTGGACAAAGAGTAGGGAGGAAATCACCCAGACTTTTACGAAAGTACTATCCCTCCATTCGCTCTGATAAATCATGCAAATCAGGATTGAGCGATCGAGAATCGCTTTCGCATTCTCCAAATGCCAGAGTCAAAAGTTACCACCCACTCTCCGAACTTAGTTAAGTGAAATTAGGAGAAAATTAGAATATACTTGCTGAATGGCAGAATACGACTGAAGTTAGGCAGTGCGAGTGTTACATTATAATTAATTCAAACAAGCTTTATGTTTTAGGTATGGTGTTGTTTGAAACATGGAGTTCCAGAAAAGAAAGACTGGACTATGCACAAACGAGTGTTCGAGCCGCTTGCTATTCAAATGCATTCTAACCAGATCGAAAAATAAATTCATGATTTAGATGTGATGCTTTCTGCTTCTAATTTTAAATTTGGCGTTTTGAATATGTAAAAATGAGTATAAATAAATTTTAATTTAGAAACCTGATAGATTTATGACGTCTCGTAGCGAAAAGAATATATTCTGTTCTATTATTTTAACTAGTTGTTGTCATGGATTTACTCATTATAGTTGCAGTAAAAGTACGTACTTTATTAACTTATGCAAAAACTAAAGACTTATTAGAGATGGGCTCGATGGGTACTCGATAAGATCGTTAAACATGAAATAAAATTATTTAAATTTTGCGGCTGTCACATTTGTTAATACATCTACGTATAACGCTAACTGGTTGTAATGTAATCAAATCTCTTATAAATTCAACTGGATCTTTTAAAACCCAGTATCCAATATTGGCAAACGAACTTTATAATTTCAAAATATGCTGGTACACTGTATATTTGTGTTCAGATGATTAAACATATTTTTTTGTGGTGCAAGTCATGCAATTTATTTATCAGTCTGCAAAATTGACCAGACAGTCACAATATCTGTGCGAATGTGTAAGTAATTATTCACGCTGTATTAATAAGCCAGGGATGTAACTGGACATGTAGACGTGTTCACATGATAGGCAGACACGAACTGAAGTTTTCTCTCCACTGTCTGAGTGTGCAGGGAAGAGTTGTATAATGTGCCGAGTATTTTAGCACGAGATAAGAGGCGCAGTCACGCCAACAGGTTTGCGCACGCACGGGTCGAGGGTTGACACGTCTTCTTTTGTGGCAGTGGTGGAGGTTAGATCTCGCTCTGTGAAAGCAGCTGTAGGTCATTAGGTTTTACTCAGTCTTAAAAGAAATCACGACAATCATAAAAAATCACCAGTTCTGTGGTAGAGACTTCTAATGGCCATAAGATTAACTTGCTCCTGACATGGATTAAGATCCGTTGTTGCATAAATTTCCATCATGATGAATCTTCTAATGGCATGGGAATAATAATATGATGACGAAGGTGGTATCTTTCGGTAGAGGGAACCAATAAAAAAACACGGTGTTTCACCTAAAACCTGTTTTCATCTGTCATTTAGCGTACGATACGAACAATATCGTACATTGATAAACCAATCACACCATACTTTTTCACATTCTATACCACCAGTGCAATTCGTAGTGGGAAATGGGGAAAACATGTTATTTAATTTGTACGTGGAGTTACCATGCTGCGGTAATTCCCAATGCCTGGGTCCTTTAAACCAAAAGATATGTCGGCTTAAAATTAGCCCTAAACGTGTTCTTTATACGCTAGCTTCCAGACTGGAGACGATTCCGATGAATTTTCTTGCCAGCATGTAGATCAGACAGACTGATTCTCTCCAAGTTACTTCAGATGTTGCAATGTTACCAATTTTCCCAACACCTCGCTGCTTCAACAAGGAGAAGTGATTAAGTGATGAGAGTTGATTTCACGGGCTCACGGGATCGGATCCCATATAAACAGAGTTTGATTTTTTTCTGGTATTCAGCAATTAATTTCGACAAACTCATGCATAGTTTCATAATGCAAACGATAGCCTATTTCTTTGATTTTATCTAGTACGTTGCTTAAATAGTGCAAATATAAAAAATCCACATATCAGTTACTGTTAAAATATATTTTTATTTGATGCCACTGAAACTTTACCCAATCAATGGCCACTTTTGCGAGCGATCTGTTTGAAATTCAAACATGGAGCTTCATCCGACGTTGATACTTGACTTTCAATTAAAAACAATGCCAATCTGCAATACAGGGCCTGTGGTGTTCCAGAATATAAATTTGAAACTGTCTGTCATACTCCAGAGATATCTGCCGAGCTCACAAATGACTTTTGCGCGCAAATTTTGTAAATAAATAAATCAAACTTTTTATTTCGGTAGCCACTGGCACAACCGAAGGGAAGTTTATCCAACTTCTCTCGTATACAGAATACAAACACTGAATATGAAAAATAACAAAAAGACCGACAGCAGTGTGCATTTCGCACGTTATTTAAATTTCATGCGCATGGAGCCTTTTTCACCCCCTTCCTCCGTTCCACCCCTTTTTTCGTTTCCCTTGCGTCACAAAGGTGGGTCGGCCGATAAATATGCAAATATGTGACCGCCGGCAGCCATTCCGCAGCGCCGGCCCCCTCGCGGACGGATTATGTAACTAACAGTAGCGGCAAAGACAGCGACAGTCCCGCGGCGGTGGCGGGCCGGCGAACTAATTCGGGACGCGCGTGTCGCGCTTATCGGAGCTAATTCACAAGCGGAACGGAACATGCGAGTTAATTCAGTTTCGTAGATAATGACCGCTGCTCTGCCGAACATGGGACTGGTCGAGGTACCACAAGTCACCTCTCTCCGAACCACGCCCCGCCGAGTCTGTTGTATTACACTTCCAACTATCGCCAATAGCCTACTACAGCCAACAGTTACAAGCTTATGTCGGTAACATAGCAATTTAACACCTCGCCTTTGTCGATCTATTTTGCATTAACGTTTTCAAACTTCATATATTAATGTGTAATCTAAAAACTGTAAAACATTATAAAACGTTTTGGCCTACCTCAAACATTGTTGCACTGTATCGTAATATTTAGACACAAGGGCTTGGGACGATTTTCTTTTGTAAGTAAAGGTGTCATGGATTGGAATAAGTTACCAAGAGAAATGATGAATAAATTAACAAAAACGCTGAAAAAAATGAAAGTCGAATATTTTGTAGAGGATAACAGTAGACGTGTACAGGAAAGGGTAAGATGGGTGTGTAAATTTAGCCTAAAGTATATAGAAATAAAATATAAAACCGGGAAATAAATACAAATATTGATAGGCTATTGCCACACCAACATGTATTTATTCGAGTTAACCAAGATTGTTTACAAATAAACATTACAACATCTTGATAACTGTTGAAATAAAATTTTAAGATCACAAAATAGTCTAAACAAAACGGGAGGTTTGACTATGGGCCCCCTTGTTGGGCCTACTTGTACGTTTTAGGTTCTCTGGCGCTTTAACTCTGACAAACTGGAGAGGAAATTAAAAGAATACATTTCCCTACAGTTTTTCTTTTGTTTTCCAGAACAGCATGTATCTGTATTAAGATACTTATCAGGAATGTCGCTTGGCATTACATTCTCAACTTTTCCTCGATACTGATAAATAAGATTACCGTTGCATGACCTTATAAAACTATCAAGAAATTATTTTACAGGTAACAGCATTTTCTATAAATTTTTTAAAACATAAATGGTACATCAGAATTTTGAATTATTCTAGGAACGATATTTTAACCTCAAAAGAGCCCAACATAAATTATACATGTTGTTTGATCAGCATTAATTAATCATCATAAAATCTTTCATTTGATTAAGGCGGTAAGTGATTAAAAAAGTTACTATTTTTTTTTTAATTATTGGATGAAAGTATGTTAATGTACTCATTTATCTCAGGTATCTTAAGATCCTATAAAATTGCGTTGTAAAGTTTGGAGTTATGATTTTTCCAACTGAAATAACATCATTTGTCTGCAAGCGAATGTGCGAACGGTCTGCTAATTTAATATTTCTTTTTAAAGCTGTTATAACATTATTTTCTCTGTACTATCGTTTACGTAGAAAGTAAGAATCATATCGCACCGCCTAGAAGATCGGGGTATCCTTTCTCTGGGGTTTCCTGACGAATGCAAAATTATTCAGCAGAAACTTATTAAACTTATATTGCATTTACATAACGCATCTCTGTAGCCGGAAATTTAAGCGGAATTATTCAGAACGCCACGAGCCTGGGCGGAGCGATACCAAGATGTGGTTTCTTAAAAGTTTCTCCGACATGGAATATGAGTGACTCCTATCTACGCGTACAATCGATACTACATTTGTTTGGCAGAGTAATAACACTGTAGAAGACGAGATATCCAAGAGAATGCACATATTTCATTGTTGTTACTACACCGCCTATTATTCGAGAAAATATAGATTTTGTTTCTAACAAATCCGTCGCCATAGTCAAGAGAATTTTGTTCAATACATCTCAATTCAGAATAAATTAGATACCCACATACTAAGGCGAATGCTTTAGCAACAAAGACTGAATTAATCAAAATTACTTTGTTCCCGAGACTATTAGTGCACGTTACAACAAAATTTGAATTCTAACATCAAACAATTAGTACGCTACCAAATCAATTAATGCTCGATCACTGTTGCAATGAATTTCCTGTACCTGGCGAAAAAAAGGATAATGTTCTATGTTCGATTCAAATTGTGATTCAGACTTCAGTAATACGAACAAGGGAAAGAAGCCACTACCTGTCTCTAGATACTAAGAATGATTTTATTGCATTCGTATGTAATTACTTAGGACTAGTGTGTAGCTTGGGTGCTACTGTTGTGTCATGACTAACTTCACTTGTTGTTGAGAATCAAACATTGTTAAGCAAATGGAACAATTTTCTTGAAATTTAAACAATCACCAAGGTGCTCAGAAAATTATACTTTACGATAACCTACACAACTAGTTTAGAGACGTTTCGATAAGTCGAGTCTTTTGGCATCTTTGCATATATTGAAGATGGCGATGAAGAAGTGTTTTCAAATTATCGCGCCTGATTCGCTTGTGTCACCTAGACTCCCTACAGATTGTGTGTTCTTGGGACGAGCACATTGTTACATGAGAGCCAGTATACGAATTCTGTTTCCTTTACAGAATTAACATGTTAATACACCGACACTGTTAAATTGTCTGGTTATTTATTTCTGCATCAATACATAATACATACACAAACCTAAGTTTCACTACTTTCCCATCCGATTCACGTCACGACAGTGTTTTACAGATCAGATAATTTTTTTTTTCAATTGGAATGAATTATATCTTACTATTATAGAAAGTTTTTTGGTGCATTGAAAAGAAAAAAGACAAGAGAATTGGAAATTAATAAATTTAGTGTATCATTCCTGTGTGTACCTGATAAACAGAATCGTCACTATCCATGATTCACTACCGACCATGCAATCATTTTTTTAAATAACTCACTTTTCTTGAAAATGTAAAAGGACTTGAGGAGCCACTAATGTAAAAAATATGATTATTATTTTAAACATTATTTATAATTTATTTAAAACGTTTTGTGAGAATCTAAACCTCATCTGTTGAAATTTTAAACCACGTAATGTAACTGAAATAATTTTATGTTTCACTTTGCGGAATTCCAGAGTCATTCATCACATGGGGGCAGTAGGAATAATTCCTTAAAGGACATGAAATATTTTAATCTTATATTTTTTTAGGGAAAAATACATGTCCCTTCATCTTTGGAATTAGAATCTGCAATACTATAAAGGCAGTAGGCGAATTCTATTTCGATTGTTCTTGGGGTCTCCGTTAAGAAAGGGTATCATAATTGAGAAATTTGCGATACCGGTAGAAACATAACAAAGGCGTTTTTTATATATTTAACTGCGTTTGTTTAATTCTTCTATAGCTAAGGTGCGATATTACACACGTTTTGTAACCGGAAGTTACTCCTGTATTGGAGAGTAGGAGAAATACAGTGATGGTTCTCTGTAAACAAATGTCTGCAGTACGTCCTGTTGTCGCAGCTAAGAGCTCCTCCAGCGATCTGCCTTTCGGCAGTGCCACTGGTAACCGTTATGGAAGGCAGTTAAAAGGACTTAAAAACGTCAGGCAGGCGTGGTCCGGGCGGAATGCGGAGGACAGTTTTACGGTCGACGACAAGCCCTCGCTAATGAAGCCTGCCCCCCTCCACACCGACCGCTTCCAATTTCCAGGGCGATCTCTCTCTCATACACACACACACACACACACACGTACAGAGCGCGATATTCGCCCACACGCACCGCAGTCCCACGCGGTTACTGACGACATCAATCATGCGCCGGCTGCTGACGTCAGAGGCGCACGGCTCGACCATTGGTCGGCGCGGCAAATGGCGCGCACTGGCCCGTTGTTAACACCCGCGTGCGCGACCTCTAGGGACGACCGTAAACAACGGCCCAAACGAACAAACAACGCGCGGCAGTCGCCTGGGGCTCTTCCATGGCTGTCTCACCAACACATTCTGTACGCCGTGTCCCGTCGGTCGCGGACCGACAACTTTGTATCAGTGGCACCTAACAAAGGCACAACAATGACGCCTGGTGACTAAATCACTTACGGTCGCCAAAGTAAGTTTCTTGCATCTCATTTCACAGTGTACTTGATTAACCAAGCTGTCAAGTGAAATTAGACATCAATTTTTACTACTTGATAATTCTCTACCTAAACCCACAAATAAACAGTGGACATTAATACACTGCTATAATGGACGTGGAAATCTGGGGGTCTCGCGTATCAGTCTTTCTAATTACGGTTTTTAAGAGCATTTCCATAACCATTTATGTCAGTGATGGGATGGACCGTAGTTTCCATTTTAAAAAATGGCACACTTAAAAATAAAACCAAGAGTTGCCATGTTGAACATTATTAAGAAAGTTCACAGAAAGGCAGCGACCTGTCCCACTGTACCCTACATACCTGTGACTGGCGTAATAACACATATCAACAACATGTCGCTCTTAAATAATAACACGGGAAACTGGAAGTACAATCGTTATAAGGAACTATCAGTTTTTGTAAAAAAAAAGTTCACACTAATTATTTAATCCAGTTTCGTTATTAATTACTTGCTGGGCCTTTAGTCTGATAATTATATGTCCAGAACAGTTATCCTACTTTCCAATTAAATACAATATTATATGTTGTTATTTTCGTTGTCCGGGTTGAACTGCGTCAATTTATCCAAACCTAACGTTTCGGCTATCATTTTGTGACCTTCTTCAGGTTTCGATAAATTGACGCGGTTCAACCCGGACAACCAAGATAACATTGACAACGACCGCTGAAGTCTGCGCATCCAATAATATATATTGTTAATATTAACTACGAGTCACTTAAAAATTCGCTGAAAAACAAAGTACATTTAAACAAAACAGTTAGACCGTGGTACAGATATTAAAATCTTTACCGTAAAATCACAGTTATTTTTGTTTCAAATATATCATCGTTCTTTGGGACTAAATACCAATTAAAACTTTTTGGTACTTGAATAATTTTGAGAAAATAGTCAGTAGTATAACTGTGAGTCTAACTGCTTAAAAAATCAAAAATTTTTGCATTTTTATATGCTGATTTTAATATTGGTGCCAATAATGCTCCTAGATATCATTTCATATCACTTGACGTCACGTCTTAGTGCGTATCGCTGTAACCAAAGAAGTAGTGCTTATTTGGTTGATAAAATGAGCAATGCCACCGACAAGAGGATCGTAGTGCTTGAATGCATAAACAAATTAATTAATAATCCAAAACTTGTTTGTTTACATTCCAATCCAGGAAACGTGTGGAAAATGCGACAAAAACCTGCATGACACAACCCATCAAATATACTCGCATCTAAAAATACCTTCAATATCTAACCTTTTTTCCTATGATAAATGTAAGAGTCTATCGATAACTAAATTACGAATTTGAGATTACGTATCCTGACCTCTACAGATATGACGTCTCTGGGACCTATTAACATCTCTACGATATGGGAGATGATTTAAGTGTATAGAAGCACATGTCTCACTCAGCAAATTACTAATGCTTCCCTAAAACTATCAGTAATTTTCCTAACGTCACTAGTGTTAAGAATGCGCTGTCCATAAGAATATCTGCGATTGTTGCCACGAATATTTGCCACCATCTCATCGTCTCCTTATGTGCACAGTAGATACGCAAAATTTTAAACATAACTATTGCTTCTGCTAATACTGCTAATAAAAAACAAATTTTAGCTCATAATAAAAACTCTTACTAATTTATGTAAATTTCTGAAATCCATCCTTTTAAGACTAACATTAATTTAAAACGCCTAGAAAGACTTCAGTTATAAGTAACATTTCTTATGAGGATAAGTACACTTTTTGGCACAAAATTTCACTTTTAGTTTTTGAATACGTAGAATTTGAGGAAAAGTTTTGACGTTTCGGAATGCTGCTGAGGAAAAATATCCGTTTCAGGCAAAAAAAACTTTCCCATTGTCGTTACATCAAATTAGAGTTGTTTGTGATTTCAGGTAATAATATCTGAAGTAATAGACCTGATGAAAACAACCAAGCCGGTTGTTGAAACGTTGTAATTTTACGATGCTATCCGGCTGAACTCCTGTGAAGAATTCATTCCATTTTAGAGTTGTTTGCTTTGGCAAATCCAGTTACAATTGCAAATTAATAAATCATGGATTGACGTAAAACCTGATTGGTGTTTCGCATCACACGATGAACGACTGTATATTTCGGAGTTTATTTTATTTTATTTTTTTTAAACGTTATCCAAAAAATAAAGTTTATTTTCGATATCCTTACAAATTATCCTATCATAGCGAATTACAGTTTCATAGTTTTCTTTTTAGTGTTAAATACCCATTTTATTTATGAATTTCGATTAAAAATTTAGCACAATTTTAATAAATAGACGAGCGGTCTTTTAAAGCGTCTTACGAGATCGAAAGATCCCCGGTTTGAATCCAAGTCTCGGCTGGGATTTTCACAGGCTCGAAACCCGACCTTCACCTCTGGCAAAGGTCGCTATGTAACGTGAAGTACGCCAGAACGCTTCCGTGGTTCGGATTCAGCATTTAACTGTAAGTCCCTTATACTCGGTAGGATTACCGGATTAGGCTAGTGGGCTACGAGAGGGCGGATTGGGGAGCCAATAGAAACCGTGTCATCAGGACATTAGGACCACACGAATCTTTTTTTAGTAATAATAATGTTGTGTGTTTTTAATGATACGATGACAGTGCATGGGACATGCGACCACTCCAATATGAGGCCAGGGCGCTAGCCCATATGCAGGGCTAGCTTGGAAAGCAAACAACACAAACTTTATATCTGATTTAACATTCACAAAACAATGTTCTTCGAGATGAAGGAGAGTTAAAAGGCCAAACTGAGCGTGGTGGGTGAGCGGTTTACGCTCTGGCCTCGGATTTGGGAGGACGCCGCACAGTGTGTTATTTTCCAAATCTAGAGGGACAAAAGTCAATTTTGACACTAGTCTACACAGGCAAAATAGTTATTTATATTTAAAGTAGACAATATTATTAGGAACAAAGGTTTATTTTACGCGTATCTGCGCCTAACAATAGAAAAAATAATTTGAACAATGGGCTTCCTGTAACCCACCGATCAAGTGCTCCATTCGGCCGCGCTATTCGACTGAGTTTGGTCGATGATTACGCTGTGTTTCTGTGTGGTATTAGGAATGTGTGTGTTGCTATTGCTTTTGGTGAATTTCAAGATAAGTTTAAGCATAATTTTTCCGTAATACGTTTTAAAACTGAATCATGAGCATCATTAAAACAGAACGAGATTATTTCTGACAAAGAAAAACTACTGAGCCAGTTTCATTTTGAGTTTTAGTTTATTATACCACATTATACCAATCTATTTCCATATTTATTTGAAAGAGCCACTTATTAACTACAAGAATTACGTTCATTTGTTTGCGCATGTTTGCGACACCCATACAACTTTTCTTCATTTTCAGAATGACTGCACAAATTTCGCGTACAGAATTTTTCAACGTATGGTTTGCTAACGCAAAACAATCAAGGATAGATGCTTTGTTACAGTTTATATTGCAGTAACTAAGTGACAGATCGTTTCAAATGACATTATAATGAGATTAAAAGCTAACATCAGAATTGATTCTCTAAAAATTGAGCAAAGATGTTCTAAAACGGGAAGACATAGAGACCCGCGGAGTTATGATGCATTTTCAAAGATCATTAACAAGATCATTTGGGTTGGCCACCTCTGGTTTAGACCATTACGAAAAAAATCTAAGAACATAGTAAAAACTGCCTGTACACCAGGACCGAGCGTGGTGGTGTAACGGCTAGCGTTCTGGCCTCGCATTCGGGAGGACGGCGGTTCGAATCCCCGTCCGGACATCCAGATTTGGGTTTTCCATGGTTTCTCCAAATCACTCTAGGTGAATGCCGGGAAGCTTCCTTCAAAAGTCTATGGCCGAATTCCTTCCAGTTCCTTGTCCCTAGTCCTTTCCCGCCTCTAATGACCTTACGTCGACGAAGGGTGAATGAATAAGTAAAATAAATAAATAAAATTAAAGACAAAAATCCGAGTCAAGAGTGAGATTCGAGGTATGGACGTTTCATCCTCAGTCAGTCAGTTTACCAGGAGCTATTTTCGAAGAAAGCTGCGGCGCAAACCGAGCAAGTGAACGTAATGAGAGCTGGCCGGTAGGTAGGGTGGTGATGCGCTGATGTATCGCAGGCTGGGTGTGCCGTATCAGCGGCGCTGCCCGCTATCAGCTCGCCTCCACTATCTGCCGGCCAGTACCATCCGGCCCGACTCGCCACGCGGTGCAGATAGCGGCATAGCGCCGCCAGTTAATGGTCCCCCGGCCCGCTCGTAAACCCACCGCCGATAGCACAGCGCCGCACCGCACGCAGTTTTTGCTGGTCGGTTGCCGCGAATCAGCTTCGCGGCATGCTGATAACTCACCACAAAAGGCTGTTCGGCTCGCTGCCTTCTAGCTCCACCTGTTCCACCACTGACCAGGGATCCCCTCTGAATTGTTCAGTCCGTGGACTGGATGGCAGAATAACTCAAAGCAATATTTTTCTTCGTCTTTTTATTTTTCGGTAGCCGCTACAACGTGAATCTTCCATTACTTGTTGTATGTAATTAAAATGGGTCTTCCTCGATCACTTTCCCATTTCGTTATTCCTTCCAATGTTGTTTTCCCCACATTCTCATATCACATTAAACTCACTCTTCTATTTATGTTTCATACTTTTCCAGAACATATTTCTTTCTTCTGCACACATAGACTTCTCATTTATCATATCCACCAGCTCATCAAGATTCTGATAAAACAATATTGTCCATGTGAGGTTAATTTTCTTTTATCCTTAGTTTCAATCGTCCATGTTTCACAAAAACAGAGGACAACATCCCAAATGTACGTTTTACAAATCTTTACATTTACCTGGAACTAATGTATTCGGTTCTTTTTGTTAAAAGCGATATTCTCTAGGCAGTCTTGTTCTTTTTTCCGTCCTTCTTCTTCCGCCTTGTACAATCCTGCCTTACAGATAAGTAAATTCTTGGTTAATTAGATCAAACAAGAACTTTCTGCTTCCATCAAACTGTAAACAAGCTACGTTTCACAAAATATATGCTGGTCTGCAAATCAGGAGGACGAGGGTTCGATCGCCACTTCGGTCATTCTGGTTTTGTTTTTCAGAGATTTTCCGAAATATCGCCAGAGTAATGCAGTGATGGTTGCATCAAGAAGGCCGCTGGCAGATTTCGTCCCCACTCTTTGCCAATAATCTAATGATCTACTGAAGATGAAATTTGGGAATGATAGTACTTGCTTCAAATACCGATCTCTGCTAGGATATCCTAATACTCCTAACCAGTCGTCTATATTTGATAAAGCCAGAAGAACCTATGTAAACATTTCTAGATCACTTTCACTGATAGGATTCTAGGGGAAACTGTAGGTCACCTTTATCCGGTCATTCTGGTTTTGTTTTTCAGAGATTTTCCGAAATATCGCCAGAGTAATGCAGTGATGGTTGCATCAAGAAGGCCGCTGGCAGATTTCGTCCCAACTCTTTGCCAATAATCTAATGATCTACTGAAGATGAAATTTGGGAATGATAGTACTTGCTTCAAATACCGATCTCTGCTAGGATATCCTAATACTCCTAACCAGTCGTCTATATTTGATAAAGCCAGAAGAACCTATGTAAACATTTCTAGATCACTTTCACTGATAGGATTCTAGGGGAAACTGTAGGTCGCCTTTATCCGGAAGGACTACCGGGTTAGATAAGGTGCTATAAAGGCAGATAGACACACTGTGACTATTTCATTAACTACACTGGCAACAGTTATTGTAATGCGCCAAATATTCATCAGTTTGAAGGGATGCGACATTAAGCGTAAACTCATCAGCCGGAATACATGGGCAATTCAGCAGATCCGAGGGAGCGGAGAAGAGGAACTGATCAAATTTTGTGAAGGCGGCTCTGATACTTTTCAGATGCAGTATTTCCTACAGTGAGACTACTCGGGGAGTATCAGTAAAACTTTATACGGGTAGAAAACTGTAAGAAATATTCTTCGTCCTGAGAGTTTTTGTAGGATTGTAGATCCTTGGAAAAATATCTATCAGTGACGATATACACAACCGTACTAGCAGCCAATTTATACAGGCATCTAGTTTCAAGAACTTTACAGAAGCTGAGATATTCGCGAACTTTCCGTGGAATGAAACAGAAAAATGGAAAAAAAAACAAAAATCTAAACAATTAGTTCATCATTTAAATCCGAGTCATAGTTCCAGTGGTGTAACCATTTGGTGACCAATGCAGTTGAAAGTCATGTCAATGCAAAAGTCGTAATGGTACATTTTGTGAAAAAGTAAAAAGCAACAATTCGCAGGTACATTTTTGGAACTTCCTTGGGAAGACAATTCTAACGTTTGACATCTCAGGACTAAAGCGTCCGCTCCTCTTATTATGCATACACTCAGTCTATGAATTGGGTGTTTGGCAGACTGGAAACCCTCTAGGATTCGCTACTGATACTAAGAACGGAGTAACCAATTGCAAGCTTGAGAAGATCCTACTCGATTCCTGGGTTTGAAGACCTTTGGAATATTTTATACAATGTGCGGAGTGTTTAAGTCATCATCTCAAGTGTGCCAATAGAATATTCGTTGCAGATTGGAGAGTGGACAGAACTCTGGTTGCATGATGGCTTCTACATGTGCCACCATGCTGGTGTAAAAAGAGGCAGAACAGTCCCGGCGGGCCTTGGACAATCGATTGCGGCAAAAAGCAGTAGACAGCAGCTGTCGGGAGCAGAGTCATATGTAACACCTTGGTGGACTTTAGTTTCTCTTGCGACAGGAACAGACTGCACCATTCAACAGAATCCAGAGGCCTTCTTGGTCAGTTCTAGACTATCAGGTTACCTCCAGCCAATAGCTGATATCTCCAGATATCACTCCGTGATGGCGATATGAAAATCTTCTTTTCTCCTAAACCTTAAGGGTTGGTGGGTTTTTTCCTTGGGGAATTTAACGTGATGTAGATTTACCTTGTCTTTACCAGCGAAGGATATGTGTTTATTATTTTGTGTGGATCAGTAAAATGTGTTCAGCGTAGTGTTTTCTTTGTCTTGTGAATGAATCAAAGGTGGCAGAAAGTAAAAGGTGAAGGGAGGAGGTGAAACCGGGTGCTGGCTCATTCAGGTCTACTATTCCGAAAGCAATGTAGTGAAGTTTGGTATTTAACCTAGGATTTTGCTGCAGAATCTGATGATCGGGAATTGTGCACCATCTTCTCCCTAAAGCGGCTGGCCAAGTCCCGATTATGAAAATTTCTTTGATCGGACTAGCGAACTCCGTTTCAGGCGACTGACATGATCACGGTGCAGCAAAAAACTGAGCCAACACAGTGGGCAATCAGATAATAATTAATCGAAATGATCCACGCCGCAAATCTCGGCCCGTATGCGAAGTGAATTTAGCTAATCTCGTTGGGCATATACGAAATCAAATTTTATCTTTAATATACGTAAATTTATGATTAATTAACGGAAGTTTATATATTAATAGTCAAATAAATGCAGCCTCCATGTATTTTATTCAATAATCCCCTTTGATAATAAGTTCCGTAGTAAAAATGTGAGGTAATTAATAATTAAATAGTCTAACTAACAAGCAGCCAGATATTGAAATTGTAACATTACCAAACGTTTATTTAAACTGCTTCCTGTAAATTTTCAGTTATCCATGGTGTAGAACAATGCAATTTTACGTACTGGAAACAAAAATCTGCCTTTCCCAAATCGTTTGACTATGACAGTTTTCTCATAACACCTGTTCCAACACGCGGTTTTAATCAACATAATAATTATCTTGGTCATTCTGAAACCACTGGTCGTGGCTGATTCCACCGAACAATTGTCTTTGTCCACGGTATTTCAGTACACTAATTTCTGCCGATTATTTCCACCCTCCTGTCTCTTAGCACAGCTTTTTCAACTGAGTATCGGACTTTATATCTTCCCTTCTCCCATTCTCTTCAAAAGTCCAAATCTTTGTAACCTCGATATTTACATTGCTGATTTACTATTTTTCTGACACTCTTATTTTCATGTTTGTTTCTACAGAATCTTCATCCCTATAACCAGCATATGTCGATCATCACCGACGTTTCTCATCTAGGCATGAAGCGTGATATTTCAGGTAATAACTTTTCATTTATGTTATACTTTTCTGCTCCTCGTAAGTACATATGCTCGTCTTCTCTTCAATTTATTTGCATTTTCTTTCCTCCAATATTTTCAGTGATGTTTTAGTAAGTAGGTAGAGTATTCAGTTCTCTCTGTATGGTGTGCTTCTAATGTATACGGTCCATTCTTCTTCCTTGTTTTTCGATCCTTTTAAAAAGAATTCCATACTATATGAAGCGATTAGCGACAACCAGTTTTTCTTGCACTTTTCTTCAGAACTCAATAGTCTATCAAAAATGTTACCATAATAGTTATTTGCCCATTCTCTAAGAACTAATTTTTTGTTCGGTGTAACAGCCAACAATTTTATAAGTTTTTTTGCCCTTTTAGTGTCGATGACAATATGAAATGCAAATTAGTTTTTTGCCCAATGAAATGGCTCTGTCCCAAGCTCATTTAAGGTCAGATTAGTATATACTCGTATTAATTCGGAGTTCTGGACATGATCACAAACGTACGATAGTTTGGATCTCGGCACGAGAACATTGGTCAAAGTCTGTTCAGTGACAATCATGTGGTAGAGAGATCTTTCGGCTGATGGATTTGGTGTTATCTTCTGCTTTGTTCTTTCAGGCGGATATTCTTCCATCGCTGGGTGTTCCTTAGAGTGGCATTATGGTGAGTAAGAAGCTCAGGTGAGGCTACAGTCTCGGTATCCATGACACATAATCACGTTGATCAGGGGTGGCCAACCCCCGGCTCGTGGGTTGAATAATTTTCCTGCCCGCAAGATTCATCACACTTTTACAAAATATATTTATTTTATAATGGCTAATTTAGTGAAAACCAATGTATTAAAAAATACATTTTTTGTGCATCCATATGTTCAAAATTTATTTCCTCTATATGTATATATCTTTTATATATCATTTATAGTGTTATATATTTCTTTAAAATGTGCGTTTTCTATCATTATTATTATATTATCTATGTTTACATGTAAGAACAATAGTAAACACAATAATAATAACTCAATATGTTTAAATTTTTTCTTCCAAAAATGTCTATAGTGGGTCAAAATCTAATATGGGTCTATATAATTTTATATGTTGCCCGCGGAATTGTGATGCATTGTCAAAGTGGCCCGCGAGATCATTTGGGTTGTCCACCCCTGATGTAGACGGTGTCTGAGGTTTTCTTCCAATCCGAATCTTGCCGTATTAGAAACTACCTCCCGTCGTATGTCTGCAGATGCAATGTCAGCCAATATCTCCACCCCATTACCCCAGGCGACGGCAGGTATACTTTTGGGTGTGGATGTGGTAGAAACAATGTGTTTTTGTTCGATGTGATGAAAGGAAGCGGGAAGAAATAAATCAGATTTATTCCACAAGAAATTGTGAAAGGTATAATTTTTCTCGTATAAACTCCCTAACGATAACGTCAGTCACTACATACTACTGTTTTTAATAATAAAAAAATTAAAATTAACTTTTGCATACTACCATTCAACCACAATAAATATTAACGACTTTGCCTAAGTGTTAGAGTCTAATGTTTTATTGCTCGTAAGTTTGAAAGGTCTCCTATGATCTTGGGTTATGACTGATTCACCATGACTCAGAATTGCCACTGGCTGCCACAGCCAGGACGTTGTTTGTTGCTGGCTGTGACATAACAGCAAGGCGGCGCGGCACGCTGCGGCGCATACTAATTGGCCAAAACGCTTAATTTGCGTCACGGCCGTGTCACGCGCCGCATAATCGCACGCGTTACTCAGCCAAACGACCTCGTTTTGTGGCGTGACATGGACCAGTCCGTCCTGAGGGAGCCGACGGAAACATGCACGGGGCAGGTTGTAACACATCGTCCGGAAGGAATATGTTACTTCTTGCGCCCACACTGTATCTTCTGATTCCCTTTACCTGCCTACCCCGTAAAACAAACGTACCTTTATAACACCTCTCAGTAAAGAAGCTACGGAAGTTGGAGTCCTGCCATTCCATCACTTGTTAGTTGTGATAAAAAATATCACTTTGCCTCAAATTTGTAAAAGAATAGTTGTGTAATTTACATCTCTACGAATTTTATCGGTTAACAGAGTCAACAACAAAATAAGTATGCTGTTTTCAAACAGTACAGTACAAATTAGATTTAAGGAAAAAGTTGATGAGATACTTTTATGATCTCGTTATAAATATATATGTCGCATACGGCTCTAAAACAAAATTGTGATTAATTTTTCGAATCAAGGCTGTTTTCTTCTAGATAAGCTTATTCATGTACATTCCAAACCTAGTACTGTCATGCATTTTTACTATTGAAGTCACCAAGAGTATACATACCACCGTAAACGATTTTCATCCACAACAATAGCAAGATTAAAAGAGGTCACGTTGAGTAAATAAATAATTATATCTGAGTAGCAGAAATAGTGATGGAGAGTTGTGAAATTTTACTGTCGCCATTTTATATGGAGCTATATGAAATCTACAAGAATTTTGGCTGAAGATTTGAATTATTTGCGATTCCGTTTTGTCCGTATTGGAGTTGATATAAAAATGAGATGGTTTTTGGACAAAACGAAGTAAAATTAAAACTAACGTAACTGAACAATTTTCACACTATCGTAGTAGAGGTCTGAATGACCACAACATGTAAACGAAAGTATTATTTGTGTAAGAAAACAGGAAGGAAAACAAGAGATATTCAGCATATTGTCTACTGGAACGGGAACATAATTTGATTTGTAAGCTGACATATTAACAATCTATTATCCGCATACAACAATTAATCTGTCATAGGCTGCAGTAATCTGTTTGATTGAAATACTTATCAGGAAGAATGTCAGAGCAGAATTACTATTTTATATACTGTAAATTACTTTAATAATACAATAAGTTGTATGACAGAGTTAGAAAATTGTTGGTAGTGGACTTCAAAACAATGAAAATATTTCGAAAGACATTCTACGAGTGTGCATGCGAAATAGAATTTTCTGGAAGGAAATTTCAACGAGACTAGAAATTTCAACGAATATCATTGGCCGACGTCATTAGAGACGGACACATATCACACTATTATAATGAGCATTCGTTATAATACAGTTACTTTGCTGTAACAACCGAGTCTTGTACTTTATGAGTACCCGAACTGTAGTTTTCTGGAAAATCGAGTCTATGAACTACTTGTTCTGATAATATTTTTGTGGCTTTACAGATTGTCGACGCTGAGGTGAAAAAAGCTGGGAGAGAAAAAGGTGAAGGCTCAAAGAACGGAAAAACCAAACGGCCATTGCCTTTCGATGATACAAACCCGATCATTACCTGGAGTGACATCAGTAAACGATGAAATCCGAAATCTGCATTGGCATATGGGATTTGAACCCATGTCCTCCCTAATGTTTCTGAAAACAAATAAGTTGTCGTTCGTCACGGCACGCGCTCCTTGGCGACTATAAAGTGGCTTTTTTTCCTTCTCCACTCTTGGAAGTCACAGGAGCATATCCTTTGAGGAATACCATTACAAGAGTTTCGGTGCACTTTAGTTTGTAAGAAAACAAGGACGTAAAGTTATAAATAAATGGCGCGTTCAGCGTAATGTTGAAACTTGGAGTACAAACTTTTCCGTTCCGGGATAGAGGAGAGGGAGAAAGAGCTTACCTTTGACCTAGGAACTAGGAGTATTCAGATTTAACTAATCTCAACTTCTTTCTTTACACTGCCATTTTATTACGGTTTTTCTTGGTTGTCAAATATTCTATGATCTAATGATTTCCTGTGCATACAATTATTCAACAAATATGTTATATTAGTACTATTTGCCAGGTTGTTTAAAAATTCTAGCTGGAGTGCTAGAACGTGGGAGCTTTGAGGGAAAATAAACATTGCTAAAGATATAGTAACGCATAATAACATAATGATTACAATTCAGAAATACGCGAATATTTAATCAAGAAAACTATAAGATAAAGTTACTTGATTTCGGTTAATTTTATCAAATAATACAGAAATAATCAGTCTCTATCATGTCTATATTATTCTTAGAAGTTTAAAAAAATGTGGTATAACGTTGAAGGGCGAGGATACGTTCAGTGGCATTGAGAGTATCACAGACAATTTTATTTCTTGCATGACGACCGGAGGGTGACATACTGGTAACAACTGTAACATCAGAAAATGCGACAGAGCATAGCACACATAATGACACACCTCTCTTTCATTAGACGAATAAAACGATGGAGGTTTCGTGGTGGAATTAAATCTTCTTCAAACATACGAAAACCTGTATCTGTCAAACAATGCAATATATTCGAAGTTGCTCTTAGAAACTATCTTTATTGCAAAATGATTTAGTCTCTGTGGTACAGGATTACGGTGACATTAAGTAGGCCAATGCGTTAATGAGTTTTATACTTTAACAAATGGACTGTCAGACTTGATAAATTGATTTCAATTATTTTTATATTTACTGCAGGGTAATAACCTTTTAGTTACAAGTTTTTTTACATCCTATAATTATACTAGAATAAAAATTTTATTAAAAAATTAATGAAACACTTTTTTACTCTTTAATTATTATCAAACGTGTTTCATTATTTTTGCCGGTCTGTTCAAATTAATTTAAAAAAAAAAACAATAATTTTTATTCAGTGTGAAATATATCAAGTTCGTTAATTCAAGGAAACATTTTCTGCTGTTGTAAGGCAGTCTATTCGTAAACCTGCATTGGTTTTAAAAAGTCCGAAGTGAATTTTATTTCATCCACTGAGTGCTCGTGTTTATTTTATGCAAGTTTTAAAGGAAAATTCTACATCAATTATACATGGCTAAAATAATTCTTACAGTTAACTGAAGACAGCATTGGACACGAAAAAAAAAAAATCTAGGGGAATGGCGAAACTCGATTCTGCAACGTGAGGTTCTGGTTGGCTAACGTCCTTCTGCTGTTCGAGTTACTATGAAAATGTTGGGTCGCGGAAATCTAAGACAATGGCCTGTCACATAAAATCCATTGAACCTGCAAGTACGGGAAATTCTAACCTACATTATACATAAGAATCATCGAAATCATTGATTACCAAGTCTGGAATCTGTTTGTACGATAACACTTGTGCAGTTAATGTATACTTACTTTCTATAATATAAATGAAAAACAATGGTATTGAAGACTAAGCTTTTATAAATTATAGATAATATGCTGATGAATTAGAAAAATGTGGAATGAAGTGTGTGTTCTGCAATTTATTAAAGGATGATTGTGTTAAGAATATCTCGCAAACTGTAATAGCATGATCGGCAAGAACTGCTTTTATGCCACTCTACATTCTCCAAGAAAGCTGTCTGAGCAAGATAAGATTGGGTAGAGACTTTTACCATACGTTCTGAGCGTATATAAAAACATTCTGTGTTATTGGCAATAAAGATCAATTTAGGAGATAATTATTGGTAGAAATGAATATGTTCCTTTTTTATACAAAAAAGTATACAGAATAGTGCGAAATTTATGAAAAGAAAGAAATTTTTTGTTGCATACTTTTTTTTTTTGTAATTTGCAGTTTCTTGAACCAAACGTCAGGTGGACTGTTGTAACAGTGTGGCTGGAGGTGAGAGGTGTCCATCTCCCCCTTAAACGTCTTAGCACTTGATTGAAGGTGGTGCGGTAAATGCCACGTTGCGTGCCTTAGAAGGAATTTATTTCTGACGTTCAGCATCGAGTAAAATAAATAGTAACGGCCTATGTTCCTACCGTGACAATGTTAGCAAGAATGATCAAAATCGATAGCACTACCCTCATTGTTTTCATGTGTGAGCTAACCCCTTACTGTGAAGATAACCCGCAGAGCAACCACATAGGTCGCACCATTGAAGTTATACCGAACAAGCTCTACAAGACGACACAACAGCAACAAAAAAAACCTGTGTTGCAACAGATACAGTAGAGCGCAAATATTCAAAAACACTCGCCGCAAAAGTAAAAACTCTGCGAAAGAGTCGTTCTGTTTCGAAACCGATTTCTTCTTATTGAAATCACACTCAATCTTTATACTCTCGTATCCGATCTCTACTACAATAATGAACTGCTCCCAGCAACTTAAAAAACCGGAAGTACAGTAGATGCTGAAAATGAAAGGTAAACACCTGGATATTACCCAGTATTATTTCTAATACGTAATTGCTATTGCTTAATATTTTTCCAAACTTTAGTACGTATTGTTGCTGATAGTATTGATTCCTGCTGAAAATTTACTATTTTAAGGTATGAGGTAACATAACTTCTGCATCTAGAGTAAACAAACTGGAATTCATTTTAACCTTTTCAATGCCTATTAATAACAATGTGGAGAATTGGAGTTGTGTGTAAATTGTAGATTCGTGTTCTAGGAACAATGTTACCTATAGTACTTAAAGTTTCGAAAACTGTAACAATACTTTCAGAATGTCAACAAAAATTTGTCTACAATAACATGGGGCATAAACAGAATTTTTAATGAACAATAATCTTTAACGCGGAAACTGTAAGAAAACCAGATATCTATTGGAATTTCGCTAACGAACTCGAGGCTAAGCGCAAAGTTTCTGTTTTCAAGCCCAGCCATTTGGTATAGTTTTACTAGAATCACTGTGCGGTATATGTCAGGAATGCTCAAGGACGATAATAATGTCAAGCACTACTGTACTGGGTCGCCCTCGTAGAAGAGGCTAGGAAGCCAAGAATGTGGCGTAAATAATTAGCCAACTTTACAGGCGCTGGAATGCGTTAAGTGAACTTCTGAATTCTATGGCCTTGTTACACCACTGGAAGCGTCAAAAAAGAACCACGACAAGCGAGTAATTAACGAGATTCTGAAATTGTGGTTCAAAATTCTCGCTTAAAATTTGTTGCAGAAATTTAATTTAATATTTCAAAGCAGTTTTAGTAACGTAATTTCCGTTAGCTACTATTCCAATTTTAAGTATCGAAAAGTTTTGTCATATCGCAAACGCTTCATAACAACAATTTTGTATTTCTAGAAATAAATTAGAAATCTCATATGTTACTTCTACAACTCAGTTGAGGAAAACTGAAAGGTTCGACATCCTTATTCTATGACTAAATAAATTTCTTTTTCTAATTAATTCAACTCTGTTGGGAGATTAAAATATATTGGAAGAAATATGAAAGTTATTTGAGGAAGTAGAGTATTTAAAATGTTATAACACTTCTTTAAGAAAAATTGCAGAATGAATTGTTTGGTGTTGTTTCGGCTTTAATATGCGTCGACGTCGGGCTCATTAGTATTACAGAATGAAAGTAATCGAAATGGCAGTAGTTGTTTCTTATTAGATTCATCAACGAAAATCAGTTACCGTAAGAATGGCAGTTTTTCTTTTAGCATTTGGAGTTACGTCTGCAAAGATCGGTCTGCAAAAAATTACTTCTTTTAATATAAACGAATGACACGGAATGACAATTATCTTTAGTAAATATTCATCTTAAAATATATTTCATGACGTGATCGTCGCTCCATGTAACTGAAACCTTATAACTAAGAGGCAGAGGCTACTTGTGTTTAGCTTAATTTTCTATATCATCGTTCACAAGATCTAAGTTATAAAATAGTAAAATTACAATACGCTGATTTTCAGTAAGCCATTAGTAGAAAACATGGTTATATACACCGGTTTTAATTCGTCCCAATATTCTCACCAAAGAAGGAAGAAATTTTAGAAATTTTAAATCACAGTGACACAGAAAGAAATACGTTGTATCAACAGATAGGTTTTATTTTCGTCTAAGCTGTTAGGTAAACATTAGAACGACAAATCACAATTTTGGGTAAATTATTATATCAGGTACAATTCAAACAAAACCATAAATCCGGGTAGTAAGATGTTAAAAAATCACGAAGTGATTCATCAGGAATTGAAAGGTGTTAAAAGCAGGTAGTGTAGAAAAATATCTATACTATTTCCTTTTCAAGAAACATCTATTTTTTGTTCTTTACAAATAAGAAGGCTTTGAAATATATCAGTAACTGTTTTAAACATGGTCAGGAAATAGGTGTGTAAATATCATTTCCGAAGACTGTGAGGAAGGTACAAGTACTAGTACTTTTGTGCTACAGAAATAAATTTGCAAAATTGTTTTTAGATCGTCAAAACAGGTAACAAGTCGGGCATTTAGTGGTAACTATGACGTGGTTATGATTTAGACTTCATACTCGCAAGTCAGGATGAAGTATTGAGAGAAGCTGCGTAAAAAAAAATGGTGCTCCTAAAATATTATTATAGCTATAATACAACTTAACGTAAAGGAGAGGATGGGATACCGTTATGTAGGGGACAAGTGTCTGCATGATTTCATTTACCAAAACTCCCCCACCTCTAGTACTTCACGTCAAAAATAGCTTTGAAAACAGTTATTGAATGCGCGCCGCGAATCAGTTTGAGAATTATACATCTCAGTGACAGTCGTTTTAGTAGTTTATAAATATTAAACTTGTTAATTAGTCTCTTATTTAACTAACTGCAAATTCCATATGTAACTGAGTATCAGGGAGTTTGACTTAATTATTTGTGAATGTCTGAGAAGGAAAAAGTTGGAAAATTATGTGTAAATGGATCTCTAAATAGATCTAAGAAAGTACAAAGTAGTCTCGGATTCACAGATTAAGTCTGAAATTTGGAAAAGAAAATTATCCTGGAAAACATTTACCTGTGAGTAAAAAACAAAATTGAACTGTTATCTACAACAAAAGTATCTTGAAAAATGACAGTAAAAATGGAACAAAATATAGTGATACGCGATAAAACTTATCTAAAATCTATCTTCTTCTAAACTATACAAGGGTAATGAAAATTTGCGTACTTTCTAATGATTTAAGAAGGTTGTAAATAAAAGAAATCGTTGTGACCTTGTAAGCGATTAAGAATGTTAAAATAAAAAACACATTACGATTTGGGAAGTTGTGTTAATGTATAACCAATATGAATAATGTAATAATTTTATTTAAAATCAAGTGTGTAGCAATAAACCGCCTTCAAATAACAACGGCTGTAACTTGACTAATGCTTAAACCGATTTTTTTTAATAATACTTTTTAGAATTCCAATGGACTGAGAAAATTCTACACTACAAAGAAGATTGATAAAAGAGCCTTTAAAGTGATTAAGAATAACGCCTTTTGCAGTGATGTCGTGCGCAGCGTTCTGACGTCATGAGGACCTGCTGGTTGCTGGCGGCGCATTATACCGGGAGCTGAGCCTTGCTTTCCAGTAGCCTCGCGTTGCCGCATTCAATTTGTCGCGGCCGCCTAACGGTCCCCGTGGGCTTCGGAGGACACGCCTGCAAAAAATTGCCCTGACTGGCCGGCTAGCCTATTAATTAAGGCGTGGTGCGCTGCCGACAGGGTTTAATTAATCGTGTGCCGCGCTGGCCGAGCTGACGATGCCACATCGGATACGATACCATTTGTCCTCACAATATGGCCTTCCGATCAACAGAGGAGCAGAGGTGACAGGACGGTAGCGAGGTAACGTCCCAGATGTGTGAAAAATGAGAAAGCAGCCTCAATCAATCATAGCAGAAAATAACGGATTAATCTGTCCCCAGAGCACGACCCTAATTCTCATTTATATACCCGTATCAATTAAATTTTGGGGAGATCACTCTTCCAGTTGGTCAATTCTTGGAACCTAACACAGTAAGAATGACAGGTTTTATATCTGTACCAGGTGGGTAACACGTCGTTGTTTAGGTCACTAGGATGATAAAAAAACTGCACGATTCTGTTAGCTGTTGAACATAATATCCTAACCCGCTAGTTGGCCAGTAGAATAAGAAATGTGATGATACAACAATTTTAATTCTAAGATTGAGTACCAAACACCTAAAAGCTATCCGCTATGAGAATAAAAATTTCTTATCCATCCGTCAGGTGGAGATGTTAAATTTGACCGCCTCATTGATATCTTTTGGAAGACTGATCCTGGTAAGTCTGAGCCAGATTTCATCTTCCTCCTTCTTTAATCTTTCATTCAAGGCTAGAAAAAGATGTTATTACGTACTTCATACATTTTCAACAGGGTCATATACATTCATAGGACAGGTAACAACAACGCTGCTAAGTGACTACAACAAGCAGATCGAAAATTTTGCAGATTTTTTACTTAAACACTAGTTTTATATTATATATGGGACATTATTATCATAATTATCACTATAGTGGCATGTCTGCAGCTGTTTTTTTTTATCTTTGCAGACAACTACTGACGTTGCAGTTACGTCCGGTTATATATTTATAACTTCTTCCTATATTATTAGTGAATAAACAAAGAAATCCTACAAAATTGTAACTAAAATTCGAAATGTGAACGTGTTTTATAACTACCATGAGTTAGGAAATAAAACTCGAAATATTTTCCCCTAGTGTTTGACACTCTACGGAGCTACGAAGAGTAAAACCAGCCAGTGATAAATTTGATTGTTGATAGTTAATATTTTCTCAAAACTTTAATCTCGTTGGAAAGTTGTAACCAATAGTAAGACGGTCTGTTCCTTATTTCCAAGATTCGTTCATTACTGTAAAATTCGATAAATGGAGCATTCACGACGAATTTTACGCATAAAACACTACGTGATAGATACAAAAAAAAGACGGAATCGTTGACTGTTAGACGCCTGGATCCTGAACTACAAGAACGAAATCCCGAAATAGTAACTTCTCAGTAAAGTGAGTTTTTACAGAGGTTTTTCATGTCGCACTAATGTCCATATACCGTCCATGAGGAGACACAAATTCAGTAAATGCATTTTCATGGCATTAAGAAAAATATAACAGTTCTAACAACCAAATCAAAATTTGTTCTGGGACAAAGAAATAGTTTATATGAATCTTACTACATAGACAGAAATTATCATCATGTAGCCAACCTCCAAAAATCAATTATTTTTTGAAGTTAAATTCCAGCAGTTCTTTGGGCTATGTTTTCTTCACTAAACAGCGTTAATGTGACGAAACATCAGAATAAATATTGCTACACTGAAACACTCTGACCACTATTAAATCTATGTGCAGGCGGAAAATCGAACGTGTGCTAGTCACTACTAATCTTCAGCTAGTCAAACATAATGAAAAATAATATTAACCATCGTTATGGATACTGGCATGGCGCTAACTGATGGAAGGGGTTCCTTCATTCAGGTAGGGAGGTGCTGAGCTGTGCTATAATCTGTGGTGGCACTAATACCAGCAGGGCTATCGCGGCCAGCTGAAGCCTGTTCGTTGTCCTATCTCGTCTTCACAGCTGCCTTGGCGCGGCAGAGCAGATTACAACAGTTTGTGCTGCAGTGTTGCCTACGCTGCAGGAGCGCAGCCACAGTGCATTCACGGTCGAACATATAGCGTTCTACATTCCATTTACACCAGTGTTTCCCAACCTTTTTTGGGTCATGTCCCACTTTTAACATTTTTTTGCCCCCCCCCCCCCCCATACATAATTTTTAGTAAAAAAATTATTTGTTATTAAAGAAACTCATATAGGATGGTTTTTGAAAGAAAACACTTTAATATTGTCATAAAACACAGTAAGTAAAATTAAAAAACATATAATGAAATATTAAAATTCATATTCAAAAGATTTTAAATAAAGATTTACTGTGGCAATTTAGTGTGATCCTTTTAAGAATTTACTTTTTTGTTATATTTTGTACCTATATCTAGCATTGCATTTAAATAACCCGAAGAGAAAGCGGTAAAGTTGTATCAAGTCAATTTCTAAATTGCCCCCCTAATAAAACCAAATTGCCCCCCTGTGGGGCGTGGGCCCCACGTTGGGAAACACTGATTTACACGATAAAGGTTTTTTTTTAACTGAACTACATGTTACAATACAATAAAGACAAGTGTCTATTATTACTTTGTAAATTACGGATATGTATGATTCATAAAGACGTTTCGAGTACATTAGCAATTAAAAAAAATATTTTTTTTTGCTTATGGCTTTACGCCTCGTCGACGTCGAGGTTATCAGAGGCTGAAAAGGACTTGGGGCAAGGAACGGGAAGAAATTCAATCATGGTATTTTTCAAGGAACCATCTTGGGATTTGCCTGGAGTGATTTTTGAAAACCATGGAAAATCAAATCTAAAAGGCCCGACTGGGATTGGAATCTGTTTCCTCCAGAATGCGAGGCCAGAGCTTTAACAGCTCACCCTCAACAACTGAATAAGTATAAATCTGGGATCGAATGTAGGAGACGATTGCATTTAAGGATTACAGCTGATAACATAAGCAGTGAAACCTTTTAGATTCAAGTGTTGACCTCTCAAACCGTTCTAAAATGTCTGTTTTGAGCACAGTATTTTATAGAAATGAATATAAGAAATAAAAGTTAGACATGAAAAACGCTAGATATGAGAAAAATTGAAACGTTTGATATGACGTGTTAAATTGAAAAAAAATAGATGTACGGACGAAATACGAAAAAAAAACTTTTTTTAATGATGAATGAGGAAAGAAGTTGGTGGAATATTGTGGCAAAAAAGTGATTCAGGATGGAATATTGGTTAATTTCATCGAAGTATCGATGATAAGAACTGAAGATAAAAATAAAGATAAAATATGTGAAGCGCATAGCTCAGAAAATGGTTATGTCAGTGTGCAATGAAAGATTAAAGCAAGAAGGGGGTCGAAGATGCGAAAAAAAATCACTCCAGAGCCTGAAAATACAGTCATAAGTACTACTCCGTCAGTGCATAACTGTAAAGCAGAGAATGTTCCCTGTTCCGACGGCTTATCGAAAGTGTATAACGATTCTTTTTGGCGAAAATCGAATATTTTTGGTGAGAGATAGGCTCCTCAGGCACATTAATTTAATACCCCTCAGTTTCTAATACATACTGCACATGATGATAAAAATCTGCATGGTGCTGAGACTCGTTTTTCGTTATAACGTTGAATATCGATGTGTTCTGCGAGTATTTACAATAGTTTAGTAATGATCCGTACCCACCTGTCAACTTTGAGAATACTCGAATTACATGGCTTCCATCCCTTATAGAATTTCGTCTCCCAAGATTTCATTACTGACAGTACCTGCAATATTCACATCAGAGCGAAGGATAATAATAATAATCAAACAGGATGGGCGTGAAAAGTATGGAATTTAATTTATAAATAGCTTATAATTTCATTTTTTGTTAGATTGTTGCGGATCATGTTTTTAAGTGTGGTAAACCTTTATTGTAAAAAAAGTAAACTTTCCATTTAGTTCAAATGGAGTACTGTTTTGTTGTTAGATCGAAGTAGTGTCTGCAGTTAATAATTTAATTTCAGACGAATATACTATCTAAATAAAGTTGTTTCGTTAGATTTTGGTTTAGAAGTAGCACTGTGCTCTTTTATTTGGCGATAGTCTTTTATCAAGGCGTCATCAGAAAACAAATGCGCTTCTCAAGAACAATGCAGGGCGGGCAGCGTGCGGAGTTTATTGTTTCCAGAAGACGCTGACGCGGTGAAGCAACTCGAGAGGACGTAAGTCAAAAGTTGGAGGGGAGGAGGGCGATATCAGCTAATGTACTGCAGGCCGCCAACTTGACGGCGTAGCACCGGCCGAGTTTTGTTGCTGGCGCCTGGTCCAGACGACGCCAATTGTTTATAACTCATCTCTGAACTCCTCCGTCGCCTTAGATACTTTGTTCATGTTCTACCTGAAAACATCGCTAAAATTAGATTCAGGTGGCATCTCTCACCCTCGAAATGGATCTTCTTGACTATACTACTGTAATTAGAAATCAAAATGGATGTTGATATGTATATACCCGAGATCAATAGACTTCGACACCGTTTCGCCGATCACCATGAAAGTTGGCACATATATTTATTTTAAGATGGAGAAGGTTTCTTACCAAAATAAATTAAAAAACCACAAGCCTCTCTTCCTTTACGCCACTTAATTTTTATACAAATCCAATTTTTTCTATCCGATTTAGATGTAACTTCCGCATTAGTTTTCCAAAAACCCAATCCCTTTAACTGTCTAACGTCTCTTAACAGCGAGGTCTTTAGAGACGGGCCCAGTCCCTGTCCCGCTTTCTACCCCCATAATTATTGTCAGTTTTGTTTATACAAAGCTACAGTTTCTATCCGATTTTGAAGGAAATTTGCCCACGTATACCTTAAAACAAACAGAAAAATACTGTCTGCATTTGGTTTAGAGAAACCAAATCCCTCTCCCCCTTTCCATCCACTTAAATGTTGTCACGTTCTTTATACAAAGCTACAGTTTTTATTACATTCTCAACGAACTTTGCACTTGCATACTTTAACACAAACAGAACAGTTCTGTGTAAAATTGGTTTTCAAAAGCCCAATTACTCTCCCACCCCTCTTAATTACCAATGTTCTTTGTAGAAACCGACAGTTTTTATCATATTTCGATGGCACTCTGCACATATATACTTAAAACACCCTTTATTGGTGGGAAGTTGAAGACGGTAGACTAAAACGATCAGGACTCTTAAAGTGTGTATGGCTGTCATCTTATGGTACAAAGAAGCTAAATCTTACTGGGCAGAAGCCACACAACTTACAATTAAATCTGCTTGGAAGGAAGAAAGAACTCTTATATTAGTAATCTGGTTAGTTGTTCAGTGTTTGTCTGACTGGAGACAAAAAGGAGCACGGGTCGAATATCTGTCTTTACGGGAATTTTTATATATCCTTAACCCGATCTTCATGTATGGCACGGTTGGCTGTTTTACGTGAAGCACATCAGAACGGTTTCATGGTTTGGGTTCCATCTTAAACTATAGGTTCTATTTCCCGGTTGAAGGAAGCACCATGGAAAACACAAATCTGGATGGTAGGAGAGGGATTCAAACCGGCGTCCTCCAGAATGCGAGGCCAGAACGTTAACCGCTCACCCACCACGCTCGGTATTTCGTTCATGATACGATTGCGTCCAATATATTTGCGTGCAAGCAATATTTTTAAAGTTCTGTTATCTTTGTAATTTATCGAATTGTTTCCAATAATTCTGTCATAAATTTGTTTTGGTAACTTTACATTGTCACAATAGTCGATTAAATCAATCACATAACGTTATGCAGTACGAGGTACCGTGCACAGACGAATCAAGTTGTCATATTTAGTAGCAAAATAATACTGATTCTGTCTGTTTGATTTCTTGGACATATCATCCACACCATATACGAATCTTGTAATAATGCGCATATTAGATTTTATGACAAGTTTCATTGTACATTAATTCCACTGTTACATAACAAGATTTATACAACGCAGGCTAGTACTTATTTTGTTCTGTGTAAGAAATATGCTTTTTTTTATTTAAAATTATTTTATTTTTCTTACAGTCAACATATTTTGTTTATTTTACCCCAGTGAATTATTAATCGTGAAGGATGGAATAATTTTTTTTATTCGTTTTGATGTTAAAATATAAGTGGACATTTCTTAGGCAAATTCAAACAGAATTATTATCCCTCCCTTACATAAACATGTATTTAGCTAATAATGCTTTAATATATTCTGTTATTCCAAAAAGTCTTACATGTTACTCAAATTTTTACCCGGACAATTTGTGAAGATTAATTAATATCAAACTTCACCACTCAGGGTAAGGTAAATGTCTTCCATACAGTTTTCATTAAGTTTTTAATTATTATTGTTTTATTCACAATTGTTAAAATCACTATACCATCATCACTGCCAATACATCGATTAAATGTTTCCCGTGAAGTATTTTAAACCACCATATAAATAAACGGTGTATCCAGTTATCACAAAATACCTCTGTTATAATGAACTCCAAATAAACATGTGGCTAAAAGACTACACCAGCTGTAAAACTTACATCAATCGACATCGATCTAACGTGAATGGTAACCTTAATTTTATTTGAAATCAACATGATCGCGCCATTGATTACAGTCCGCACTATGATGAGAATAAACCAATTTGTTCCTCGTGTCTTTTTTAAACTGCAACAACTAATAATTTACAGAATTTGGTTATAAACGTATTGGAGATGATAGCCCACTTTAAAGAAATCTGATGTTTTGATTTTAGTGTTGGAGACGTCGAAGTTTTCAGACTACACTCCTGTTGAACAAGTGTATGTGAAAACATCATGTTTCTTGATTGCAAGGTTACCGGGGCAACAAGGGAGCTCGTATCTGCCGTGTAGCTGCTATCTCGCTCCGTAAACCCTGAAGGACGGCGCTGTCCAAAATTAGGTGGCACGAAGGGATTACGAGAAAGTGGACAGCGACACTGAGTGGAGAGAGCCCAAAGTGTGGCAGTCGTTAGGCGCTTCCACGCAGTTAAGTTGCCGACTGCACACGCGTTACTGCAGCCAATCCGAGCTAATGGAACGTCAGTGACCAGCGGGGCTGCGGCTTCACAAGCAATCAACATCTTCGGCATTTATGGTACCACTGCTGCTGCTCTGATACCTGCTTCCACAAACCACAAGCTCACAAAGATATCAGATCGTTTGGTCAAATGCTTGAATTTCTTAGTAATGTTCTCACTTTCGTTTGTTTTGTAATCACCTCGTTGTGGACTAATAACAGTTGGTAAAAACCAGTCCAGTGCTGATAAAGGTAGGGCCTTGGAAATGCACGATTAAGGCACCTCGGTGAAAGCTTTCCTCTTATTCGAAAAATAATACCGCAAAAAAACAGCTAACATTATTGTACGAGGGTAAATGACAGTGTAGGTTTAGTTTTCTCCAAACAAGAGACTGAGCTTCAATGCTTAGCTAAAAAATCTTATTCGTACTTTTAACTATGTCGCAACTAATGTTCTTTTTATTCCAAGTTAAACTATTAATTCTCTAATCTGCCCAAGGGAGTGACAGAACCACTCCTACTTGTTACCCAGACAAAACTAACATTTCTAGATTTTTATTATAATAAAGAAAAAAAGACATTATTTCCTTTCGTTTAATCCTGTGTATTTAACTTCTTCCTGCATTTGTTACAAATTCTTTTTTCTTCAGTGTCTACTATTAGAATTTAAAAGCTCCTTCTCCCCCTATTATTTTTTCCATTCTGCCAGGATCTTCATTCACAAATAATTTTAATACCTATATGGAATCCATTAAATTTCCACTACAAATGCTTCTTGCAGTGACAAAATTTAAGAATAATATATTAGAATATACATCATACGTTTATACAAAAAGGATTCGATTAATCAATGATATCTGCATCAGAGAGAGAGAGAGAGAGGGAGAGAGAGAGAGAGAGAGAAAGAGAGAGAGAGAGAGAGAGAGTGGGACAGAAATTCCAAATATTTTTTTTGTTTTTATGATCTTGCGCTTCGTCGATGTTATTAAGGCACAAAAGCCTTGTGAAAAGGAATGGGAATAGATCCTGTCATAGTCTTTTTGAGGGAACCATTACGACATTTACATGGAGTCATTTAGAAAATCATGAAATCAGAAATCAGGACGTCTAGAAAGGGGATTCGGAACCGCGTCCTCCCGAATGCCAGGCCAGAGAGTTACTGCTCACCCACCACTCTTGGTTTCCAGATCAAAATAATTTCCGTGATTTTCAAAGATTCAATGAGTTTTTGCACCTGCCATGTAATGGTTGGTTGTTCTGACATTTTCAGGATTTGACATTTTCGTGGGGGCAAGCACACCAGTGATAATGCGAAAACAGTACTACTGCGGTCTGTGACTACGCGATCAGCCTCAGAAATCATTATTATTAGAATTAATTATTCCGTTATTTACCGTGTCGAAGTCAACTTAACTTCTCTGTAGAAATGGGAACTGATAAGACACATTTAAATAAAATAGAGTAACGAAGGTATGGTTTATAAAATGTATTATTTTCGCGGTTAAAAAACGAATAATCAACTTTTCCTGAGTTCCCTTAATTTTTACTGTCCTAATTTTGCATGTGCCGGAAAAGGTTTTACAACTTGTTTTCTATAGTATTACTGAATTTTTAAGTCACTTTATATGTCATATCTGGTACATCTTGCTGGTAGTCGAGCTGCTAGCATCTCTAAGTCAACAACTGCTAAAAAATTTTGGTGACTTTTACAGATCAGTTTTAAAACTTCGCCAACTTTCTCTTGTCTAGTGAAGTAAAACTGAGAATCGTGGACAGCATTTCTGAGAATTTCTATTACGCCCAAATCTCATGAATTTCAAGCACACGTAATATAATGTTTTCTATAATGTTGGTGTCTACAAAATAGTTTTGCATTTAATGTGTGTTAGATTTATATAGGAGAGAGATATTCGTATAATTCCTGAATTCTAAAATGGTTTAGAAGTTGCTTCTTTGCTGTCCGTATGAACAGAAAACAAACTCCTTTTTTTCGTATGAAATAAATAAATTTCTCCTAACAGAAACAATTAATGACTCGGTGGTGTACAGGTAAAAAATGTTCTAATTGTATGACAGATACGTTGACGTAAGAGGACCGAGAGGAAGATACATAAAAACCAGGGCGGCTGAGAGATACGAAATACTACAGAAGGGGGAAACAAAAATGTACTGATGAAAAAAATCCACTAAAAAGGGAAAGAAAGTAATATTGTTTGTTTGATATAATGCGGTTTATCAAGTTTTCCTTTCCATTATTTATATTTTTTGCTGCCTCTCTTAGAGCAGAGCGGTTAATTAAAACGAAATTTGTTTTGTGCCGTTCCCTGCGCTGCTTTATTCATTAGGGCAGCGAGCCTGCTCTCCAAACGGAGGAAAAATAATAAAAAAAAAAGAGCCAACCCCGTCCACCGCGGTCACCGTGTTGGCACAATCCAAATAATTCCGCCACAAACTTTTCCAATTAACCAACTTGCGATTGCGGCCTGTCCCTGCAAACTGCCAAGATGTATTAAGATATTAAATACGAGCTGTTTAAGGAGGCGTCGTCTCCGGTAGACTTGACAATTTCCGGCTGTCGCTTGTGCGCTTGGTGCGGGAAATAAACACAGAAGTCGAGCTACTCACCTCTGTGTCTGTTGGTTTGTTTGTCGAACATCAGCATGGCATCCTCGATCTGAAAAAGAAGGAAAAATTACTGTCAAAATTATCTTTGATAATGAGCCAATAAATTAGTACTATTGGCGCGATAAATCTGTTGAAATCAACTACGGATTTATCGATTTTAAATTTCTATGTTTATTAAATTTAATGTCTGAAGTAGTGCTTAAAAATAACACAAAACGTCACTTAAAACTGCTGTGGTTCATTGAGTAGAGTACTGTAACAGCCCTGAAACCTAAACTTAAGTGGAATGCTATTTTATGAAGCACTTATAGTAAGCTAGAGTTTTGTTGAATATGATCTTGTATGTTTGTTTTTCAATTAACTGTAAATCAGTGTAAATGGACTTTGTTTTTTAGAATAACAATTATGTAAATACCATTTAATGTGTTTAAGGACAGAATTATGCAAGAGAATTGCTTAAATCTTTGTAATTCCAAGTATTAAGGCAAGTTACGATGTCTAAAGGATAATTTTCTACACTTTAAAATGATTTCTGTGAATAATTTTGTGTTTAAGTATCTTTAATTTCCATTTCTGATCATTTTGTATTGATTGTAAATGATTATGTATTAATTCTTATTGTTTTTAATATGTTTCAATTGTTTAGGTATTGTTGATGTTAGAGAAATATCTGGTGCAATCTTTTGAAGTGTTCTAGAATTTTCGATGAAGTTTATATAAATCAAACTTCCGAGACAGAGAAACGGTTTTCACCGACTTAATTTACGACGGCCAAGAACTGTATTCTCTGTGGAAGGAGTGTTGTATGCAATCTCTGGATTGTATGTATGTATGTATGTAAACAGTATCGTTGACGTCGTGTTTATGAAAATAAAAGCAAGTTAAACTGAACTGTATCGTGGACTACTTATTTATCATATTAATTAAACCACGAACAATGTAGTAATAATCATAACATAGTTTTTCAGTGGCAAGTATGCGGAAACACGTATGAAAACAATTCCCTAGGATCTCTAAGTTGAGGAGCAGACTATACCTTGTAAAGAAGTTTCAACTATAACCTGTGCGTTATTAAAGTTATGGAAATAATATTGTGTTGCCTTAATAAATATGTTATTTACTACCTGCTGTTGCCTCACATTTTGAATAGGATCTCATATGTATACATCAATGATGGTACTTGCGTTATATTTTGACCCACGAAGCAACGAATACAGTAGTATGCAGCTCGATGTGTCATTTACGCTGTCAGGTTTGAGTACATTACTGCAAGAATTGCTTTTGGAACCCTTGTAATGCTAATAATCAAAACATTACGAAAGAACGCAATGTTACGTTGTAGCTTCAAGTCTGAAATTGACTCTGAAATTTTATAAATAAGATAAAAAAGATTTCGGTCACATGAAAGGTAAAGAGTACTATCAGCCGAAATTGCAAATAAATAAATAAATAAAAATTGAAACGGATTGCTGAATGGAAGCTTAAATTATGTTGTGACTGATTCACTGAATATTAAATGACATTATTCTGTTAACACCTTTACATATGGAAATAGGTACATTATTTTAAACTACAAAAATGACACATTTGTATCTTAGGTGTAAACCAGTACCCCACGATTGATTTGAGACATCATTACTGATTTTCAGACAGTGAACTGATAAAATATTGAATAAACGAAAATAAACAAACAATGTACGCCCAACGATAAATATAAAAGAAGTAAAGAAATTTATCTGAACGAAACCAGCCCATCTGAAATTGCAACAGAACTTTATAAAACTGCTTCTTTTAATATAAAAAACGATACAGTTTCGGTTTATAAGACACTGGTAGTGCGCATCTAATAAACTACGCTAAAACAGTGAAATTAAACTTTAAATGGAAGTGTGAAATAACTAATCTAACTCGGCAGATATTTAAAGATACGTTAGCAGCGACTTGGAGCAAGAAGCCTGACTAAATCTGCTTTGCGATATCGTAAACTCTCGCGTTTCCTCATCTCAACCGCCTAGCGTGTAGCTCTAAACTTCTCTTCTTAAGAGGCTTAGGCGTACTTAAGCCTAGGCTTCCCTGGAGGAAATGGTGTTTAGAAGCAGTTTACAGTGACATCTATCTGGGCGAAATTGGCCAAGGCTAAAGGAAAACTCTAGAAAGTAAAATACCTTCGCCACATCTTGCAAGTGATTGTTGACGACAAAGAACTTTTGCCGTGCAAAGTTTCACATCTTTTAGTAACTAAAGCGTCCAGCAGTATGTAGTTTGTAATGCTGTCTGGATGAAGAGCACTTCCAATAAAGTAAGTGGTAAAGCAACCACGAAATAAAAATCTTTGTTTTGTTCGAAACGTAAAAAAATGTAGTAGATATAATTTATTTTTCGTATCATACCTGGTGGACGACGAGATATCGTAACCTGTGCTCGGCCGTCCTTTGTGTAGTTATGATACTCTGAGGATATGTGTCCTACCCGTGATAGAACGAGTTTTCTAGATCCTGAGCACTTACACCATTATAGGAGTTTTGTGTTGTCATCTGCGAAACAGTAACTATGTTCTATGTAGTGTTGCAAATTGAAAAAAAAAAAAAAAATTCTTTCAGCTTTGTGAAAAAAAACATGAAAAAAAAACCTAGCACCAACGTTTTTTTTCTAATTTTTTTTTCTTTCAGAAAACAATATATTTGATAAATTATAGTTTTATTTAAGGAACTTTCATTTTAAAAGTGTGTTTTAAATCTTACTGAATCATATTATGTCTCATATAATGATTCATAAGTGTATCTATATAGGTAACATAATTTTATTCATCCTCTATGTCAGTACAACATTCACTAGTATCAGCACTAGCAACACTATTTCTGTCGGTGTCGGAATTTTCTGTCTCTTCTTCTATCCTCTAGATCCATAACTTCAGAAATAGTTAGTAGAATTTTCTTTTACTGGTTGTTCTTGTATTGTACGCAAAAGATTTTGAGATTGCAATTTTAAATTATGAGCAAAGTACACACTGTGCATAAAGACTGTGCCGATAGTTCTGTATTACGGTCTTTTAAGTTTGAATTTAAATCTATTATCATACAAAATAAGAGCTTTACTTCTTTTCAATCGTTGGTTTACACCAACGGTTGCAAGGAAACGATTCATAATTACTGACAATTTAATGAGTCAGTACCACTATACTCTGAGAGTTTAACAAGTATACGAATATAAGGAAAGCCCAATAAGTAATAAAAAGCAAAAAACCGTAGATAAATTTTAAATTCCTAATGTTTTTAAAAGATCTGTAGGTCTACAGATAAATTTGTAGGGCTGGCAGCACTATTTCAAATAGCAAGTATCAATCCTAACAATGGGGATTCCTTCTCGCGCAACCTAGTCTCTTCGGGAAATCCCCGTTCATAAAAGAAAATTTCAGTTAATGTTGCCAATATTTTCGTATTTTTTTTTTCCCCTACTGAACCAGAAAAATATAGTAGATTTTAAACTTAAGATAAGTACTTAGAATAAACTCTAAAACAGTCATTTTAAAAGATAACTGCCTTACAAATTTGAGATTTAGTATTTGTGAAAAAAAAACATGTCCCAGAAAAAAAACATGTTTTTTTTCTTCAAAGTTTTTTTTCATGTTTTTTTTTTCAAACCAGAAAAGAAAACGTTTTTTTACAACACTAGTTCTATGTCTGTTTTTTAATTGGGTAGTATATATACGGTAGTTCCGTGATAAAGTTACAAAGATTCAGGGATGATGGTAAGGGCAATTTGAGGTCCCTAGTCAGGAAACGACAGAGTCGAAAGTCATAAGAAAAAATCGTTTTGACACCTCTAACAGTGGAATACATGTTCGGTGCTGTTGTTGCTAAAATTGTATGGTAGGCAAACACAACAAGCACTTCACAGCATGTGGAGAGATTGTGGGGCCATATTAAAAGTTTGTCGAGATCCAAGAGAATTTTCTAGCAACAATTTTCGCTCCCAGCACTGGATATTAAAACGGGTATGACGGAACTTTGTGCGACGATGCCATGCTTGCATTGACGTTGCGGTACACCATTTTGAAGAACTGTTGTAAACGTAACAGTTTGTGAAACTTGTGCTGGTAAAATGTCTTCATTACTACTGTACCACAGACTTAGGATTTTCGGTCTCTTTGACATCAAGTTACGTGCGCCGTTACTACTCCATCAATAGGGGAAATTATCTGAAGCTCTAGGAGGTATTCTGTACGTCAAGATCAGGGACCCTTAGTTTGAGGGCTGCGTGAGGCCAAGGCAGACCTTTCAAATCAGTCGTTTACCTCAAATAGATAGATTCATCCTTCTCCATCGTGCCTGAACGTCTGTATCATCATTACGAAATGAGCCAGAATAATTTAGATTCTGTCGTTTAACTACAAAATACGGTCAATGCTGACAAAAATTCACATTTATTAAATAATCGTATTTTGAGGAATACTCAGTAATAAATGGCACGTTTGAAGGACAATCACGTCTTAACTCTTCAGTTACAAAAAAACGATAAAATATTTTTGCCCTCTTGGTTAAGAACTCTAAACAACAACTCTCAGATGTCTGGGAAACAAATGAAACACATTTTATATTACCTTTAGCAAGTACCGAATCTCGCTACAATGTATTTTTTTTTATTTTTTTTTTTTTTTTTGCTGTAGTCATTCTTTCGACTGGTTTGATGCAATCCTCCATCCCTTCCTATCCTGTCCTAACCTCTTCATTTCTACATACCCCTTACAGCCCACGTCCTCAATTATCTGCTTCATATATTCTAATCTCTGTCTACTTCTACAGTTCTTACCTTCGACCACTAACAAATTAACCAAAATATGACCTACCAGCCTGTCTCTTCTTTCTGTAAGCTTATTCCTCAAACTTCTTTTCTCACCTATCATTTACAAAATTCGTTCATTTCTTACTTAGTCAGTCCACTTAATTTTCAGCATTCTTCTTTAGCACCACATTTCAAATGCTTCAATTTTCTTTATTTCCGGTATTCCTAAAGTCCATGTTTCGCTACCATTAAGTGCTGTGCTCCACACAAAGAGGTTTAAAAAGTTCTTTCTAATTCCTAGATCAATATTTGAAACTAACAGATTCCACTTTTTCATGAAGGCTCTTTTTGCTAGCGCTATTCTGCTTTTAACATCATTCCTGCTTCGGCCATCGGTTGTAATTTTACTTCCCAAGTAACAGAATTCGCTTACTTCTCCTATGGAATTCGATCCTATTTTTATATTTAATCTACTAGTATTGGTATCATTTCTGCTACATTTCATCACTTTTGTCTTGAATGTATTTTAAAACTTTTTAAATATGTTATTTGGTTTTGGAACACCGAAACACATATGATCTGCATATCCTCAGTTTGAAACCTATTCCGATTATGACGTAGAGGCGTAGAACTGACGGATATTAAGGGCAATGCCTAACTCTAAAACCAAATCCACAAGACTTTCAGCACTATTTCTATCTTCGCTAGGTATTTGCCTCGCTGTTTCCAAATAGTCTGAATAAAATACTGATTACATCCAAGTCCTCAGCTCGATAAAGTGAGTGTTATTAGATAATTGTTGCGACAGCACTGAGTATCTATTTATCCTGGTGAGGATAAGTTCGCACGCTTCACCAGTCTGAGGGCAGGGAACGGAGAGAGAGTCCTACGAGAGAGATTAGACGGCAGTTTACTGGCCACAGCGCGCAGAAACAATGGGCGAGCCCTTTCTGCATAATGAAACCGTTCAGCGCGCGACATTGAAACGGGCTCTGGTAATGAGCAGTACGGCGCTGTTTTCATATGCAAAGTGATATTATAAGGAGCGAGGCAGCTGCCTCGCGTCCCCACCCATTCAGAGCGGGGTGTTCGCTAAATTGCCGCTGTTAAGGTGGCTGCCATTGTGCCCGGCGCTTAAACTGTAAGCTGCCGACTGTTCTTAACACAATGGGTCGATTTGTTTCGTGATTAGGTAAACAAGCGTTTCAGCTGCCCCTGCGTTGGGCGTTATTGATTTGTCTCCTGTTTCCCTTGTAGAATCAGATTTACTGCGCTTACATTAGACCTATTAAAAATGGAGCCTACGTAATCTTGACAGCTATTACATTATTATTGATAAGATGAGCAGTACTAGAATATTAGGAATAAATATTTTCTATCAGTCACTAACATTCGAAGTCGATAAGTTAGTTCATACGCGGAGGCGCAATACGACCCAGCCGTTACCACGTTTCCAGTTTATGTTGTGAGTTGGTTGAAGAATTTCTTAACATTTCAATTAAATACAAAATGTACGAAGCTTTGAGCAAGAACCTGCTTACATGATGACATACTGTATAATCAGGGGGATAGCATACCACGATCTAAAAATTTCTGAGTACCATATTTAGTCTTCGTGGTAAATTTAGTCTAGATCCTCCATAAAAAGAAATATGGATGCTTTGTAATAAAAGAGGCAACAATCAACAAGTGCATTCCTCCATTTTATTTACATTTGATATCAGGGATGTTCAAAAATTATTTTGAGGAATGACAGAAAAAGCATAGCCCAGAGAAAAATCTGTAGGGTGCCCAAAATTGTGCTAAAGCTGATATCATCGTTTGTAATCGAAACTTTTAGAAAGAATGAACATCACCGAAACGCTGTATATCATTGAATCAGTATGAGTGCTGCAGTATAGGAAATATGTTCTGTAATCTTTGAGAATTCTATACTGGTACAGTGAACTACATTCACGTCTGTCAGAATCTTAATATATAATACGCTATGTAGATCCTAAATTGCCAATGGATGCTTACGGAAATCTAACGACTACCTACATAAAATGGTATTAATTTTAAATGTGAGGAAGTAAAAAAAAATATAATTTAAAACCTCCTCATATTATCGCTAATCAGTAAGACATGCAAAATTTTGTAACATTTTTATTGATTTAATGAAACAAAAGGTTTACGTATTTCTCAATACAAGTGCAAAGAAATTTGGAGGATCAATTACTCGTATTCTAAGAGAGGTAAAAAAGTCGTCCAGGAAAGATGCGAATTAGAGTACATCTTGAAATAAATCGCACAGATACATCATTTTTGCAACTACTTATAAAATACCTTTTTAATGTACCAGAGTAGTTGAGTTTCTCTATGACGGAAACGAATCCTTTGTTTCAGCATAAGAAACAAACAAAAATTGGGTAGAGATATGCCAAGACCGTATGGAAGTATTTATCAAGACTCACATTCCTCAGGATCCATTTGATGCGTATGATATATGATACCAATTAATTTCAATAAACGACGACAGCTACATTAATAGTTTTATGAATAGTACTACAAAACGTGGCAGCAAATTACTTAAACATCAGTGGATATAAAGAATATTATTTTAGATTCTCCATATATATTTGTGTAATTACGGCTGCAGCTACATTTATCTTTTTAATCTTGAATAATTAAATCAGAAACATTTAATAAGCACAACAAACGTTATTTAATAGTATGAATTTGAGTAAACATAATATAACCTAAAATCGAGTCTGGTGGGTGAACGGTAACGTTCGATTTGTGATCCTGGAAGATGTAATCCTAATTCCCAGTGCGAACTGCAACCAGAACACCTGTAGTTAAACAAATGTGACGTCGAAAATACTTGTATTTCTCCCTTTTACTTCGCGAAACTTTAAATTAGTGTAAAAAAGGTGTTTATTTCCAGTTCAATGAAAAATAAGAGAGAAATAATTAAGCGTATTACATGAGAATTACAATTCCGGAAAGGCTTTGCTGTAACTGAAAAGCGAATTGGAGTGAGGGTAGGAAGGTGCGGCCGCCACTAAACGAGTTGGCAGCGCGAATGCAGGGGCATGTCCTGCCGTGCGAGGCTGTTGTGCGGGTAATCTAATCAGACGGCGGCCATCATTAGGGACGTGACTGTGCACAAAGGCGCACAGCGTGGAGAAGAGTCTCCAAGGCTTGAAACGACACGCCACGCCTCACCGACACGCACAGCACGGTACAAATACTAAACTGAACCTCAAATTGCATTTCAACTTCCATTCCTTTTCCCGACAGGAATATGCTACGCTTTCACGCGATATAAATATAAATGATAAATTTATCTAACAACAGTAAAACTTTATTAGATCGTAATTACATCGTGATATTTTCTACTACCATCCGCACTGGCAAGTAAGATCATTTAAATATCTTGGAAGTATGATCGCTGAAGATTTGAGGTGCCATTAGGAGATAAAATCTCGTATTGCCGTAGCGAAGGAAGCGTTTAATAGGAAAAGGAGGTTACTAACGGAAAAAATAGACAAAACACTTAGAAAAAGACTCTGTAAATGTTTTGTATGGAGTGTGGCTCTTTATGCGTCGGAGACATGGACACTGAGACGAGAGGATGAAAAGTGGTTAGAAGCATTTGAGGTGTGGATGTGGAGGAGGATGGAGAAGATAAGCTGGGTGGATAAAATAAGCAATGCTGAAGTGCTGGACAGGGTCAGTGAAAGCAGAAAAATTCTCCAAGTAATAAAGGAGAGAAAGAAAAACTGGCTGGGACACTTGTTGAGAGGGGAGTGCCTGATAAAAGACGCGTTGGAAGGTCTAGTCTGTGGGAGGAGAATAAGAGGAAGGAGGTACAAAATTATAGACAAAATCAAGGAAGACGGCAACTACATAGTTTCTTAAGAGAAAGGCACAAAATATAAGAGCATGGAGAGCAGCCAAGTGAAAACCTGCCCGAGGGCAGAAAACTAATGATGATTATGATGATGATCCGCACTGTTGTAATTTGTAAGTTATTGAAGCTATAGCAAAGAATTGGGCCAAATTCCAATAATCCTCGCAGGTGGTATATACAAATCTTTGCCTACTATAGACATGTGGGTTAAATGACGAAACTGATTCAGAAAGACATTGTTTTCAGATGTTGCGTAATGATGGCGAAGTGATACTTGTAAACGCTGCGGTTAAGTAAAAACGTTGCCTGGCCCAGAATAGCTACTAATATTCCACACCACAGCGCAACGGTAACATGAGCACAAACAAAATCACTGGCACTGTAGACATTTCTCGAACGTCATTACTGGGTGCACAAACTTCTAATGGGAATTTAACGAAAACATCTTTATTTTATTAATAATATTCATAATTTTGCTAGCTGTTCCTTGCGCGTTATCGTTTTATTTCACAATTTCAGTAACTGTTCATTACCAGCGCTTTATCTTGTGATTTGAGTATTTCTCCAAGAAACTGAAAAGAGAACCTTGTCGCCTAGTAAAATTATAGCAAACTTCAATTAACATGACAACTTATTTGGTTACGTCTGTATACTCAGACCTCACATTTGTTCGAGACGGGAGGAAAATTTAATGATCTACAGCACACAAATGAACTGATCTAAAACAAAAAATCAGATGGTTATATTTAGATCTCTTTGTTGATACTGGAATAATGTCCATAGTATGCCATCTTGGGTGCTTGTAAGCGTTCACTGCATATCCCTGAAAAACTCCCTCCTACCTCTTTCATAAGGATGACTATTTTTTTTTTTTTTTAAACTTGTAGCTGCTTGCTGAGATTATCTCATGTTTCCTACAAAAAATAAAATTTCTAAGATAAAGATTGTACATAAAACTTAAAAAATAGTACACCCGTATAGCTGGAGAGGTCTTTTCCTCTTGCGCGTTTAGTCTATGCACCCTGCTACCAGTGATTTTCATCTCACAATTATACAATTATACTATGCCATTCACAATGCGCAGATTGTTATAACTTGGACTTATTGAAACATATCACAGGAATACGTCCACAGATAAGTGCATCTTTGTTATATTGTGGTGCCATTAGAAAGTTTATTAACGATGGGTAGTACTTCGAGAAAAACCAAATTACACAAAGTAACTAGATGCCTCGTCCTAATGGCGAGAGAGAATTTTCGCGACAACGTTCCAAAGACGTTACTTGCACTGCCTGCGATATTGTGTAATAATCGCATATTACCAATATTTGCTTAAATCATAGTCGTTATCTTTATTTAAGTTCTTTGGATATCTAAAAATTAGAGAGTCAATTTGGATTAAAAATATCCATCAAGCACAGCTGTTTCCTATATAATTTCTCACCGAGTCCCCTTCGTTCCGTGAGGATATCAAGTCAATCTCACAACCACGGTAGGCTGTTGATACACAAAAAAGACCATTTGGGTGATTATGCGCACGACGGCAACTCACGAGCAGAAAATCTGTGTGGGCGGTAACCGTAAAGTACAGGAGCGTGCCTGCCCCCGACAGGGCGGCAATCCCCGGTTTGATTTACCGCCCCCACAGCCACCGCCCCCTTACGCACGTCACTACTCCACACGGAGACGCAATATATTTGTTGTGGCGGGTGGTGGCGGTGTGGCCTTAATGGTTTTCAGATATGGCGGCCTCTGGGGTAGTTGGCGTGAGAGATTGGACCCGGGGGCTGCGTCGGCGCGATGAATGGCCCCTCTCTCCCAGGGATCCGCGAGTGAGGCGTCAGCCTTCGTGTTTTACTACGGAACACAGAGGCCACATCAACTTGCCACGAAAATTACAAAGAAAACTCTATCATGACACTAGTGCTAATAGGAAAAAAAAGACTGTAACGACAGCCAAGAACATTTCAGAAGTTACGATAGGAAAGAATATTGTTTTGTGGGGAAAAAAATGAAAACAGTGTTATGTCTTCTGATTCGGATATCAATAAACACGACAACAGTTTGCTCACATTCTTCTTCTTTTGATTTTGGCTTATTTTGGCCAACGGGAAAAAAACTGTTTCGCCTTTTCTATTCTCCCAGATATTTTTCATTTTTTAACTGAGGTTCTTTCAGGTGATCGTGGCATTTGTACGTTGTTCCTGTAACTCCTTGAATTTATTAATTTTAGTTTGAAAAACTCTTTGATTCTTTATCTCATTTTGATGTATCCGAACTTTTTCCACATCTTTTCTCGTCTCCTCAGCCCATTTTGCTGTCACCTTTAATTTAGTGATGTAGCTGAAAATTCTTTTTATGAAGCTACTCTCACATTGTGCTCGTATTAATCAGATTTTACAATAGCTAATTACAGAAGAAGAAATGATAGCTAATAGTCATAAAGAAAATGATGTTCATCTTAACGAGGAAAGGATTTTAGCCAATCTCAAAAATTCTTTAAATGGTATAGCTGTCATGACCAAGGAATTATATGATACTACACAAAGTAGTGACAAAGAAGATTATCAATATGAGACGTAAGAATTTTAAGATCCGAAGGTATTACCGCCTACGGGTTTCACAATGTCTCGACTACTTTCATCCCCAATGTAAAATAAAAGGTAATAACAAAGAGATAAAAATAAAATATTTCTGGGCCCCTCAAAGTCAAAATAAAAGGTAAAAAAAAAGATAACAATTCTGCTAATTTCACCTGCAACTTGTAAGCATTTTTAAATATGCTATTTGTTTAACTTGATTCACAGTTTATATTCAACTCAAATATGAATATAAATCACTTGGTATCTACACTGTTTGATTTAATATATTTCCTTTATTTACATTAAAAGTTTAGATTCCATCTATAACAGATAATTAAAATTTTCTTCGCCTTCAAATAAAAAACAATGTCATATGTTTTAAAATCTAGATGAAAATAATCTCCTCTTTTTTTTTCTTATTTTCGAGTCCAGAGATATTCTTCCCCAGCGATTGTTGATATAACTGTCAACAACCAATTCCTCACTCTAAGACCATTTTTAACTCGCATCAAATATATCAATACAAAAATTGATAATGATATATGAATAAACTTCTTTATCTCACAAACTGTAGCAGTTTTGATTGGCGACACGTCATTTGATTGAAAATTTACGTGGTTATAATCCAGAAAAAATCTTATCATTAGACACCTACAATTATACCCTGCTTAATTATTTATTAGTCTAGTATAAGCAGTTAGCTATACTTCAAAAGTACTACATAGCTCATCCGTGCCGAGAACAAATGAAACAACAGAAGTGACTTATTTAAAACCTGGGATCAGCAAGCATTCAAAATGTTAAACGCAGTTTGCTCCGGCGCTTAAGAATTTCTTAGTTGCGAGCTTTTAGTTCCCTGGTACGTATCGCTCAAATCCTACTATATAAAACGCTCCACATTTTGTCTTTTCTTCTACGTTCAAGATTAATGGGTTCACGAATTAGAATAAATACAAAAAGATAAATATCTTCCTCTGTGGAAAATGGAGAAGACATTTAAAATTAAACTCTATGTTTCACGTTCTCATTTTTTAGAGGACACATGTTCAAGATGTATAGTTGCCGGTTACAAATGAATATAGCTATTCAGGTATCATATGGGTACTTGTAATGCTTCATAGCGATATAATGAATACTGCCTTAGATTAGTAATTTCAAGAACCGTTAACTTCTATACAGGTAATTTTTTTTCTTTGTATGCGCATAGCGTACCAAAACTCTTCCTTATTTTTGACACATAAAAATGTAGATTTTCTTCAATCTTATTGTTGTCGCATTGGGTTAGGTGGTCACTTAATAAACGCTGTAAAACTCTAACACTAGATCCATGTGGTCTCACTTAATTATTAAATAGCGAACGGGCGTACATAATGACATGACTACGAAATACTAAATCAATTTCATGATTCGAAGCAAGCAGAAATAAATAAATCCTGAAACCTACAAAGAATTTTAGAATGAAAGTAGTGATAAAGATTCAAGTAAACAGTAAAAACCTTTGAATAGATACACGTATTGGCTATTTTCTCTTATATTGATTAGATAATTACAATGTGGTTAAGATTTGTGCGTCAAAGAAGGTGATATAAGCATTAATCTTAAAAAATGGTAACAAAGCCGATAGTGGAAGCATTAGGTTGAAGATGCTTTTGGAAACAAAACTAATGGAATGTTAGATTTAAGCATAATTACGGGATGCAGGTGGCAGATTTAGGCTCGAAGACTAAGCAGAATTAATTCGACATGAGCAAAGTTGGGGCTTGAAGCACATGGCGCACAGTTTGGAAGGAAGTTCAGCACCATCTGTTGTAGGTCGCGAGTTGTGGCTGGAACCGCGAAACTACTGTGCACTGCGACAAGGTCCGCGGTTTGTGCGCGTGCAGTGTTCTTCGCCAAAGCAACAGCACAATGCAGCGCCACCTCAACCTGTATCCGGATCACACATTAATTACCAGTAGTCGAACCGAGAATTGAGTCTTTCACGGCGTACATGTGCTAAAAATATTTCTCGGTTGGCCGACGGTGACGTGACGTCACAGTAACCACTTCGACCTACCGTTTCATCCGATAAAAAAAAATAAAGCTAGCTGTCGAAGAGTCGTGCATGGCAGAACTTACACGGCAGAACATCCGAGAAGAATTTTTATCGGTTGTTGAATTATCGCACCTGATTCTTATACAGGGTGTTACAAAAAGGTACGCCCAAACTTTCAGGAAAAATTCCTCATACACAAACAAAGAAAATATGTTATGTGGACATGTGTCCGGAAACGCTTACTTTCCATGTTAGAGCTCATTTTATTACTTCTCTTCAAATCATATTATACATGGAATGGAAACACACAGCAACAGAACGTACCAGGGTGACTTCAAACACTTTGTTACAGGAAATGTTCAAAATGTCTTCCGTTAGCGAGGATACATGCATCCACCCTCCGTCGCATGGAATCCTGATGCGCTGATGCAGCCCTGGAGAATGGCGTATTGTATCACAGCCGTCCACAATATGAGCTCTAACATGGAAGGTAAGCGTTTCCGGACACATGTCCACATAACATATTTTCTTTGTTTGTGTGTGAGGAATGTTTCCTGAAAGTTTGGCCGTACCTTTTTGTAACACCCTGTATATACGTACTTATGTTTCGAAAGGTTAATAACTTAGATGGTCTGACATTCCCGTAAAGGCATGCTGCATAGTCAATAATAGCAAATATAGACTGAGCTACGGCTTGCAGGGCACATTTTAAAAATATTTAGGAATTGCCCTCAAATGATACAACCTTTTCTACACACTTGTGATATAAGACCGTGAGTTGGATATTACGATACATTTACTTTCCCACTTTTAAAAATTGCCCTCACAATATACAACCTTCTCTACACGTTTGTGACATAAGATTGTGCGTTGAATACTACGGTAATTTTAGTTTCCTACTTATCATCGTTCCACCCACTGAGTCAAAGCAAGGATCAGATGTAAGTGATTGTGTTTGTGAAGGAGTAATGCGAATATACGCATCTCAGTTTGTCAACTGCTTAAAAACAAAAAAAATCAGCAACATTAACTGTTGCCATTATTTTTGTCTTTAAAAAAACCAATGTATAGTTAATTGTTGCACTCATTTCTATCTGAACGAATTACTCATAATATAATTAAATACCTTTCTTCCATACAGCTTTTCACCTCGTCGACTTCGTGGTTATGACAAGTGGGAAAAGATTGAGGACTAGAAACGGGGAGGAATTCAACCATTTTTTACCACCACGATCGATAAATTAAAACCCCTCTTAAATGGTATATTTACCGTGCCATACGGTAAAGTAATTTCCTTCCTAAGGCCTTCGAGAGGGAACTGAAGCATCTTCAGAGCTAAAGTTTTACGCACCGTTTCAAGTAGTGGACGTTCGATATAGAACATCCGGCGTTACCGTCAATCAGTGTCCTTCCCAGTAGAACGGTCTGGTTACTCAGTGGTTAATGTGTCTGGAGATCGATAGCTTCCCGCTCGAATCCCGATCTCTGATTGGATTTTCAGAGGCCCTCATCCTGACCTTCACCTCCGGCACAGCTTGCTGTATAATGTGGAGTACACCAGAACGCCTCCTTGGTTGGTATTTCACGTCAAACTGGAGGTCCCGCAGGGTTATCGGATTAGGTTAACGCAGGCTACGAAATGTGCAGCAAATAAAACCCTGTCACCAGGTCATTACGACTACACGAGCCTTTTTACCTTTATCTTCCTCGCCAGTACTCATAGGATAGCAACGTAAATGAGCGTAGTGGTCAACTCAAACGTCCAGCTTCACTGAAAATTTTTCTCGGCTCTATTGGGAACTGAAATCTAGCCTTCCAGTCCACACACAGTCGCTCCATCAACTGATAGGGGCTACCTGTACAGTTTATGCGAGAAAACTTTAAATTTTAAATTAAAGAGCCTAATATATTTGCTTACTGTATTAGAGTTTACAGCTGAATTAAGTTACTTAGAATTTGTTTGAAACAATTTTCTTCGGAACCGGCAGCAGGATGTTTCGCTGTTTCAGAAAACATACATTCCACTCTTATCCAACACATACTAAAAGTCTACATAATTTTATACTCTGGACATGTGACAGTGTTTTTATTTATCTTTACGGTAGGTGATTTAAAGTAGAAAGTAAGAGCGCCTTGTGACGAAAATAGGTGACACCGCGGTATTTGAAGATCTCCAGGCACGCCTGTCGTAAATCAGGCCGTGCCGGGCCGTGCGTGGCCGACGGCAGTTCCCATCGACCACGGCAGAGACAGATACCGTGGGGGCACGCGTGTCCTCAGCTACCACAACACAGCGGTACACCATACAGCAACCACCTTAACTTGTCTGTGCGGAAGCACACTGCCGAACGAAGGCTTATTCTTTGTTTCAGTCTCAATTTCTATTCGTAAATCATGTTACTTTTGAGAAATCCTTTTCCTAAATCTGTATTTCTCTATCAAGCGCAATAGTTTAGTAATAAATAAATAAAGCCATGATTCTATTCAAAATAGATGGTTCGTGAAGCACTATAGGTACAAAAATATGCCAATGGGATTTTTTATTTAATTTAATTCAATTCCAATGGAGCGCACGCACCGGTGTCAATCTCCCTACACACCCATCTTCCCCCTTTCCTGTATCAACCTACATTTGCCCTCTACAAATTTTATCTTTAAATTCTTTCAAAGTTTTCGGTAAATTATTCATAACATTTCTTGGTAACATTCCCTGACACCCTTAACTAAAAAAAAAAAAAAAGAAGGAGGGAGAGAATCTTCCTACAAGCTTGTGGCTGAAATTGAGTGTCACCTTGTAGTCTTAGTCATCTTTTCCCTTGATTCTTACACCAATATCTTTCCATGCCTCATCACCACACACGCCTTGTAAACTCCAATGACCCTCTTCATCCTCCTCCTATCTTCCAATGAATCCGATTCAAGTTGTTGTTGTTGTAGTTTTAGGGCGCGTCGACAGCGGGGTCATTAGCGCCCTCCGATTCAAGCTCTTTTGAAATAATCACTTTATTTTTGTTTGGTTTTGCTGTAATCATTCCCTCGAATGATTTATTGCAATCATCCATCTCTTCCTATCCAGAGTTAAGCTCTTCAACTGGTTGTATCCTTTATAACTACAGTATGTATTCAATTATCTGCTTCATATATTCTAACCTTTGTCTACTTTTATAACTCTTTCCTTCAAATATTGCTTCGACTAACAAATTTAAAAGAAATTCCTGTTTCTTCTTTCTGTGAGGCTCTTTCACAAACTTCTTCAATCACCCATCGTTTCCAAAATACGTTCATTTCGTACATCGTATGCCCGCTAAATTTTCAGCATCCTACTATTGCACCACATTTCAAATGATTCAATTTTCCGTCTTTGTGGTATTACTGATGCCCGTGCTTCACTGCCTTAAGGTCCTGTGCTCAACACAAACAGTTTTAATACATTCTTCTGATTCGTAGATCTATATTTTAAACTGAAAAATCTGTCTTTTTCAAAAAGCCTCTTTTTGTTAGTGCTGCTGCGCCTTTAATATCATTCCTGCTTTGGTCAACTGTTGTAATTTAACCTCCGAAGTAACAGGATTCAAATACTCATACTGTACTGGTCCAATTACATATGATCTTGTTATCGTATTTAATGTACTATTATTGCTATCATTTCTTCTACACGTCCCGACTCTTGTCTTATATTTATGTTTGATTTATATTTATACTTAGAAGCCCTATATAGAATATAATTGGTCTTGTGAAGTTTAAAACTGAGAAAAATACTCGTATAGACTATAGTTGTGAATAAATATTTATTTCTTCGCCCTCTTCACATTATTTTAGATCGTTTTAAAGAATTAGTAAAGCAAGCGCATGTGTTCACTTTTTAAAAATACTCCACAGATTTTCACCATTAAAAAAGAAAGGATGGTGCTTTAATGGATCTCGAATTAAAGGCTTTAAGGAAGATTCATATTTTGAACCACGTCTGCTGAAATGTTTCATTTTTATGTATTAATCCCAAAATAAAATATCACTGGTACGAATTCCATGTAAAATTGCAAATACCCTCTTTCTGCAAGTATTACCAGCTTACGTTATACCGTGACGAGAAATGTGGAATAAGCCACCAATAGATAAATCTGTCACTTTGGTGACCGATGTATCCATCGGAAACTCTTGGCAATAATATTCCTGGCACTTAATTTAATATTCGTAAGTGAGGAGTGCCGATTCAGTTGCAATGTTTTCCGATTTCCAAACGCGCTGTAGGTACCTTCAGCAAAGTCATCGTAATAGTTAGAATTGCATTTGCTATACAGCTCGGACTTAATGTCCAGTAAATTCCATTTTTATTTCTTTTAATGGAGATAAATCTTGAATGACAGCACTACCGGTACAAGATCAAAAATAATGCTAAATTTCGTCGCGGTGGCATACAAAGCTAGTAACAAGACTTGTGTTTAGACGTGGGAGGAAAGTATGTAGAAAAATAATGCATAGGAAAATTGGTAATTTGTATTTGAAGTTTGAAGAAATAAAAATTGTTTGAAAAAACGGTTGTTTCCATATGTTTATGTCTGGGAGATCCCTCACGTGTTCACCGAAATATCGTAACCAAACGTTGATGCGAATTTTTTCGATTCCAGCACGTGCGATGTTCCCCAGTCGAGTTTCAGGTAGGGAATGGTGGCAGCGGAATAACACCAGGCGTGAGCCGTGTTCCAGTGTCCGGCGCTACAGCAGAGCCCCTGGCGGCTAACCCCCCCCCCCCCCCCATCACCCCAATCGAGCGACCGCATTTCCATGTTACACCGGCCATATAGAGCCCATCTGCATAGCGGCCGGCTACACGGCACTATCGCACCCTTGTACTGCTGTTTCATTACCCGGCACCAAACAACCATACCAGCCTGCACAGTCAAACACTCGCCGACGTACGTATTTAATGGGTCCAAAAAACTATGTTGGGATTGTCTTTTTGCAAGAGCGGGACTTGACATTTTTGAATTCTGTATTCAGTAAATTTTTCTCTGCAGTGAATAAATGGGAATACTTGTTATGTGAGAGAAATACAAGCACTCTCCAATTTACAAGATACATGCTAGACTATACATAATACCAAAAAAAACATGAATGTGACTACACAGTGAACAAATGAAACATGATTCTTTAGTGACATTTGGTGGCATAACGCGACAAGATATTGAAGAAATTCTAGTTATATTCTTCAACGCAGGTAAATTATGTAGTTGACTCACTGTCCAGTCTCTTTCCTTGTGTTTTCGCAAATCATAAAATTACGGCACCGACAAATTTATTATATATTTTGAAATCATAACATTAATTACTGAATCTCACGAGATGCCTCCCTGGTGAATAATATATTAGTAGTAAATAAGAAATTATGAGAGAGTGGGCACGGGGACAGTAATGGAAAAGAAAAAAGGATGTGTTTTTTATGAACCTTCCACAGTTTAACTTTTCCTTTTATAATACGTTTAATAACATTGAATCTTTGGTTGCTTCGAAGCACTTCTACTTCACTGTCATCTGTAAAACAAATAATATTTTCAGCTGATCACTGAAATAGGATGGTTCTTCTTTCTTTGCACCAAGCAATCGTATCAATGTCAGGATAAATTTGATTTTAAAAAAAATTCAGATTATAGCACCAGAAAAAAACTGCACCAATCTTTAGCAATGTTATCCTTGCTGTCCTGGTGGAACCGCGTCAATTTTTTGAATCTTGAAATTTCAGCCAACAGTAGACTACTATGCTTCGCATCGCTTATACCTAGGCAGCAAAGATCCGCAGAATGATGGCTGAAACGTAAGGTATGAATAACAACTAGAACGAAGGATCGAAGAATATCTAGCAGGACTTAGACCAGGTAGATCTTATACAGAATAAATACTCAACCTAAAATTTATCCTCCTTTAACATCAAAGAATTTGTAGCAACCGATTAGTCTGCACATTTGTCGATTTTAAAAACGCATATGACTCAGTTGATCGTTAGTCATTATTCAAAATATTGAAAGAACAAGACTTATACCCCAAAACTCTTGCTTTAATAAAACAAACACTAATATATACAAAGTTCAAAACAAAATTCTTAGGGAAAACCCTTCATTATTAATACAGGAGTAAGAGAAGGAGATGGACTCTTTCCTTTACAGTTCAACTACCTCCTCGAAAAAGTGTTATAGGAATGGTGGGGAAAAAAACCAATCCATGGAATTAACCAGCCGATTATATTAGGCAGAGTAAAATTAAAGATAGATTGCCGAGCATTTGCAGACGAGTTAGCAATCTTAAACACTGACATTGTAATAGCCCAGAAACAGATCGAACTCTTGAAAGAAATAGCGGAGAAAGTGGGCCTACAGGTTTAATTTGAGAAATAAAGAAACATCAAAATACATGGAGGCAAAATATGGAAAAATCAAACTAGAACCATATTTCAATCTCGGCGAAACAATCCAAGAGAATGGAACCGAAGCAAAAGCTAATGAAATGAGATGCCAAAACAGTTTATCGCCTAACACAAAACATCTACAACAAAAAATGCATCTCCAAGCACACAAAACTGAGACATTACAATACAGTTATTAAACCAGAATGTCTTTATGGATCAGAAACATTTTTAACAGCAAAAAAGCTATAGAAAACTTTGAGAAAAAAGTACGCAAAATTATAAGGAAACTTTTGGGCCCAAAACTCATAAGAGACCAATACAGACTCAAAAATAATCAGGAAATTTTACAATATGCACACATTCACAGTTATATTAGATAACGCCGACTAAAATTTTACGGAGACATCAAAAGAATGAACACTAACAGACTGACAAAACAAATAGTTGAATTCTATTAAAACCGAAGTAAAACGGTATCAGATACAATAAAATGGATTGGAGAAATGAAAAAAGACCTCAAATTAGCAGGAATTGTTCCAGAAGTTATCTATAACAGAGATATATTTAAATCTAAAATTCAGAAGTGGAAAGTTGAGAGGGAGGAAAGACTAAAGAAAAGACCTGGAACAACATGGTCAGATGAGAGGAAAGAAGCCTACAGCAAGCGTATGGGCATAAAGGAAAGCGAACAAACGCTTCTGAGTACTTTGCGTAGTCCTAATGGGGTTATCCGCAAATAATAAATAATAACAATTGACGTGGTTTCATAATAACCATAACATTGACTACGACCACAGAATTTTACGCAATTATTTAATCTTCTCGCATTCTTCAATAATCTTCATTCATTAAATAGTAGCGTCAGTATTACCAGTTCAATATTTCCAAATATGTATCGTAGAATTTTTAGATTAGTTCTCGTGATTTTTAACCACTTACCTACTACCATAATTTATTTTTCTGTAGTCTTAGTATCTTTTTTCGGCTTAAAACTGAAGAAAAGAATATTTTCAATTATCAGCTCTTTTTTTCAGTAGCAAAAGTTATTGCTGGAACTAGTATGAATCACTGTGTCTTTCATCCATTGTCTGCAACGGTTAACGTCTGAAGACGTCTCTCTATGCCTGAGACCATTACATAGCTGTTAAGGAAGAAACAAACTTAGTCCACAACCCGATGGTTGGTTGGATCCTCCCGAAGGAAGCATACTAAGCCATTGTGTCAGAGGTAGGACGGCCAGTTCCTTTCCTCTCGGATCTACAGGTTAACGTCCTAGAGTAGCTTATATGATCAAACACAACTCATAGCAATTCCTTGCCTGGCCGGGATTTGAACCCGGAAGCGGACCACGAAAGTTTGGAAGCAATCATCTTAATAACTGAGCTACCAGACCGCTCACAATTAGCCGGAAATGTTTAATTTTTCTTCTCTCTTATATTTTCTGAATTGATATTTTAATAATAGATGAGATAAAAAATAAGAAACTTCGCGTTCAGTGGGTAAGAAAATTGCGGAGCTCCGAGTCGCACTTGCACCTTCCCAAGCCTCTCGGAGTGGACCTTAAAAAGCCTCTCGCTCCTCTAAAGCAGTTTGCGTTCCTTTTCTTTCCCGGATGCCGCCACTCTCCCCCCGCACCTTTACTACCACCTCATCTCCATTTCAAACAATGCCATCCACTCCACTTTCATCGCCCTACAGTGGGGCTTTCATTTTCGTTCCTCTTTTTATTCTTCAGCGTGTCCACTTTTCACCTGTATAAAGTGTCGTGTTTCGCTGACCCATTCGGCTATGCGGCAGAAGCTTCAATTTACGTTGCAATCTTTACTCCATTGTCTGAATGCGCAAATATGTTCTAGAATCTCTGTAATTTGCTGCTGCCAATAGAACTGATAACATTCGAGAGCCCTGTGCTACAATACGAAACACAAATTCAGTATTGTGTGGTATATCTTCACCGCTCTTAATGCGGATTTTGAAGCCGTTGGAGTATGGAAGAAGGGGTTAATCCACTGTTCTGAAAAAAGTGTTAAAACTTAAATGTTTTTAAGACATATATATAAGCAGCAGCAAGTTTTTAAAATGTGAAAAACTGAACAAATAAATAGTTTTAACAGCTATCTAGATTTGTCTGACACAAATTCTTGCAACCTGTCTAAATAACGTCAAATCTAATGAAATTATAACCATATACAGGGTGTTACAAAAAGGTACGGCCAAACTTTCAGGAAACATTCCTCACACACAAACAAAGAAAATATGTTATGTGGGCATGTGTCCGGAAACGCTTACTTTCCATGTTAGAGCTCATTTTAGTTTCGTTAGTATGGATTGGTAGAGGCGGACCAATTCCATGGCCCCCACGCTCTCCTGACCTCAACCCTCTAGACTTCCATTTATGGGGGCATTTGAAAGCCCTTGTCTACGCAACCCCGGTACCAAATGTAGAGACTCTTCGTGCTCGTATTGTGGACGGCTGTGATACAATACGCCATTCTCCAGGGCTGCATCAGCGCATCAGGGATTCCATGCGACGGAAGGTGGATGCATGTATCTTCGCTAACGGAGGACATGTTGAACATTTCCTGTAACAAAGTGTTTGAAGTCACGCTGGTACGTTCTGTTGCTGTGTGTTTCCATTCCATGTTTAATGTGATTTGAAGAGAAGTAGTAAAATGAGCTCTAACATGGAAAGTAAGCGTTTCCGGACACATGTCCACATACCATATTTTCTTTGTTTGTGTGTGAGGAATGTTTCCTGAAAGTTTGGCCGTACCTTTTTGTAACACCCTGTATATTATTTGTAAAAGGTTTTTTGTCACGATCTATTTATCTCTCTTGATACCTAACCGAAAGCTATAAATAATGCATTATTTTAAATATTAAGGTCTTCTCTTATGCTACAACATGACTTAAAAAAAATTGTTTTTTGGAATTTGTCCCTTGAAGGGTAAAAGTAATAACTATGAAAGCCACGCGTGAGACAGTTCAGAGCCAAGCCGCTAGATAGCAGCAGCACACGTCACAGAGATATTAATAAACTGCTTCACTAGCGTCTGCAGAGATTGAGTGGGTTACTGGTGGATAGCACCACCACAAAATTATCACAGAGATATCAATTAACTAGTTTTTTTGTATCCTACAATAAGTAGCTTTCCGGATATTTTGTCTGTAACGGCAACATTTCTGTTTTCATATACAATTTATATGCAAATATTTTTCTCGCAAAATCACATAGGTATGGATATCCTGTGAGTATTTGTTCAGGTTAGTGGTATTCCGTTAAAGTCAGTGACATTTTGTCATACATATGTTTTACGCGTTCAGAAGTTTTTCTTATCTGTTTCGTAACATGTTGCAAAAATTTTGCTAAGTATCTATTACACTAAACAAATTAACAGTTGCTACAAACTAGGCGTTTCTTCTTTTATCTTACTACATACAGGATGTCCAGAAAAGGACTCCCTGATTTCAAAATTAAATATCTCGAAAACAAAGATCGATAGAGGAATGCAGTAAACGGTATGTTTATTGTGACAGCTGTATGAAGTGTATACAGCAGTGTGAAATAATAGTTACAAAAGCTGCTAACAGATGGCGCTGTACAGCTCATATCAGTATACATAAGTGAAATAATAGTATGAAAACAACCTTTGCAAACAATCACATCACAATGTTTTCAAAATGTTCACCATTGGCACTACAGAATGGTGGAACTGATCGCCCTGAGCTTCGGATCACTATTTAGGCATTACGTATGGCGATTACAGCGCCATCTGTTAGCAGCTTTTGTAACTATTATTTCAAACTGCTGTATACAGTTCTTACAGCTGTCACGATAAACATACCGTTTACTGCATTCCTCTATCGACCTTTGTTTTCGAGATATTTAATTTTGAAATCAGGGAGTCCTTTTCTGGACACCCTGTACCATCAACCAGTGGCGGCTGGTGGGTTATCGAACTGGTGGTGCACTTTACTAAAATATTAAAATTAGAAAATGCAACAAAACAAAAATTGACATAATATATGTTTATTTTTTATACATTAAATCAATACGACGACATTTTTCTGAAGCGAAATGTTCAATCACCTTTTTATTAAAATCGGGTATTGTTTGTATGAATTTTTTTTCAATACTAAGCACAGAAAGTGCATTTAGCCGATCCTGAGACATGGTATTTCGGAGAAAAGTTTTGATTCTTTTCAGTGTCGAAAAACATCGCTCGCTCTCTACTGAAGTCATTGGTATAGTGCACAGAATTCGCAATAGTTTCATTGACTCTGAAAATGATTCAGTCAGGTCATAATTATAGAACAACTGTAAAATTGCAATTGAACTATTTGCGTTGGTGAAATCGTCGCGACTGTATATAGCTCATAGTTCGATTTTCAACTTGTACTTGTCCAAAGCTGCATAGGTGGAAACTGTGATCGTGAAATCTTTGTCGGGAAAAGTAGAACGGTATGTGGTAAAGTTCTCGCAGTAAAATAATTTGGCTGCTATCAAATGATTACAAAAATTGAATCTGTCTTTCACTTGAGTAATAATTATATCGCACACTTCTTTTGCTATAACAGAGCTAGACGATTTAAACCTTTTTTAAGGCGGTTCTTAAAGTTGATCTATGGTGTTACGTGCATTTTGTATACTGATTTCAAAATCATTAATACAGTTTTTCATATGAACCAAATCAAAATTTCTTTTTTGCATTTGTTTGAATAAAATTTCACTATGTGGCAGAATAGATTGAAAAATATCAAGCCAATATAAAAAAGTACTGTCGTTCAAATACCTTTGAAGCATATCAGCCTGATTTATAGAATCGGTATCATTTTCCGTTTCTATAATGGTGGTCATGCATTCTTTTAAAGGCTCCCTGTAGCTATGTACTGATGCAACGGTCCGCGAATTAAAGTTCCATCTCGTTTGCGGAGCAGCTGGAATCTTCTTTGATACAATAGTTTTCAAAACATCTGTACGCTTCTGTGATGGTGAAAAAAACTTTGGAAAAGCTTGAAGGTTAGCAAAAAATTTCTGTACGGTTTTGTTTTGACTTACACTTTTTTCTATTATTAAATTTAGTTGGTGGGCGTAACAATGAACGAATGAAGCATTTGGATAGACGGTTTTTATTTTAGCCTGTACTCCACCAACATTCCCGCTCATTACAGCGGCGCCATCGTAACATTGTGCTATTAATTGTTGCGGAGTTATTTGAAGTTCCCGTAATTCTCTTATAATAACAGAACTAAGTCCTTCAGCAGTATGGGAATGCGGCGTAAGATATTTCCAAAACCGTTCGTGAACCTGTCCATTTTCTTCGTATCTTAAAATCATTACCATCTGCATAGTCGTCGATACATCGGTAGTTTCATCAGCTTGAACTGCTACGTATTCACATTTTGTTATAATATTGGACAATTCTTTGTGGTATACACATAAAATTGAGTCCAAAATATCGTTCTGAATAGTTTTTGACGTGCCTTTGAAAACTGTAGACGACGTGAGATGCTCCTTCATGACCGTATCCAACTCTGATACAAAGTCTATTAATCCACGAAACACCCCAGCATTACTAGACTCAATAGTTTCATCGTGACCTCGCAAAGCTAACTCAAATGCACCACAAAACTTGACACAATCGATAAGACGTGATAAAATATACCTGTTTTTATCAACTTGTTCATTATACTTTTGGATATTGCTTCTATACACAGAATCTAGCTGATTACGAATGTCGACCGTGCCTAACACAGACAAACTCATTACATTTTGTAGGTGTACTTGTGAAGAATCATGTTTTTTTTTATTTTTTCACTCAAATGCGTCAAATCCTTGATTCCTGTTTCTGTCCAAATTGATTCTCCGCCAAAAATAATGCAAGGAAAACAAAAGAATGCATTAAGACGCTCACATCCACACAACCATTTCTTTCTATTATACATTTCACTTTTAAAACTTCGTGTAAATGCTTTATTTTTCGATTTGCACTCTTGTTTTAAAATTAAAAAGGGCCGTGGCGGTCCGTCCAATTTTATGTTCACTTTATTTTGAAAAGTTCTGTTATTTTCTTTAATATAATCAATGTTTATGCTCATTTTCACTAACACCATAAACAGTATAGAATAAAAGTTCTCGAAAAAAATTGAAACAAAAACTAAAAACAATTATTTACGGTAATATAAATAAACAATTATTAGCGCGTCACACATACAGTGAAACTATACTGATAGTCTAATAACGAGATGTCAATCATGGCTGCCGTCGCCTCGCGTGCGCCCATGCCGGCCGGCCAATTCGTCAAACATCGGGTGCTCTCGGCAATCCTCGGTTCGCACGTGCGGCGCTCGACAACCGACTCATTACTCGGTACGTTTCTATGAACTATCCTTTGTTTCACGCGTCAGGCGTATTAACTCGTATCACCTACAAGTTGTATTACAGTCCTCGTGCACTCGCCGAAGCGCACGAGAATTTGTCTTTACAGGAAAATAAGTCTTAATAGTTTAGTAAAGCGCTCAAACTGTTTCACCATAATTGGAGATTTAATTTCTTATACGTTTTTGTTTTTGTATGTTTAAAAATAAATATTAAAATGGTAATATAAAAATAAAGATGAAATAGGTACTTAATATTTTGTCATTTTTAAATCTTTTGGATTGGTGGTTCAGCGCACGAGCGCACTTAAGGTACAGCCGCCACTGCCATCAACCTCACTATTCATCGTATTTTATAGTAAAATTTATGGTTAAAATTTCCCTACGAATCAGTTCACATCCTTGATCCCATTGTAAGATTAAAAGAAGTACATACATATTGTTAATCCTTTGACTGAAAAATTCCACGATTCATGGAAACTAACAACCGCTAAAAATTATTTATAGAATGTTACTTTTTTCGTGACAAACCATTTTTATCCATTCATGAGCAACTAAAATTGGTAAATGATGTATCATTTCAAAGATTAAGTTCTCCACTTCGGATGAATTGTTAATTTGGAATTTCACATCATATTATTTACGAGCTGCTCCAGGACGCGGATGCCACAGGAAGGAAGGAGGTGGCATGCAGCTTCGTTCGATACCTCCTTGTAACGGCTATTTGCCTGCTCCCTCTTCGCTTTCATGTTGCTGCTACTACTAAGAAAGCTCCACACCATACAGCCTACTTACTAACTTGGCCGTACAGTATGACATATTTTCCACGCCCACTCATTAAATATTTAAATTAATGCCGTACATATTTAAATTACTATATTAAACACCTTCAATAAATTTAGCAGCATGCAACAATTTTAGCAATAAATATCAAAATACAGTTATTTTTTCATACTAGTTAAAACCACTAATTTCGATATTAAATTTTCACGCCTCACCGTATTTTATTCGCAAAGATAACTAACACCAAAAAATCGTTTAATAGATTTCTCCGCAGTGCGGAATTTTCACACGGGACCACTAACTACTAAGAAATTCTAAGTAACCAGTGACCGGAAATTTGTGAAAAAACATGAGTTTCTATTGAGAAACAGGTCATTCGAACTTATTTCGGAACACGTTATCTGTAGACAGTGTTCCTTGACTCTTAAGAGTGTTGTAATGTTCGCGTGTCCGGATGTACTAGAGATGAGATAGCGTCATTCTGCGTTGCAAACGGCAACTTGGCGCGTAAATCATACAGGCGCAGGCGTCTAATCTGCGCGATGGTGAGGAAGAACTTCGTTACTACATTTTATTTGAAATAGCTCCACAAATCAAGACAGTTTTCGAAAGTTTCCGTAGTGGCCACTGTGATGGAGTTGAGTAGTTACTAACCGTGTTCCCGTATAGAGCTGCTGCACTGAAATGCATGGGTCTGAGCGCACTTCTCGACTGAGATTTACGAGCATAAACTGCACCCAACCCCATTCAGCACTCTATACGGGAGTTCCGCACCGGATCTAAGTGGATAACATGAGACATACACATTGCGTGTCTCCACCAGATCCTGATTCACTCGAAAGTGCCAGCTATTTATGTAAATCCAATTAGACTGTTATGTTCAGTCACATTGCGTCATAAATTTCGCTGTTATGAGAAGCATAGAAAGGTATATTCAGAGCATTCAACGTATGAAACGCTGGTATATTGCTCCGTTTCGCCCGAGTGTCATATGTAGAATTTCGCTCAACATTATCCTCGAAAACTTTCGGTATTTTCGACTCAAAAAACGGACCCTAACATCCATTCCCCCAAAATTCTTATACAATAATTCGACGCCTTCGTCGATTCATGGACTTTTTAAGTGGTCTGGTGGCTCAGTGGTTAAGTCGTCTGACTGGGGATTGAAAGGTACCACTTTCGAATCCGAGTCTCGAAGGCGATTTTCATAGGCGTTTAGCTTGATTTTCACCTCTGGTATAGGTTGCTGTTTAATGTGAAGTACATCTGAACGCTTCCGTGGCCCTCTGTACCCGGCAGAATTGTCGGATTACGTTAATTTGGCTACGACAGGGGCGGAATGCACAGCCAATAGAAACCCTGTCACTAGATACTTACGACCACAAGGAATTATTATTATTATTATTGTCAAATTCATTTTGCTTTGCAGTAATATCGTAATCTTCAAGCTTATATTATGTCATTCCTCAACATTTATACACTATATAATGAGAAAATTATCATACTAGAACTGTAAGATTAAAATTAATGCCTTTGCGTGACTACAATGCATCTTAAGGGTCAATTTTTTTACCTGTTTCCCCTATAGTAATACAAAGTATAGATGTTCGACCAAATACGGATGCCATAAAATTTTTGCTATTTTGACAACTCCGCCGTCACAGTTGAAGACTTAGGCCACTCCGAATAAGAATGTTCGTAAAGTCGCAGTCAGCACCGCGAGTTCAGAATATTTTAAACACTTCACTTTCATCTAGTGAGCAAAGACAGCTGGGAGGAAAACGAACAAAACATAATGGTTGTCTGTGAACTCTCTATTTTCATAGTGAACTTAATTACAACTGTGTGATCGTAGGAGTTTCTGTTTTTTGCTATACGCTTTCTTGGCGTTGCTTTTAACAACCGCTGAAGTGACTATCCAAGTAATAGACGCATATCACGAAGTAGTTTTACGAAAACCCCTCTGAATTAAGTACCTCCCGACTACAACTACAGCTACAGCTGAGATGTCCAGTGGCTCATCATTAAACTGCAACGTATGGAGAACAATCGCGATAGGTCAGGTATGTCCCCAGTAAAAATTCGATCTATCAAAGTAGGATCTTACAAACGAAGAGGATTTAAAAGTGACTACGCAATAGCACAAGTTAGGAACACTTGCTGATCTGCTAAAATTGTCCTGCTACCTGTACCTATATATAGCGTGCCTGGGAGAGTTGGTACCTTTCGAACATGGTTGACCATGATTGTCTTAAGACAAGTCATGTAAATTTGTACTCGCCAGACATCCAAAACTCACTTGGTAGCGCCAAGAGCTATCACTCGGACAACAGTGTTCGTTCACTGGCTGAACCAGGTGAGGGGAACCTGCTGCCTTGCAGGTTCGGCAGAGGACTATCAAAGGCTAAGGGAGTCAACCACAACAGAAAATCAAATGCCGGTCTGGAAGCTCAAAAGCCAGAATTGCTACCTCTTGGCTAGCAACCATTTGATAGGACTAAATGTCAAAGAAGTCTTAAAGAAGAAATAGCCGGATGGCCTGTACCTATAGACTCACAAGAAAGAAGCATTTGCCATAATTCCCGTTGTACCTTTCCGAGCCAGTGTGTTGGACCTTAACGGAAGCAGCTATACTCGCAGATAAGTGGTTGCCTTGATGCGGCAAGTGTGTTATCCCCAATCGTTAAGAACGATCCTGGGTATGATATGAAGATTACTATGCTACTGAAGAAGTCAGCAGAGAATACAAATGTTCTTCTTGGTTATTTCTACTTGCACTCTGAAAAATGTGGCAGTCTGGTAGCACAGGGTGATGGCAGGTTGGTCGGCGTGGTCCTGTGTTTGAACCCCGCTCTATGCTCTGCCTCTGGCGGTGTCTCGTGGAGACAGCAGTACCCGGCACTGCCTGTACGTGTTCCGTGCCGCACGCGAACACTCCCTTCCACGATCCCTAGCAGCGAGGGCGCTATATTTACTCAGCCGTGCTCCTCCCGGCCAGCAATCGATGAATCCACGTAGCTACAAGCAATTCATACTGCGCGATACCTTCCGAAACTATTTGCAACCGCAGTTTCCAGCATCTCTTACGCTGCCTGTTCACAACCACCAAGCAGGTGGAATGACGATCTCTTACGCCGCGACTCTGACTATCATTATATGGGAGCAGGTTACTGAATTTTATTTCATTTGCCACCACGTGGACGCAAGTTCGTCTCTAGCGCTATTGAAACGTGTTGGTGGGGCGTTATAGACATTGGTAGGATCCCTGCCAGACGTATTAGAAGCAATTGACAAATTATTCCATATATTGTCTGGTTCTTCCACGGTTAAAATATCTTGACCATGGGATTGCGTTCTAGACAACATTTACTAAACATAACACTACTAAAACTTTTATACTTTAAAATAATGATGTGCGAAAGATTTCTTTCCAAGCCGAAAATCATAGGTCGAACATTGCAGTTTCGACACGAAAGTTACGAAGGGTATGAAGTCAAGTATTCACTTCAAACACCTCTGTCAAAAAGATTGCTACCTTCTTATGGCTAATTTGAAGACATTTTCGAACACTGGAACAGAAGAAACGGTGCCATCTGACAAATGAGAAATGGTGGACTAATATTAGTGAATAAGAATTTATGAGCGAATAATTAAATTAGATGAAAGCTATGTTATAGTTATAAATACTTGGTACTTCGCTAGTCAGCAACCATATTGACAGTATTGTCTCTCTCCGTTGAAACTCCGAAGGGAGGTCCAAGTTCTCTGATTTTTTAAGCAGAAAGTTCTTCTCCTACTAACACTTCTCTTTCCTGATATTTTACCCTGTAGAAGACATTATAGTAGTTTGTAACAGCTGTTATTTCCCATGATGTGTTCAAGGTATCGCAACTTCCGTTTTTTCACGGTGGTCAGTATCACGATAACCCTTTTCATTTTTTCTGAGTACTTCAGCATTTGTGGCGTGGTCTGTTCACGCTATCCTCAACATTGTTTGATAGAGCTACATACCAAAAGCTTTTAACTTCTTATTGATTGTTTCCGTTAATTTACACGTTTCACCACCATCGCAGCGATCCTGGAAACTATCGTCCCATATCTATAACATCTGTTTGTAGTAGAGTTATGGAGCATATTATATGCTCGAACATTATGAATTTCCTAGATGAAAATAATTTGCTTACAACAAATCAACACGGATTTCGGAAGAAAAGATCATGTGAAACACAGCTGGCCCTATTTACACACGATGTAATGAAAGTTATTGATGCAGGTTCACAAGTAGATGCAATTTTTTTAGATTTTCAGAAAGCCTTTGACTCTGTGCCACACAACCGCCTTTTAGCGAAACTACGAGCGTACGGTATATCAGATCAGCTTTGCGAATGGATAAAGGATTTTCTAACTGGTCGATCGCAGTATGTCGTTGTTGAAGGAGAAAGTTCTTCTAATCTAGATGTCACATCGGGTGTACCTCAAGGAAGTGTAATAGGACCACTTCTTTTTTTAATTTTTATAAACGATCTCGGAGACAAAGTGAAAAGCCTTTTTAGATTGTTTGCTGATGATGCGGTTATTTATAGGGAAGTAAGGAATTTGGCCGATTCTTTAGCAATTCAGCGTGATCTGGATGTTATTTTGGCATGGTGCGCTGAGTGGCAACTCACACTAAATTGTAAAAAGTGTAAGACAATGAGCATAACTAACAAAAAGAATCCAATTGTTCAGAAATACGAGGTAAACAGTTCAGTTATTGATGTGGTCGATTCTATGAAATATTTGGGAGTAACAGTACAAAGGAACATGAAATGGGACTTACATATTAATACGTTGGTGGGTAGAGCTAATTCTAGGCTGCGGTTCCTAGGTCGAATTTGAAAAATTGTAATGAACAAACAAAGGAGATAGCGTACAAATCTCTTGTACGTCCACATTTGGACTATTGTTGTGCCATTTGGGATCCGTTTCGTAAGGGGCTGATTGAGAGTACAGAGAAAGTACAGAGAAGAGCCGCTCGATTCGTGACCGCTTGCTACAGTCCTTATGAAAGCGTTACGGAACTGATTAGTAAACTAGGCTGGGAGTCTCTGGTAGATAGACGACGCACGTTTCGTATAAACTTATTGGTAAACATGCGTACTCCCACTTTCACTTACGAGTGTAGTGAAATACTTCGTCCACCAACCTATTTGGGTCGGCATGACAGGAAAGATAAAATTAGAGAAATAAGGTGCCGCACTGATTCTTATATGAATTCCTTTTTTCCTCGTACCATTAGGGTTTGGAATGCACAACAAAGAGATTAGGTTTGGTGCTGAGCACCCTCTGCCACCCACAGTTTTGTGATTTGCAGAGTATATATGTAGATGTAGATGTAGATACTGGAAGAAAAAAGACGAATAGCGGCGCAGAGGTTTAATCTTTGTGGTCTTTGATAAATTACGTCTTTTAAGAACATTGTTCATTTTATTGAAAGCAGTGAATTTACTTCATCAGATGGATCACATTGGCTATTTATTGCACAATCTGACACACATTTAAATAGGAATAAAAAAAATTAAAATCTATTGGAGTTAGTTGTCATGGAGACAAAATACGTAATTATTAACGTATGAAAATGTTGAGTGGACTCATAGCAATCCAACAGTTCAGTTTTCTTCCCCACTTGTGTGTAACTTTATTCCTGTCTATAATATTATGTCGACAATATCAGAAATGTTAACTAGTAGTTAGCCTTCTTAAGGGATACTTTTGGATTTTTCAACGAGATTAAAGTTTCGCCTTTTTATTCACACAACATAGGTCAACTGCTTCCATCTGTCTGTCTGGTAACTACTTCAATAACTGGCACAACCAGGCGACATTTCTAGGAATAATCGTAAATAATTACGTCATCTGCCATTAAGACACATGGCAACTGAAAAATCTTAGTTTATTTAATTAAGTACACTGTAACATCATACGCAAATCTCCATCAATGAACTAACAGTCAAGAAATTTACGTATTAAATATTTAATTCTTAAAAATTCGTAATTCTTGAAATTTTTGCACTGTGTGCATAGCACTGTTTGGAAAGACCCGAAGAGTATTCTGGCCATTCAAGTTACACCAATTCGCCTTTGTGATGGTTGTTTCATATTACACTCTAAGTAATTGCAGGGAAGATGACCTACGCGTTAATGTGTATATACTACTGTAGCTTATTACATATTCTCAAAGTAAGTTTGCGATAGTGGATTTAAAACTCACAGCCGCGACTGTAATTTGAGCCACGACCTTCTAAACCCAAGTCAGACATATTACAATGAAGCAACTGCACCGCTCGTCTACGGAAGCGGCTAAGCAAAAAAGTGCGAAAATTCCGACAGGCTGTCTGAACATACTGGGTCGCAAGCCTTTGAAGTAACCAGGAGAGACGCGAGCAGAATGATCGCTGGAAAATACTTAATACCGCTGTCTGGTTGCACCGTTTCTTCCTTTATCCGCCTCCGTGGAGCCATTGCAGTCGAGTAAACGAACACCGCAGCTCATGCTACGTAATTGGAGGCTGAGATGCTGCTGCATCGTATCGCAGGCCTTATTACTCCGCTATCGATACCGGCTCGAGATTGCGACCGAAGTTGCGCGCTGTGCTGCGCTGCGCCGTCCCAACAAATTACCTCGAAATTACCCGCCTTAGTCGTCGGGCGGCCCTTACCGCTTGCTTTACGGAGGTACGTGGTGGCTACGGGCCCCCGCGGGGTAATGTTGCCAGCCCTGCTTCCAGGCTGCACTCAATTACCAGCTTCTCTACAACTGTACCAGCCTCCGGTCCTCTGCGAGGCAGCTGTATTGCACGAAGACCTCAATATTTTCTTTTAATTTTACAGGATCTCATTTTCCGAGAGCGTCCACAGTATATAAGATCAAATATGGAGCCTACAGCTTCGGTATCAACCATAGCAGTAGGCGGTTGAGGGTGCAAATGACAGTAAATAGATTTGTTTGTGGTAACTACCGTAGAACACAATCAGAAATTGAAATAATAAAAGAACTGGGTTGGAGTCATATGCAAGATAGGAGGCCGGTGTATATGGTGCTGCTAGTGGCCAGTGTATGAGCTGAATATTAGGAGATTTGACTTAAAGATATGTTTTGTTTTTTTTTTGCTTGTGTCTTTATGCCTCATCGACATCGAGGTCATTAGAGGCGGGAAAGGACTGAGGACAAAGAACGGGAAGGAATTAGGCCATTGCCTTTTTAAGGAAGCATCCCATGGAAAACCCAAATCTGGATGCCCGGATGGGGATTCGTACGGCCGTCCTCCCGAAAACTTAGGACAGTACGTTAACCGCTCACCAACCACACTCGGTTTCAAGATATTATCATGATCACAAGCTGTATCTTGATATCAGGTGCAAGCGAATGGTAGAATTGCCTGTTGTTGTTAAGGGTGTCAGGCACTGGAATTTATCAGTGAGGGCAGTATAAAAATTTTATCAAAAACTCTAAATGAATTTAGAATTAAAATTCGTTGTGTTAAATGTACACCCAAAGACTTCAAAATTAATAAAAATAAGATCATTAATCGTGAAAGTAAATGTTTAAGGAAATTACCATCAGCTCTTATGCTCGATTGCAATCAAAGTAAAATAAATAAATGTGAAATTGTAAGAAACTGAAATAATAGCGAATTTTACTTTTAGTACCTACTGCTAAATGTTGTGATGTATTCTACTTACAAGGTGTATATACTGCAGCTCTACAGACAGAAAATAAATAGTATCAAATCAAATACTTTAGTATAAATTTTGCTGCACTGATCGTTGTTAATGGGAAGAATGGAGATGGTAAAAAGGTGGGTAATAACTATTTTTGAGATAAAAAAAATGTATTTTACCGATTTCTTGTCTGCAGTTTTTCAATGCTCCTGTAAGAACAGTGGACACTGCAGGTAAAAATTAATTAAATCAATTGAGAACAACGACGCACTTCATCAAAAAAAATATGGTAGCTATGAACTGAATATTCATTTTAAATTCTAAGATTACGTAAAATACATGGTTGTGTAGTGGAAACAGTTTTCTCGACAGAATGCTGAATTGCATTTGGAAAGAATCTAAATACAATCAATAAAAACATTGTAAATTTTTAAGGAAAATGTACTTATTTTCATTTTTTATTAAAACCTGAACTACGCAAGTGATAATGAAAGTCTGCGGTACAGATTTTCATGTATGAGCACAACATAACAAACTTCTCACTATAAAATTTAACGGCGTCAATTTGGATTTACTGGCCTGTTATTTCAACTTTATGACAGTGACTTACACGCCAGAACTGTAAGTAAAAACAGTTTTACTGTTGTTGTATCTTTTAGAAACAACGATCACTGAAGGATAATACAATCAGACATTAAACTGCATTAGCTGCGGTCACATAAATATAAAGGTACCAAAAAAAAATGAAGAAAATAAGAGACAGTCGTAGTTTTAGTTTAGAAATGAATCGTAATATTAAGACTAACATGGGCAGTGGGTGAATACACAAGTAGTTTGATCGTGGGTAGTGATTTTTTAAACAAATAACAACATATTAGTTATTATTTTTTTGTGATCAGTTAGATATTGCCATTGCAGGAAAAATTGCCCCTTCTACAGTAGCGACAATAAGTATTTTGACAAACTCATTTTATAGGAAAAATAAACTTTATTAAAGGAACTTCCTTACAATTATTATGTCACTTTTTCTACTGCTCTATTTGCTTTAGTTTCATAAGAAAAGGAACATTATTTTCTATTACTTACAATATTACAATACGTACAAAATTTATCCAAACGTGAAAAATCAAAGAAAATTCAGTCTTTGCTTAGTACTTAGTAGCATAGCCTTTAGCCTTGATTACCGCTACACAGCGCGCTGGCATGGAGTCTACGAGGGCGTTCAAGCGACTCAGGGGACACCTAAACGCGAGAAACAGCCCCACACCATGACATGCCCACCGCCATGCTTCACTGTTGGAACTTGATACCGCACATCGTTTCTGGCGTTAATTGGGCGTCGAACATACCGAATCCCATCAGAAGAAAACAAATTGAATTTACTTTCGTCGCTCCAGAGCACACGGGACCACTGCTCAGGGGTCCAGTTTTGGTGGTCTCTCGCGAACTCAAGTCGGGCTTTCTTATTCTTCGCCGATATTAAAGGCTTTTTACTGGGACATCGGCCATGAAGATTTGACTCCCTTAGGATTAATTTGACGGCACTATTTGAAATTTGCACGTTGTGATATTCCCGCAATTCTTTGTTAATGTCGACGGCTGTCTTCTTTGGATCGGCCTTTGAGAGCTTTCTTATAAGATTCTTGGTCCGAGGCGTTATTTTACAGGGCCTACCTGCTCTTTGTTTATTATCTGTTGTCCCTGTTGACTGATGCTTGATGTTCCAAATGTTTACGATTTGTCTAGACAAACCAAAATCCTTTGCAACTTGAGCCTGAGTCTTGCCTTTCCGAATAGCACTGATTATGGCGTCTTTTAAATCTTGAGAGTATTCCTTCACTTTCGGCATGTTGAAACCTGTGTAAACAAAGGGTATTCGATATAACACACATAAGCGGGGTAAAACAATTGTTCTGTAGCAGTAAACTGAAGTGTCAAAATACTTTTTGTCCGATCAAACTGACAGTATCGGTTGTATACTCACCACAGTAACGCCGAACTCTGATACAGGTATTTGCACAGTCGTCTGCTGCCGCAGAGTGACCAAACATAGACAGGGGTTAGCCGGTCGATGCGCATTGCGCCCTCCAGCGGGGAAAATGTGTTTGTCAAAATACTTATTGTCGCTACTGTATATTTTGTCTCCTTTTTAACCTAGATTGTTTAAGTATTGCCCACTAAGTAATAAATGCTACAAGCGTTCGTCAGCACTGCTGAAAATGGACTACGAATTTTTTTCTTGAAGTCCACTCACAATTATCTTTAAAGCAATGTAATAGAGTGATAAAACGTTTTTTTCCCCTCTGAACAAAAAATTTGTTTAAAAGTTTTTATTTTACCATCATTCAGCACAAAAGTCTCCTTAGGATGACCATGTTTGTTGTTACGTAAGTACCAAATTAAAAGAACAACAAATGAAAAATAAATCATTTTGCACTGAACATTGTTTACTTATAGGGATTCCATGTAGAAGGAGGTGCTAATGGAGAAGAAAAATGTAAACGTTCCGCTACCAAAAAAATCCACCCATATTTTCCCTGGTAACTATCCGGAAATGACGTCGTGAGCTAACGTCACTGTGTGAACTTCGGTTCTGACAGGACGCCGTTATCTGTGGAGGGCGTGTCGTCGCTAAGGGATGGGTACGGCAGAGAAAAGAGAGGAGGGGGTGTCCGCTCTTATCGCCGTGCGACGCGCTCCGGGCGGAAGAAATGAAATTTCTTGTCACTGCTCCAGGGAACAATGGCCACAGGCGACCCACCGGGCCGTGCACGAAATTGACGTCAGCGACTGCACGGGAGGGAAAAATGTGCCGCAGGGGGAGAGAAGGGTAGTAGGAGTGCCGCAACGGCCCGCGTATAAAGGAAACACGGTATTACTCTATCAGCAGCCAGATAGCTACTCCTGAAAGCGCTGTGATGCATTCACCTCAGTTTGTGAAGTAGTTGGGAGAATGGGCGATACAATTCTCACCCGCTTCTGTACACCGCTTTAACTTTTAATGTCGGTGGTCGTGCATATAGGAACACTGGGAGTATCTTTCTTTGTATCATAACGATCATTCAGGGAGCTCGTCAAAAAATATCTGGATATTTACAGCTCAAGTTTCTCTTTTGAGCTGTCGTTAGATACTATTTTGTTCTTACTTTGTTGTTTGTTGTTACTTTGTTCACGAAGCATATGCCCTTATCTGGAAAATAAACAATCGAATGGAACGTTCGACCTTATAATCGAAATGATGATATTTGCTAAACAAACAATCACGAACAAATACAAAAGAAAAGCGTGGTTGTGTAATGCATGCATTAGGTCTTTTTTGATGACACTGTATTTTTTGCTTCAGTATTTGATAAGCGTATTTTTCTAAATGTGAATAAGTCGTTTCAAGTTTCAATGAGATAATAAAAAAATCATTACCCAAGAATCGATATCGGAAAAATAAGTCCGTGGCTTTGAATTTCCTCCAATTTATTGTTACTCCTGTATTATCGTTTGTATTTTGGAGTTGATCATTATCTATAGAAAATAACGAAAATACTATGTCATAATTAATATCATACTACTACAGTTTAAAGTGTGTCTACTTTATCATTAGATGTTAAACGGATGTTCTATTTTAAAATAATTCTATTCTTCGCGCAGTCAAATACGGTTTTTCTTTTATAAACCTGAAAATTTTAACACCTACAAAAATAGTATCATACTTGAAGGTAACGAAGTGTCGAGACCACCTCCCGAGATGCAACCGGGGATACTCAAACATCCAAGAAAGTATCATATGTTTGTATCATTCCGTATACAAGGAATGCAAGTTATATAAAGATATGACACACCTTTCTAAAATCACTATTACAGACTATGAATCAGATTTTTTTTCTGATTAAAAGCGTGTGTACGAACTTATACCTGTGAAAGAACACCACTGTTCAGTGAAGGGAAAAACCTCCGAAGATAAACATTTTCTATTGTTGACCTTTTCAAGATTTTCTAGAATATACGAGGCGCGTCCAGAAAGTAAGTTCCGTTTCAATTTATCTCCGCTGCAGCGCTGCGATTGCTGTTCCGCACATGCGCTGTAGACGATGTGTATCAAGGGGAAGAACGTGCGCCATTTGGAGATCGCTGTCAGTTACGTACGCTTTGTTGTGCTTGTTTGAAATGTCGGCGTTGATTGAAAATCCCGCCGCCTGTGAAATCAGGTCTGTGATTCGGTTTCTGAATGCGAGGAAAGTGAAACCAAGTGAAATTTATCGGCAAATTTGCGATGTTTACGGACCAAATGCGATGAGTGATTCGATGGTGAGAAGATGGGTCCGACAGTTCAATGGCGGGCGTGGTGATGTGCACGATGAAGAACGAAGTGGGCGTCCACCTTTGGTTACAGAAGAACTGGCAAGACTTTCATCTGTTCTTACATCTCAAGTCTTTCCTTGGCGGTCATCACTTTACCAATGACGACGAGCTGAAAGAAACTGTTTCCAACTGGTTGAAGACACAAGCGGCAGATTTCTATGAAGAAGGTATACAAAACCTGGTGCCACGCTATGACAAATGCCTGCAAAATTTCGGCAGTTATGTGGAAAAGTAGTTTAATAGTTGTAGAATTTAGTGCAATATAAATTTCTTCTGTATCTGTATACAATTTCATTTTATTACCAAACGGAACTTACTTTCTGGACGCGCCTCGTATATACGTATCTGGTTACAGACACGATAAAATCCTGGTGTAAAATTTTGAAACCGTACTATTTTCATCGTCCTGAAATCCTTAATTGAATCTTCCACTTCCTGCTCACTGTAATACCTATCCAACTTCACATACTAGAACAGGCCCTAACCTAAAATGATCTTATTTTAATATTAATATTTATTTTAATATTTTTGAGAAGACACTTAATATCCTGTAAATATCATGTTTATTAAGAATCATGTAATCTAATTGAGGGCAGTCATTGTTTCCGTGCGACTACTTACTTTGCAAGCTTAGCACAAATATTTTTTGTATTATTCTGTATACCTTAATGTGTCATTTTTGTAGGAAAGAGGTTGGTGCAATCACAGTAATAGCCTAGATGAGTAATAAAAACCATATTTAATAGGTAGATGGTACAGCGAAGCACTTTTCACCCCACAACATATATAAAGTTTAACTTCTGCAGTCACACTGAGGTGTGTATTTTTTTTTTTAGGATTTAAGAATTACAAGCCAAATGCTCTTTGAGTTTTTTTTTTTTTTTTTTTTTTTTATTTTTTTTTTTTTTTTTTTAAATATATAATCTGAGATTACATTTCGAGTAACATAGTTTGCAGGGAATATTGAAAAGCCACTAAAGGAAGAAACAAAAGTTACTTCACCTACAAAAAAAGAAGATTTGAAGCAGGGATAAATGTGGGGAAAAATGTTAGACTGGCAATTTGCACAGATAAAACATACTGTCGTAAGTAAAACTGACGTAACATTTTGTAAAGTGTTATTCAAATTAAACGCGACACCCACACGGAACTTAAAAACATCCGACACGAAATGAAATTATGGAAGCAGTAAATTAGTAACTATAGCAACGCGCCCGCTGTATTTGCGTGACGGCGTACTAAGTGCGCAGAAAAAAGACGTCGAGCTGGAGGTGGCCACGCCTTACGGTAGGCAACCCGCGGTTCATCACCGGGCGTTCGCGGCCGCTAAATATAGGGCGGCATGCGCGGCATTCAACTCCGACCTTTTGGCGGCTACACCGGATCACGGCAAGTGTCAGGCACGCCCACGGATGACCGACCTCACTGTTAATGAGATTCCAGGTCATATCGCTCCCTATCCTCTCCAGAGCTCGAATTTAAACGTGCAGGAAATAAGCAGCAAGAAGTCACGTTAAGGGTTGAGTCGTTGAGAACACTCACTGGCAATGATAGGTAAAAGTCAGTTTATTATTTGTTTGGAGCTGTGATGCTCGAAAACCAATGGACTCGGAAGAGAACTGGAAAACAATGGGACTGAATTCTGCTATAGCCTTTTGTAGAAACCACACTGGTATTCACCTGCATAACGAAATCTAGATGACCTGACAAGTAATTGAACCTGCTTTCACCAGAATGTGAGGTTCAATCATTAACGCAGTATATATGTTATTTTACCAAGATTACACTAACTGCGTGACTGACGTAAGCAAAACTCGTTCGATGCCATTTCGTAATAATCAAATAAAGCTAATTTCGTAGCTTTTCAGCAAAAAGGAATAGCTATTTACCGATACAAAATGACATAAAAAAGAAAAAAAATATAGATTCTGAGAGACTGCATTGAAGTACTGGAATACTTATTTTGATATTTCTTTTAATTTTAGACTCTGAAAAATGTTAATAAAACAATGAATTAACGTTAATAATTTTTTTGTTTAAAAAAAAACGCTTTCATTTTAGCATGAAATTAACAAAAGGCATATCAGTGGAAAATAATAATATAATAAACTATACTTCTTGAACTTAACTTATTACTGTATAGTTGAAGCCAATAATTTCTTTCTGAATCACACACGCTGCCGCAATAATAAACCATTTTATCTTTTATTCCTGTGTACTCCATTTCTACTCACTAATTAAAAATTGGATTGATTATGAAACTCTTCCCGCTATCATGATTTGTCTACCTCGAATAATAAGGATTAACTCCAGCAAAGTAGTTCGAGAACTGGAATAACACACCGTATTTCAGCTCCAAAACCGGGGTAAGACGACTGATAAATATGTGTTGCAAAGTTCTTATTTGTTCACGAATTCGAGTGGTTATAAAAATTTTCCAACAGGTGAATAAATAACCTGTAATAATTTAAGTAACTGTGATCATCAAAACATCACTGATCTGATATAAGAAGTTTATATATGGAAGTTGTGCAGCATTTTCATCAATTACTGATGACAATCCTAACAATAATTACAATTCAATTTAATTAAATTCGAGCACAGTATAGTGCTAGCTAATGTGTTGATCAAACAATAAGCAGAAAGTGACCTACTATTCGAGAAGCAAGCAAATATCACTGATGCCTGGAAAAAGAGCCTAAATATAAAACAATGTAAATGGAAAATGTAAGTAGATTATAATATGTATCGTAGCTTTAATGTACAAAATTTAATGACATAACGACATTACACCACGTATAAACATGTAACAGGAGAAATCGCTGTACATGCTTCGATAAAAGAAGTGAAAGGCGTTTGGTAAACAAACTAACGAAGGACAAAAATTCAATAGTATTGGCAGTATTCATTTAGTATTACATATTATATTTTATTGCTCTCATAGCGTAACTTTTCGCATTGCGCCTTGTTTCTTAATGGCATAGAAGCGGTCAAAAGTTTTCATTGTTATCAGAAATGTTTCAGATTTAGTTAAATAAATAAACAGGCTTAGGTAAGCTGGAATGGAACCTTGGCAAGAAATTAATATTTGGGGTTTAGCTGGATTTCACATAAAACGGTTTAGACATATTCAAAACCCCCCCTCATAAAAGTTAAAAATGTATCAACTCAATTTACGTAAAGCCGGGAAAATCTTAGTTACTAGTGTTGTCAGCAGGTATGTGCACAACACAACTCTTAGATGTTAGTGAACGTTGTTTATAATATTTCATGTAGAGAACAACACATCAATAAGTATCACATAGAGCATGTTTGACATTTAAATCAGAATTCCAAGTCGTAAGACTTTTAGCTATCTTCTATCTTTTAAACGGTAGACCCCTGTAGCATAGCGACCAGAGTGCTGGTATACTCATATAAGAGTCGCCAGCTTGATTCCAATCCGGATCATGGATGTACTTTTCACTCTGTTAAGTCTTTTTTTGTATTTGTTGCAGTGTGAATTAGGCATTTAAAACGACGCTTAGCCAAATTTACAATTCAGCGAAAATATTTGTATCTGATTAGGAATCTCTGGTTAATCTAATACTCTGGCAAAAGTTATTTTGTCCATGTTAATTACGCTATTCGAATTTCCCGTTAAAAAGTGCCTCTGCCTTGTAGGATTATCGGGTTAAATATAATTGAAATTCTGATACCAGATAGTTAAGAACACATGTGATTTATCTATTTATATTTCAGTACCTTACATATTTGCGTTGTGTTCACAGCATGTTATTGACGAATATAAATTGTGCCTTATTATTTACGAACCCTAATCAAGCGTAAATATAGTTATGTGTTATTTAGGCGTATTTTTACTGCCGTGCAGAGATTTGGACAAGCATATTACGGCGCAGGTTGAAGGCTATTAATTTTATGCTTGTTTAACTGTAAAGCGGCATTTAGTGAAGCGCGGCGCCGGTTATGGCTCGGCGCCGTTTTATGACGTCCCTCTGGGAGCGGAGGGCTCGCTCGCTCGTTTATTGCCAAAGTTGCCGCAAGTCAGTCCCCACCCGGGCAGCTTCCGCCGCTACGCAGGTGTTAGTCTTCGGTTATCCATCTGTCTGGAATGTGACTTTGTATAGCCTCACAGCTGGAAGCGGACGTAGCTTAGCTGTAGTTGTTTCTTTTATTAACTATAGCTCGTATTGTTAACAGGCGCTAATGACCCCGTTGTCGACGCATCCGTCACCTGCGCGTTTAGTTAACAGAGGCGGCTCGAGGTCAATCTGCTATATCCCCACTACGCTGCCATTAATCCCACATGCGAAATAAAAATCTTCCACCGCCTACCTGGATACAGCGGTCAGATCATAGAGGCAGGAAGGGATGGTGAGGTGAAGCGAGGAACGTGGCCAGGAGAACATGACCTTATGCCGCCTGTGGGAGTGAACAGGGTATAGTAGAAAGTCCTCCATACTTACGGGTTTGGAAGAGTAAGCAAAGATAGCTAAACACACAACATTTGTGTATGTGACGTTGTAACGTAGCATTGCGATCTTACGTAAATGTTCATATTGTCTTCAACGCCGCCTGCTAATCAAGGGAAACGTTATTACATTGTTTTTCGGGTGGATCACGAAGTCTGCGCGATATGAGTTTATAAACCCCTCATCTCCTCAGTATGGGGTTACAGTTGGAGTAGGAAATTTAATAACACTCGACTCTTTCATTTAATGTTCCGCCCCTAAAACAATAATAACTGCCGTAGGTCGCCTTAATTTTAATCACTACCGGTTTACAGATATCTGCTGCCGTCCCCATACGATGCTAATTATCCTCTTCTAGGCTGCCAAAAATACAACGCTCTTCACTCGTTACTGGTAGATTTTCAGTCGCTCCTTCCACTCAATATTGCTCAAGTCATAGGAGATGGTGACACCAAGATATGTGTTGAAAATCCCTAAAGGATGTGTTTCCTTGGCTTTAGATTTCTAATGTAAATTATAAATGCCGATGTGTTCGACTGGCTGTATGTGAAAAACAAGTGCCAATAAATAAACAAAAAATGTATAAAAACACTTATAGCGACCAACCGAATTCAACTTGAGTTTATTCATTTTCATGATAAGATTCAAGCTATAATTGAAGTCTGAACGTTGCTTGTACGAATATATAGGATGATTATAATTAAAGTTTATTTTTCAAAACGCTCTAAAAAACGAACCACTGATTAGAATTACGTCAAAATTGAACGGCGTATTATTGAAGAAGGGGGAAAGAACATGAACGGTGATTCTGCACCAGTAGCTGTGCAGACGCTCAGGACGCTCATGGGTATGAAAAAAGGCGTTTAACCGATGACTGTCATGGATCTGGTGAAAATGATGAAAAAATTCGAAAATTCAGGTTCGTTTGATGTGCAGTCTGGCAGAGGAAGGAAAATTTGTGATTCCCCGGTAGTTGAAGAAGTGCCCACAGCAGTTGAGGAGGCGTCGAGTGGTGGTGTGCAACCATGCAGTGCACGAATTGCCCGAACATTGGACAGGCCTGTGAGCACGGTGCATAACATCTTGCAATGCTATCCGTACAACATTTGCCATGTGCAGGAGTTGTTTCCTTCTGACCTGCCAGAAAGAGAGGGTTTTGCTTTGGAATTTCTTGCTCGCATGGAAGTGGATAACGATTGGCCGTGGAAATTTTCCATCTGATGGGATATGGTTTACGATTTGATTTGTCATTTGTAGACGAAATTCTGATGATTAAAGCGCTATCTGTCGCTAAAATTTGGAACTATTTTTTGGTTCATGTTCCTTCCCCCTTCTTCAATAATACGCCGTTCAATTTTGACGTACTTCTAATCAGTGGTTCGTTTTTTTAGAGCGTTTTCAAACTTAAACTTTCATTATAATCACCCTGTATGACTTGCTTGATTTAGCTCCCAACTATTTACAGTAATTCACTTCCTTTTGTTGAGATCTTCGAGTCAACGATTTGTTAAGATGCATCTTTTCCCTTTATGGCTTTACGCCTTGTTGACGTCGAGATCACTGGAGGCGAGAAAGGAATGGGTGGTAAGGAACTGGAAGCAATTCGTCCATGAGCTTATAAAGAAAACATTCCAGCATCCGCCTGCAGTGATTTGGTGAAACGACGGAACATCAAAATCTGTATCGCCGGAGGGGATTCGAAACCGCATCCTCGCGAATACGAGGCCAGAACGTTACGTCTTACCCACTACGCTCGGTGTTAAGATACAACATTCTTATATACACAAAACCTGATAATTTTTTCACTAAAAGTTGTTTCTCGACATACATTGCAAATCTGTGCGCCAACATTCCTATTGTTTTCTTAAGAACACGAGTGGTTCATTTCTATAGTAGCATCAAATGTTTGTAATTTACCTACTCGTATGATTACGGAATTTCCTCTCAGACGGGGAAATTTCAGAGCCAGTAAATCGTTTTCTGTTTGGACTGCCGGTAGTGAAAGACGAGATGGAATATTTTTTGAAAAATCATCTCGCATGTTTAAAAGACAAATCTATACTCCTGTTGTTGTTGTATTTGTCGGTTCCCAGGAGGCAGAACACGTTCTCTGACTTTTAGCAGCAGATGTGATTTTAAAAAAATCAACAGTTATGGAAATGGGTTAAAAATACAATTTATACTATTCGCGAGTAATATTAAGAAAGGTCAAATACTTTTGAAAGGAAACTATTTGTTTCAAATTAGAATACCTATAGCTTGTATCATGTAAAATACATTATTTAAATAAAAAAAAGAAAGGAAGTAGTCACTGCATCTAGCAATGCTCAGTACAAAGGAAAATCTTGTAATAGTTTTTGTGCGTAAACATTTTGCAAAAATATATCAGATTACTTCACTGTTCCTTCTTCCAACATACAACAAACAGTGTGGCTGATATTATATTTTTTGGTCCGTTTGATGCACATGCTTAGTATCTTCTTGCGGGGGAGGAAATGCTCCAAAATTAATTTCTCCTGTGACAAAGTACATATTTTTGGCTCTATAGAAAAAGAATAAACCTTTATTAAGCTACCATATATTGAGTTCAATATTCTTATGTTTACTATTGTCACTCGGTGCTATTTCGTTTTTTTTATGGTTTTACACTTCGTCGATGTCGATATCATTAGAGGCGAGAAAGGACTTGAAGTAAGGAACTAGAAGGAGTTAGACCACGGCCTTTTGAAGTAACCATACTGGCATTCGCCTCGAGTGATTTGTGGAAACCATGAAAAACTCAGTTCTGGATGTCCGGACGCGGATTCGAATACGTGTCCACCCGAATGAGACGTCATAACTTGACCGCTCACCTGTCACGCGGGGTTATTCTTTGGAAATGGAAAACGTGTTCAATAGCTGCTGAAAACTGTTACTCAGCGCACTTCAATACCGCAATAACGACAAAAAAAGCACCGTGCAGTCTCGCATGGTGCCACCCATCCTCTCTGCTGACACAAATCTCCGCAAATCTGACAGGAAACAAAACCACGGCTGACGCCAGCGGCGTGCAAAGACGCACAGTGCTTGCAACCTCTTTCTCCCTCTTCTACTATTTGTAGAGCTAGCTGCAGTTCCTCCACTTCTCCCCTCGCTTTTATTTGGCTGACACAAAGTCAAATCAAGCGGACTGCAAAAAGAAAAATGGCAGACTGCAGAAGGACAGACAACACTTGCGCGTCAAACTCGTTGGGAGTAAGAGCTGCTTGGACGGCGATTGCAGGCTTATTTCTCTGCTAGCAATTGCCTCCACAACTAGCGCGCCAATTTTATCAGAAAAGCCAAATACCAACTTCTGCTCTCGGAAGAAGAAGAAGTAAACAATACCACATAACTCCGAATTTCTTCCAAGCGAGTCCTGCCATGTTTCTTCACGGCATCGTTTTCAGATTGTTGTTGGTTGAGGCGGCATAGGAGCATAACGTGCCGCCGTATTCCATCTAATATCCGACCAGAATTATTACACAACTTTCGCTTTCTCATCTTACTCTCTTGTCTATCGCGGATACTTTGAATAGGTTTTTTGGCATTAAGTTATCTATTAAAACTCCGAATGACGTATTGGTATTTGCATTTGTTTTCTTTGATAACGTGTATGTCCGCAGATTCATATGGATTAAATCTTGTTAACAAAATAGTCCTCTAGCTCAAAAATATTGACCTAAATTTAATTTCTATTTCGAAGCTTTTTGTCAAGCCAATTCAATTCAGAAATGGGTAGCTAGTTAATGGTTTCGGTTTTGTAAAATAAGTGGTGGAGCAGCGCTGTTCCAGCGAGAATTAATTAATATTAATGAATAAACGCTGACACGTTAATTTAAATTTATTTCATCCATTTGTTTTGAATGGTGTGGTACTGACGCCCTGAATTTCTCATTTAGCGATTATCAATTCAGACAGTAGTTATTGGCTTTAGAGTACGATAGGGGAGACAGGTTTTGATATCATTTCCCACCATTCAGTCAATGTCATCATAGTATACACATTGAAACAGCTTACGAATGCTTCTTTCGTTTAGTGCAGATTATTTTATATTATTATTATTTCGCAGTGTACGTTCGTTCCTTTCGAATTGTTTCGACCGTATCTTTTCTTAATTTTCATGGTCATCAAATTTGCTCATTCACCTTAGTTCATTCATAAACTTAACAAAATCTTCCAACAAACTAATATTTTCCTGCACCAATTGTTGCTTCCGGACGGGTAAAGCTCTTGTTATATCAGCACAAACATCCAGTTGTGTTTTAAGGAGATAACACACGAGTCTATGCAAAGGAATGAGAGGGAACACGGTTTCAGAATTATGCACAGCTAATAATAATCATTTGCCAACGCATATTACAAAATAAAGGGTCATGTAGCAGAAAATCAAAATATTTTCCGAAGCAATCAGTTCACACCAACGGTTAACTTTAGCGATATAATTGTTCAATGCAGTGATGATCAATCAGAATAGTGATAATCAAAGAAGAAGAAACGTAGTGGTAGAGTGGATGGAACGATGAAGAGAGACCAGGGATGATAGGTAAATAATGTCCGTACAAAGCAGAAAGTTAATACATAATACGTGCTAAGAAATTGTTATTGTAAATGTATAGTTACTAGGATGGATATTAAGAATAGCAGAAGTATTTTCATATCCAGGCTTCTGGATGAAGAATTGTAAATACACAACAAGGATGGTTTGCACAATATAAGCAGAAGAGAAATCAATAACGAATTTTACACAGTGCTTAGAAGACCACGACGAAATTTTAGAAGTGAGAAATGGCATTTGAAGAAATTATTCGCAACTTAATTTAATGATGCAGAAACGAAACTTATCCGACTGACAGGTGAGAAAGAGCTTTGTTGGATAAGGGGCAAAGCAATTAGAGAGATTTGTGGAGTGGCAAAGATATTCGAAAAGTTCTGACATGTTTAACGTAAACACGAAAGCTACGTTAAATGAAAACGGAGCTGCCATCTATAAAAGGAAATTAGGATCAGAGAAGAACAATGAGAATGTCTAAGCTGTGTATCACAGCAGGAGTTTAGGGAGAAAGGATTGAGAGTTGCGAACGATTAGAATACAGAATAGTGGAGAATAGGTTGAAAAACAAATTTTCTTCTACATCACTTAATTAAAGGTGACAGCAAAATTGGTTGAGGATATGAGAAAAGATATGGAGAAAAGTTAGGATCCATCGAGATGAGAGTGTGTTTCAAATTAAAATTAATTAATTCAAGGGGTTCCAGAAACAATGTACAATGGTCAATACCACTTGATCTGAAAAAAAAGGAGAAACCACAGTGAAAGAATGAAAAAATTCTGGGAGGAGAAGAAAGGAAGAACCGTAAACCAATTGTTTCCTGAATCCAAAGTTGGCCCAAATAAAAAGAAGGAGAAGTTGGAAAAATTACGGATGAACTGTTCTTGGTTACAGAAAAGCTGAATACGTGGAGGTTTATCATCCAACACAGTTTTGCGACGCTGCCTTGGTCTATCTGTAACACGAAGCTTTACAGGATCTTCTCTCATTCCAACTTTCCTCCTCTTCTATCATTGAACTATTCACTGCTAAACACTAACTAGTTTCAATTTAAACCTTTCCTTTATCTGTGTTCATTAGCTCGTTTTCGTTATGTGGCATGATTTTTATATTCTACCCTGTACTCATTCTTGACGCTTTCCTCCCACAGTAATCCGGCAATTTGTCAAGATTAGCTCCTTCAATTTCATGCCTCAGAAATTACATTTTCATCGAGCGTATCAAAGAAAAATCAGTCTTGTGGCAAATTAACTGCGTATGCCGTCGGTCACATCACGACGTTGAATTTTTGTTTTCCCGTGTCCAGTAGGTTTGGCGATTGCGTGGTGGGCGGTGGCGCGCTGTCAGCAGCAGAAGACAAGGGCGTGGGCGGAAAGCGATTTGCTGGATACATTTTTGCGAAAGGTGGGCCGCAGGCTTCCATCAGACGCAATACACAAAGCTGCCCGCCAGCTTTGTCTTCACAGAGACATGATATGCTAGATTTTTTTTTTTTGTAACAGTTTAACGTCCCTTTTTAACAACGTGGTCTTTAGAGACGGGAAAGGATGGGGGCAAGGAATGGGAAGGAATTCGGCCATGGCCTTTTGAAGGAAGCATCCCGGCATTCACCTGGAGTGATTTGGGGAAACCATGGAAAACCCAAATCTGGATGCCCGGACGGGGATTCGAACCGCCGTCCTCCCGAATGCGAGGCCAGAACGCTATCCGTTACACCACCACGCTCGGTGATATGCTAGAAAAAGTAAATGATGTGTTGGGACGACAATTTGAGGGCTTTGTCAGTACTACTTGATCAAAACAACTGTACATTTGAATAGATTACAAGACACGTTTCCCGTGAGATGATGATGGCAGACACATTGGATTAAAGGTATAAATTAATGGAAAAGTTGATTTTTTTTTCGCTTATGGCTTTACGAGTTGATGACTTCGAGGACGTTAGATAGGGGGGGGGGAAGGACTGGACGTAAGAAGCGGGAAGGAATTGGACTATGGTCTTTTGAAGGAACCACACAGGTATTAACCTGGAGTGATTTCAGGGAGCTATGGAAGACCGAAACCTGGATGGCTGAACAAGAATTCGAACCCGGGTACTCGAGAATGCGAGACCAGAGCGTTACCACTCACCCACCACGCTCGGTGAATACCGTTTGTACGGAGTAGACTCACACTGAAACGCATTTATAATCAAACTTTCAAGAACTTGGATAGAAAAAAAGTAGGAATGTAGAAAAAATACTTACAACATTGAGCACTATATCTTGTTAATAGTGACCCTAAAATCTTGAAAGAAGAAAATATGAATAAGACACTAATTAACTTCACGAAAAAATGGAACATTTTCTAGGAAAACTCAGAACATGTAAATACATCTAAAAATAAAAGATCAGCAGAGATTTTATGCTGCAAAGGAGCTACAGAAATGTTTTACATTACCTGACCTTAGCAGAACAGTATAATAAACAGGTAACACCAGTGCAACATACCGAGCCATGCGGTTTGTAGTGAACGGAAATCAGTTGTTAAGCAATTGTTCTTTTTTCCGGTTTAGTGTATTACAACAAAGAGGAATAATCGATTTACTCATAAACAAGTAGAATCGACGTGAGGAATATGGGTAACACAGATCACAAAAAAGATGTCTGAGGAGTTGTATTGATCTTGAGTGGCATTTGGTTCCTTGTAAAATTCTGTTTGAAGACTCGCAATTACTATACATGTCTCATATATCTTTTAATGTTCACAAATTGATTGTTAACATTGGATTAGACATCCTGGTAAACTGCCTTCTCTTGATCTAAGTAATAGTGATAACGTCTCATTTATTTGACCAATCGAATTTCCTATCAAGAGTGGAACAATATCTTTGTAAAAAGTTTAATTTGCGTACGGTATATTACTGTCCGTCTGTGAGATTTAACTTATCAAAAATATACATTTGCAATCGGCAGTTCACAGTCTTACTTAGAAGTTGGTTTAAATCTAATAGTTCCAAAACCTCACAAAATTGTATGATATATGGTAATGAACCTAATGGAACTGGAAAAAATTTGGTTTCCTCTGTTCAGGCCTTGTGCCACAGCTATCGAAACAATAACCCCGTTTTACACTTTATCTGATTACACAATAACACAAAAAGCACAGCATTAATTTTTAAACGCAAACCGAAAACAGTGATTGGAAGGAAGTATTCTGCTTTGTGCAATCCTAATCCTAAGTCAGTAAAATAGACATGACCTGTGATTGACACAATTTCTCTAGATTTAAAACCACAAGAAATTCGCGATACTTAGTGGACATCCGAAACTGAGAAATGAAGTTGATCTAAGGGTATATGAATGAGGTATGTGTGCGGACTCTATATATGACCTGTTGCTCCTGCGACATCGCTCCCATTCTTTTGCATAACGCATGAAATTAATTACCGAAACGTTTCCGTTTTGGCACTATTTCTACAGAATTAATGACCCTGAAAATTCACAACACTATGTATAAATTGAAACTGACAGCTGAAATAGACCTAACCGAATATGAATAAAGTACGTTGGCAGGCTTGCTGTCAACCAGTGTGGTGGAAGTGCGGAAGCATAAAACGAGTTGGATACACTTCTTACTAATATTCACAAACGTTTGCACAAATTATTGAATCTATAAACCGAAATCGATTTTTTTTTTTTTTTTTTTTTTTTTTTTTTTTTTTTTTTTTTTTTTTTTTTTTTTTTTTTTTTTTTTTTGCTGTCGTCAATCTTTAGACCGGGTTGATGCAATCCTCCATCCCTTCCTATCCTGTGCTAACCTCTTCATTTCTACATACCCCTTACAACCCACGTCCTCAATTATCTGCTTCATATATTCTATTCTCTGTCTACCTCTACAGTTCTTACCTTCGACTGTTCCCTCCACTAACAAATTAACCAGTCGAGCATGTCTCAAAATATGACCTACCAGCCTGTCTCTTCATTTTGTAAGCTTCTTTCATAAATTTCTTTTCTCGCCCATCATTTCCAAAACTCGTTCATTTCTTACTTTGTCTGTCCACCTAATTTTCAGCATTCTTCTGTAGCACCACATTTCAAATGCTTCAAGTTTTTTTCTTTCCGGTATTCCTAAAGTCCATGTTTCGTTACCGTACAGTGCAGTGCTGCTCACATAGAGTTTTAAGAAGTTCTTTCTAATTCCTAGATCAATATTTGAAACTAAAATGTTTCTCTTTTTCATGAAGGCTTTTTTCGATTTAAGGAATCATAAAGATTTGTGTGATCATAATGAACTCCTGACCGGGTGTTTACTAGTTGCGCAATCAGCCCATATCGTAGCTGCCTTAATCTCGCCCGATAATGCTACCGAATAAAGAGGACCTACAGTTTAAGGAGGAATCCGAACCACGAAAGTGATCTGGCACTCTTCAAATTACACGGCAAACTGAGCCAGAGGTGAAGCTCAGCTTAATGGCCTTTGAAAATCCAAGCTGAATTAGAATCTGCGAATTTTCGATCTCTGTTAAGACACCTTAACCACTGAGACACCAGACCGCTTAATAAATTGTGAGTGAGGTATGCTCTGACGCGCTATTTAGTAGATGAGCCTTCCGCTTGTGTTACACAACGTATAATAAAATTCAAATGATCCTATTGTTCCATAGACTACAGAATTAATCACGCCAAAGCAGTGCCCTGTCCTCTCTGAACTGGCGGCTCTCAAGGTCATGTTTCTCTATCCCTGCTTCTCACTTCCCCACCTCCCATTCTTACCACTCAGAACTGAATCCGTGTCTATGTACGCGAGTGGCAAATTTCCCCTTCGGATGTAGGGGTAAAGGCAGTGGAGTGGGGGTAGAGCATACTGACCTTAAGCCGCCTCTGTTAACTGAACGCACTATAAGTGCGCAGAATGTAAAACGGAATTTAATGAATCGAGCCCAACAATCCCCCAATGTTTGAAACACTAGCTGTTGGATTAGTCACACGAAATGTAACAATACTGAGTAAAACTTGCAAGGTTACACTCTCGTTTCCTGCAGCCCGTATTGCATTTTGGACATACACCAAAATGTCTTCGATAGCTTCCTTGCTTTAATAATTCATCTGCATATCAATCAATAATTTTCAATTACAAGAAAACATTTATTGGTGTCACTAAACCATTTACAATTACACTTTCTCTGATTGAGAAAGAAAATCTTCACACTTTAGACTCGACTTATCAATATATTCTTTCCATAACAACCAACAAAACAAAACATTTTTATAAAACTCAGAGATAATCTTTTCCCTGCGATATAAGTCACAGTTCAGCCAACCTATATGTTGTTATCTTACAAACTGAAACTGAAATCGCAACTCGAAATGTCACCCTGTATTAGACTCGTCAAAAATTTAATCGTACCAAAAACCACAATAGTGAGAGTAACACGAAAGATGTATTCGAAACGATTCGTCTAGAATTTATTTGGACGCTCCAAACAATGAGTGTTAAGTGGAAACTGCAAACCAGATTCAAACTATCTCCCTTTATTGTTTCAAATTTGCTACGCACACAATCGCATCAAAGCACAGAACGGTGGGTGAACGGAAGCTGAAGATCGAATGGAAACGAGCACTTTGTGTTGGATACACTTGCTGACACCAAAGCTCACAGCAGAACGGAATCTGGACACCGCCGTCGATATGAGGGGGCGAGGTATTCTGGCGTGGTTCTCTCTCCCGTCGCGACCGCTGACCTCAGGAATGCTAATATGAGGCGTGGCGGTGACAGCGCGTCAGCGACGCAGTGGCCGAATTAATTACGTAGAAGCGGGGGACTGTGGGGGCCCGCTGAACGTCACTGCACATTTCTGTGACACATTTTATATTGAATACGTCTTTCAGAAACTCTTCGCTGGCTTTTAATAAACCTCTGCGTGCCACTCTTTTGCAGTCTGTTAGCAGTATCAACAGTTTGGCCGAGCATTTTAAAGAGCTGCCTTGGCAGGTAATGGAGAGGTACTGAGATACCAGTTTCAAACAGTGGTGCTACCGTGACCGCAGTTTTTACGGAATTTCTTTAGTCATCTAGAATTTTCCAAGAATTAGATGGTATTTAACAAAACTACAATAAAATTACTAAGTTTACAATGGCCTCAGTAGCTTCATTACAACATGGTTAGCTATCTGGCAGTCCTTAACTCATTTTCTTCCTCCCCCCCACCCCCTTTATGGTTCGAGATTATTAGAGGCGAGAAATAGTCCAAGATCAAGCTGCATGATTACTACGTCCATCTGTTATTTGACTGAATTTTTTGTATAATTATTAGTAGCAGAATCCGATTAGGTTGCCCATCAAAATATGGCCGCAAGTATTTTTAATTACATTTAAAAAATCGTTCACTTGTTTTTTTTAAAATAAATTATAACTTATTTCAAAGAAAGAAATGTACTAAATAACATTAAAAGAAACTTGGGTTGCCTACTTAAAAGTGGCCGCAAGTAGTAATTGCCATCTGTTAAAAAAATATAAGAGCTGTAAATCCCTAATTGCGGCCACTTTTACATAGGCAACTTAAACGTATTATTTCTCTTTTTTCGAATCCCCGTCCGGGCATCCAGATTTGGGTTTTCCATGGTTTCCCCAAATCACTGCAAGTGAATGCCGGGATGCTTCCTTCAAAAGGCCATGGCCGAATTCCTTCCCATTCCTTGTCCCCCATCCTTTCCCGTCTCTAAAGACATAGTTGTTATAGGAGACGTTAAGCAGTTTAAAAAAATATATTTCTTTTTGAAATAAATTAAAACTATTAAAAAAAAACACAAGTGAATGAAATTGTTTGAAAATAATTAATTAAAAAAAAATACTTGTGGCCGTATTATACGAGGGGTGGGGGGAATAAGGGAAAAGACTGCCAGAGAATTAACCATTTTCTAATCTAAGGAAGTGACTGTGTGCGACTCCGGATCTTAGTCTAAAAGGACTGGGAGCAATGTACGGGCCATGGCATTTTCGAAGAAGCCATCGCGGCATTCATCTGGAATGATTTGGAGAAACTATCGAAAACCCAAATATGGATGGCCGGACGGGATTCGAACCCGCGTCCTCTCGAATGCGAGATCAGAGCAGTTACCGTTCACCTTTCACGCTCCGGCAGTCTATCGGAGATTAAACCAAAATTATGAAAAACATTCGCAGTTATTTCTGCATCCATGTAGTGTTTGAAGAGCCTCAGTCAATGGAAATGCCAAAAAAAACAACAAAAAACACGTTTACTCACTAATCCAGAAATACCTTTCTCATATCGGTAGAGGACAATTTCGAGAAGTGTCAGTGACAATAGGGATTCTTTTAAACAGTAACTGTTATTCTGTAAAATTTCTTTGTATAGAACACTTGACGGATGTTACTAATCTGCACTGTGTAAACCATGTACTGGAATGTATGAAGTATAACTTTGAATACTTTTTTCCTCCAAAATATTTAAGATTACCAAAACTTGGATTGAGACTTGGTTTCTAGAATTCCACCAAGCATCCAACACAATTTCGTGTATCAACAATATAGAATGCTTAAACATTCCAGGGAACATAAACACTGAAGATTTGAATTTTGCCTCAGAGTGGCTTTTAAACTGATTTAGGTTCGTCGAATATTGATAAACTTATGAGAGTTTTATGTATGTCACCTACATTTATCAGAAATACGTTAATGAAGCCTAGTTAATGTCCGCTTTATTCTTAGTAGAGTAATATTGTAGTTTCATTGGCAGTTCACTTTAGGAGGAAAAAAATTAATATACCCATAGAAAGCAATTATTACAACAAACATAGGAAATCTTTTTTCTTGTAAAATTTATTCTAGGAAAATGGGAAACAGTTTAACTCTCGTAGTGAGAAAGAAATAACGCAGATTAATTTTCTCAGTTCTCCGAATCGAAAAGTAAGTACTAACAGCTTCTGTATAAGAGGTCTAACTTGAAAACAAGTTTCAAGGTTTCCTCTAACCCACGCGATTATCGGGCTTAATTTATCTACGACTACGAAAAAATAAAGAAGGCTTCAAATTACAATGATTTAAGCTTTTGAATCTCTTTCCTAAGAAAAACCAATAGTGCCAATGGAGCGTCACAGACGCTATTAATAATGGTTATCGCTCGGGGATGTGCAAAATTTTGTAATTTGCGCCAATCTTGCTATCTAACCAGGGTTATATTAAAATTAAACTATTAACGGATCGATGATAGTCAATTCTACGTAGAATATTATTCAACATAGTGCTACACAAGTTACTAGGAAGTTAAATTCGTTACATCTCATCAAACGTTTGACGAAGGTTTCATACTTAATATTACAATCATTGTGGCAAAACAAAAAGTTGATTCCACACAGCAAAGAATTGGAGTGATACACGCGTTTGTAGCGTCGATGTTAATGTTACGTCAAATTCGACAAGTTGCGTATCTAATGACGTGAACCATCGTAGATGACTAACCAATGAGCCAAAAAACGGTAAAAAACTGTATACAATGATTTTTTCAGAAAATAACACGAAAGAAATAATCTAATAGTCTTGCAGTATCTGTCAACACAGGTTCCTTCTTTTTTATAACAGTGGTTCTGTCTTGTCATACTCGATATCGTCGTCTATCAGATTGCTTTTTCCTATGTTGTGGTTATTTTTTAAAGCAAATTACGAAACCTGCAGTAGCAATACAGTCACTTTTCAGGAAGACGTTAAGGCTGATCCTGACGCTACGTTTTGCACAACCTTTTGTCTGCACAGCTCAACACGTTGCGATAAAACGTTGCGTGTAGATTGTAAAAGTGCGCAGTTTTGAATCCGGCGCGATGACGGTACAGTTGCAGCGATACCTGAGCTAGAGAGCATAGATGTCCATGAACTGTGCAGAAAAGTCGGTGCGTGTAAACGGCAGAACCGTGTTCCTCAGTTTCAATTCGTCAGGCTTCCATGACGATATCACACAAAACTGAGCGAAATATATAGATATCTCTGCACCATGTAGACGCTCTAAAAATTGCAACGTTTTTATTCCGTCTTAAGACTGCGCAGCAAAAGGTTGTGCAAAAGGTAGCGTCTGGACCGGCCTTTAAAAGTTGACGCATTCGGAGAATAGCTAACGAGATATTTGTCGCAGTGGTAGTAGCATGTTTCCAGAAAAAAAGGAGGGAGGAATACAGAACTAAGTTAGCGCTATTGACCATAGAAAAGTGCTTGTCGAAACTATCGGGCGACCAAGCACTAGATGAATGAATCAGGCGGGAATGAACAGGTAGGACAAGAGAGTAGACTAGAGACAAATAGTGGGGGAAGAATCTTAGACAGAGAGTCAAAAGTGAAGAAGAATGAACTATAGAAGCAGAAACAGCAAGTGATAGTTATCACGTTCTTTCGAGAAAAACAATTTTATCAGCTATACAGCTTTTACACTGAAGAACAAACAAGATGTACTTCACTTTTAGAGGCATATATCTGACAATATTTTCTCAGCAAATTGTTTCTTCAGACTTTTAGATAATTCTGTTGATTTTACTTTTTATTTTCACAATAGATTTAGTATTGAGTCGTTGTTCCTCCTTCGAATGAGCTACTGTCAGTCATTATTCTTATCTTACTGTATTGGTTGGAATTTTATCGACTCTTTTGCAACTATTTCCGTAGAGGCGAGAGACGGTGATTGACAAGGAAAGGTCAGAAATTAGGTAATAACTTGTAGGAGGGATTCAGCCCAGTATTTGCGTGATTTTAAAATTTCATTGAAATCAGGGTAGTCGGAATGTGATTAGAAACAACGTCCTGGCAAATGCCACGCTCGATATTAAAACCTCATCCATATGTTCCGGTCAGTATTTACTTCTGAGCATCGAGCAGTACACCAGCTCTGTTTTAAGGAACGCTAGATTCAAATTATAATTCTGATCGGGAGCGGGGGTGAGAGTATGGGGGTGTGGCGTTGCTGATGTGACCGAGGACAGTGGAGAGCTTGTGATGTCGATAAAGAAGCGAGTGAGTCCGCGCGCCACAAAGGCTGTAATCAAATCTGGCCGAGGCGGGGGATAATGGCTTTGTTGGCCGGCCTCAATACAGTCGCCCTATTGGAGACACCAGCCGGGATTAACTCTATGGGCCCGGCCGGGATTGGAACTTTTGTTTTCCGGGAGCAGTGAGCCGAACACACGCCAGCACACCACCAAGTAAATCTGCGACACAAAGAAGCACTGCCGGGTATAAAACTAGATGTAGGTTAATTAACAGGCCACAACACTGGAGGTTTTAAGGACTGGTTGCAGAATGCTGGGAAAATACACAGTAGAGAGCTGAAAACTATCTGTTCACCTGATGAATCTCAGAACGGACCGCTACTGATTGCCAGATATTACTTTTCACAGAAATATGAGCATTCATAAATCTGACGTTAAATGGAAGAAAATGCATTATTTTCTATAGCCAAATAGGGTAGCTACGCTGATCTAACTTCTAAAATCAAATTATTGTAGATCCTTACAGTTATTGCTATCGGTTGTTATAAATCAGATATACCCACCATTTCTCTCGTCATTATGTCGTTGACTCTCAGTTTTTATCCATAAGTATGATTAAGTTCATTTTCGAGCAGAGGTGTTCAGTAAATGTTTTTAATCATCATAGGAATCACAGGGTGGGAATCTAACACAAGTTGAGATGTGGTTTCATGTGGGTAAATTTTAAAGACATTCCCAAGCCGTATTGACAGTTTTTCGACAGGTAGGCAGAAAGAACTGTTGCACGCACCAATGTAGCATTTTCGCACTTAAATAATAACCTCACTCTATCCTTTTAATAACACCGGCTGCCTCCAAAGACATACCTGATAGCAAGCAATGGTATTTGAAAATTGTCACTTATGCTAAATAGATAAGTTATTTAAGGTTACGGACAAGAGAGGTATTATAAATATCCTCCACCGCATCCTCACAAGTAAGTTGCGTCTCGAACAGCAAAAGAAGACTATCCTACATAACCGCTATGTGTTACTGTTTGTTGTAACCACCAGAGCTAGTAACGGTAGACCGAATGATTGTAGTTTGTTATAAGTTTTCTTTCTACGGTATTATATCAGAATCTGAATTTTCACTATCTTTTCTTAGTTAACCTGCAGATCCTGACCTCTTTACGGTTCAAAGGTGCTAGAATAAACATCTTTAAAACCATTGTTCTTTCATCGGTACGCCTGTCTTTCCGTGTCTCAAGAAGAAGGTACGTGAATTTTGTCTTGGAGATTACACGCGTACTTGAAGTCAAGACTTCTATAGCACTTTATGCTGGAGGTACTCAGTTTCCATCAATTCAATCACTGAAATAACCAATTCATCTTAGTAGCCTGATTTCTTTGATAGAGTTTTGCAAAGATAAAATAAGTTAGAGCTCAAAGAACAACTCAGTATTTGTGCTCAATGTCCGTTCCAATTCAGCTGCCAGGGCCTTGACATTTCTTTGGTTCTTTGGTAGTTAAATGTGATGCTAAGTTGCAGTTGTGCGAGTTATGCAACAGGTTACTTTTTTTTTTTTAGTCTCTAGTAACATTGCTCAGTTCTTCCTGTTCGAGCAGGCTGATCGTAGTGTATGGTACAGATCACAATTGATGCTACTTTACTTAGTACATGTCTCTGCCACTGATTGAAAATAACCATGACATGAAAAACCTTAAATTTATGCGGGAGCAAGCAAGTAAAGTTGTTATTGTGACGAAAGATGCAAGCAGTAACTGCTAATATTTCAACATCACGTCGTCAGCTACTTCACTTCTCTAAACAATGTTATCTGTTATCATCAGCCACCTAAAGTACAGTCTTGTTATAATGCCAAGCTTGATCCTGGGCTGGTTTTACTGTTGACTTTTTACTGTTCATTCTCGTTCTTTTGAACTAAAAAAATATTTTCTTTTATCAGTTCCTGCCGTTAAGGGATTTTTTTGTAACTGTCAGAGGAAGTAATTTACTTTCCACGAATCCTTTAGCTATCCGAGATTCCATTCTTTGCAGCAAATTTCTTCAGACGATTAGCATGGAAATTTTTCAAAGATTAAAATAACGCCACTTTCACTGTTTGTGTTTTATAATTTTTCTCTTAAATGAATAATTACTAACTGTCTTCGTGGACGAGGTGTCTACATCACCCTCACAATACTTCAACCTTGATGAAATCTTAGTTGATTAGATGATGTGAGAAATTTTCATCGTCTGGCAGCTTGCGACTTGAGGTCATGGTATCATATTACCAATTCCCATATTGAGCACTTAAATCATAGGTTCAATTCAAACCCTGTCCACAGTTTGAACTGTAGGCTCACGGTGATGTTGATAGTGATCCAACGATCGATGTAGGCTTCAAACTCAGATATGTCTTTTGAAGTACTTCCAGAAATAAAATATACAGATACAACATTCGAACGATAGATGAACGCAGTGACCAACTTATAACTGTATCGTTTAATTATCGTACGGTATGTTCAATATAATTATTATTATTAAATTCAGATAATAACAAATTTAATAGACCGTTCTAGTTGCGATATGTGGTTTCTCCTTTCGGCTGTAATTTAACGAAAAAACCGATCGTGGTGGGTGAATGGTGGTAACGCTCTTGCCTTGTATTCGGGAGGACGTGGGTTCGATTATCCGTCCGGTCATCCAGATTTAGATTTTACATGGTTTCTCGAAATCACTCCAGATGAATGCCGGGAAGGGTCCTTCAAATGGCAATGGCCAAATTCCTTCCCGTTCCTTGCCCCCAGTCCTTTCGCGCCTCTAACAATCACGACGTCGACGGGGCGTAAAGCCTTAAGGGGGGAAAAAATTAACAAAGGCAACGGAGATTGATGTGAACTTGTTAGTCTCAGAAGAAAATTTTGATGCTAACAATGTCAATTCTTTGTTTATTATTCTGTAAATAATTTTACAGTAATCCTAAAAATTTTGCAACTAATCAGTACTGTGCGGATTAAATTGGTTGACCATACTGTGTGCCAAAACACTGCAGACAACTTAAACAGCATGACACTTACATACTGTACTGAAGTCTCCAAATTGGAGCCGATACGGTAGAGGATTTGGAGCGGAATGCGAGACAAGGGAGGACGTATTGCGCAAGGTCGGGGCTAAACGTCCACTCTAAGGAACGAGGCTCTTCTCCCAGGGGTCGTTCCTGAACGTCTGCTGGGATGCCGTACCGTTTCTCTCCCCCGTCACATTACGCGCGATGTGTTGTTACGCCATCTTCTCCGCGGTGTTAGTTCGCCGGCTCGCCGCTCGCCCACCAGGGCGCAACCGTCGCCGCGTCGGACCCAGAAACCACCCCGTCGCAATCTCGTCCACCCCCGTGCGCCCTAGTTCCACCACCTCGGCTGTATCAGAACTCGAAGCTCGATGTTGGAACGGAGGTATCTCTAGCGACCCATCTGCACGCTGTCGAAGTGTCTTTTCAGGCTGTGCTTTCCTATCGACAGCCAGCGGTGTGATATATTTATCTCACAATTTTTTTTCCGACTGAAAAAAATAAAATGCTACTGCTATTTTACTATCGAGGGCTGCAACGATAAAACAAGTTTCTTCTTCTTCTATCTCTTGTCACTTCCCTTGTCCCACTACTGGATATATTTTTAAATGCGAACAGTGGTTTTTTCAGGAGACACAGAAACTTGTTTAATTTCCTTCATGTAAAAAGTCTCGCTTAGAAGCTCCGAAAGTTTGGTAAACCAAATATATAAAAAAATTCAGTAGTCAACGATGGTCGTAAAGAATTAGACTGTGAAAAATAATAAACGGACTAAAATTGTATTAACACGAAATTACAAACTCTTTCACAATGCACCGTGCTGTTTTGATATGAAATCGTTATTAAAATTATTTCATCGCTTGTACTGCCATAGATAGAGACATGTTTTATTTATAATTATGTATTAAAAGTATTAGAATGTACGGAAAATAGCATCATTGTTTTCAGAAACATTAAGGGGGGACATAGGCAAAATTGGTCAAAAATGTGAAATTTTTTTTTTGCCTCCATATAATTCTGTAGCATGTTAGAAATACTGTCTCCAATTTTCACGGATTAATTCGAACTACAAATGATAAAAAAGATGTCTTGTTTCAGTCACTGCGCAGTGCCACGCCCACTTCACTAGATGACATTCTCCTTGTTTATACATCTTCATAAAATCTTTTATGTGGATTCCCCGTAACTTTCATTTTTCGGTGTATAAGGAATATTTATTCCTGAACCACTGGAGATACATAAGTGAAATTTTCTGCAGACTTTGTTCAAACTGGAAATAATGAATACTGAAATTCAGTAGATGAATAAAATCATGTCACTGAAGTTTGCCATGGGGAAGTGCAGTTTTTTCTAGCTAAAATCAATGATAAGTGTACTATTTACTTTTCAGTCCCTGCCGTAGCTGCAATTTTTAGTATAAGGTATTCGGTACCTTGCTCCTTCCCCAAAAATATTACCGCATTCAAAATTATACGAAATACCTACATACAAAGTGAGACGTTCCAAGTACCTAACGATGGTGGAACAAGTCTCGCATTTATATGACTGGCCTTTCTTTGCTTTTGAGACATTAGCAACATTAACACCTGCATAAAAGTGTTGATTTAAGAATAATGACAAGTTTCTTTTGAATGGATCATACAGTTCGACACGGTGAGTACGGTATAGCTAAACTGATAACATCAGTCCGTCATTAAGGTATTACAAGTGTTCGGCAAAATATAATAACTGACCTGTATTATGAAATAATGACAATGTGGGCATACAGATTTCTAATGAAGTATGATTTTTTCGAAGAAGTACTTCTGGGTAAATAGGTGATCCTATCAAAGACGTTAATGACGTTAGTGTATGTTCCAGTATGTGCGAAGCTTGCCTTGCCAGTTAGCATCTTCTTTCAAGTTAGTTATGTGACATGTAACTGCCATCCATTGTCTCCCTGACATATACCATTATTCTGGAGAACTATTCAACGAATGTGAAGAGAATGCAACTATTTTTGATGGCAGTCCTTCCCAGAAGTTATTCTTGTTCCATAAATTCTTTGGTTGCCTTAAATCTTATTTTAACCGTAGAGGTTTAAAATTTGATCGTCTCTGCATTTAACATAAATATATTTTCTTACTGTGCTGCAGGTTGATTATCAGCTCCTGTTGCTTTTGTTATCTCCTTAGTGTTTCACCATTTGGTAGTTCGTCATTTCCGTACATTATCAGCAACACCATATACAACTAAACTTCTAAATCTGATTCTGTTCAGTGTGAAGATTTCCGGATTCCGGGTATTCACCAGTCGTAACATTTTATCAGCATTTGTCTGACTTCCAGGCAAATATTTGCTGCAAAACAGAGAACTCTGCTAAGAATCTATTGTTTTCTGTATTAACTAGCGCTACTGATGACGGTTTACAATTAAGTTCGAAATGTTGAAATTACCTTACACTTATATTGGAAGTAGTGTACAAACAAATCGCTATGGTTATCACACTCGTGTTCCTGTGTACTTACTTCGAAGGTAAGCAACATCAAATAACACAGGTAGAAATCCATTTGCTATTAGTTAGTGAACTTCCAGTTTTTGGCGAGCTACAAATCAAAGTATCTACTTACGTCTTTCCTCTTTTGACAACTCAAAATCTCAGTATAGTTTGTACGTTGTAAGCGCGAATAAGAAAATCTATAAATTCAATCTGGTATGTCGGCGAAATGTGCTTCATAATTTTAGTTCTTACTCGTCGGTGTGATAAATTTCTTCCGAGCTGAAACTGGAAGAAGGGTTATTAGTTACCCTGAGTATGGAATTTTCTTTCCAGAAGCCGAAAGTCCGAAGGAGATGATTTCATTAAGTCGGGCGCGGCAGCTGTCCGCAAATATTAAGTTGTTAGCATCGAAATTATACCCCAGTTATTCTCGGAGCAAATTGAAAGTTTCTCCAAAATATTAAAACTCTTTCCCTAAAACTTTTTTACTCCAGATATCAGTCACTGATATGAAAAAGTTTTTTTTAGAGAAAACGTTGTTTGCTAAAATAATGACTAGGCATCATGGTTATTGGTAGTTAGCTTCTCCCTATACGAGAAACTATTACTGCACGAATTATAAGTTTTCTCTGTTTTTATCACAATAGAAAACTCAGTTCTTCGAGTAAATATTCAGTGCGGAAGGGTGTATAAAAGACAGTTAGACTAAAGAATGCTTATCATACATGGTTGTATTTGTGTATTTTCGTATTTATTTCATTCTTTGTAGCTATAAATGTAGATACATATTACTATCAAAGACTGAAAACGATAATTAAACGAAAAACGACCACAACACGTTCTGGTTTCTTGAAAACGGCCACAACATGATATTCGCGTAATGGCACTTACAAAAAAAAAACAGTTGGAACGCATTGTAAATAATCAAAAAAGGCCACATAGCGAAATTCAGTTGTGGTCCAGGTAGCATTCTCCACACATGACGATTTACATTATATACATATATATTTGTAATGCGTCGTGTAAGAAGATCTTATATATTGAATCCACCCTGGACCAATTCATCGTGAACACAAAGCGTTAGATACTAATAAGCGACAACGTGATATGGCCGTTTTCAAGAAATCAGAACGCGTTGTGGCCTTTTTTTTTAGCTCAATGAGCGTTTTCGGTCTTTGAGCGTAACATGCATATGCATTAAGCCACAAATAACTTTAATAACTTCTGAAACTACACAGGAATTCTAGTTAACTGTTTTAACGAGTCTAATTGTTTTTAAAGTAACGATGTAGGTGCCGAAGACCAACAGTTGAACTGTTTTCCTAATTCCTAATTGAGGAATTGTTTTATCTGCTTTTCCAAATCAACACATTGATTTCTAATTTCTAATGAAAAGGGAAATGACTTAAAATTTGGTTCCATATCGTCGACGTTATTCGTTATCAGTAATGATACTTAATTAAACTTTAAGTATTTCCACAAACCGATTTTTCTGATTTTATCTTTAAAAACAACACTAGTGTTAAAGTTTGTAGTTTAATATTTAATTATTTAACAGCAAAATGTTTCCCTATAAGAGGAAATTTTACGAACGAACTGAAGTATTCTGTACTCGTAAAAAGCGAGTACTCCTCGCTTTTATTTGACTATACAAACCAAAATCATCCTAACAATTTTTGAAAATTATGAAAGTCAAATTAAGTATATAAATGACACTCTTTACGCTAAATGTGAATATCATTCGAAAATTATAAGTAATGTCATCCAAAAGTCAGTTAAAAGTGGTAAAAATACTGGTTGAACAACTAGAAGCGTTGAAATACTGTTTTAAGAAATGACCATCATGCCTTGCTGTATAATCTTAGCCAGGTAACCGTATTTTTTATTATGTGAGTGGACACTTTCCCGGCGTATTGATGCAATGAATTCTTCAGGCGGAAAGCGTCGTAAGAAGACAACGTTTCGACAAGTGGCTTGGTTATCTTCATCAGGTCTATTACTTCAGATATTATTACCTGAAATCACAAACTAGACGTCAGATTTCGCTGGCTGCTAAGGCAGTCTAGTTTGTGATTGCATGTAACAACATCTGAAGTAATAGACCTGATGAAGACACCGAAACCGGTTTTCGAAAAGTTGTCATTTTACGACGCTATCCGCCTGAACTCCTCTGAAGAATTCATTTCGAATTTTACATTATTCCTTGCACTGTGACAGATAGGTAGCGAGCAATCTGAAAAATGTGTTATCGAATATCATAATTAGGGGGCGTCCATTAATTACGTGAGGTCTTTTTCCGGAATCCCGACTGCCCCCCTCAGGTGAGACTTCGTGAGATTTGGTGGGAGCCCTCTCCCCTCCTCTAGTGAGATTTGGTCGGACCCGCCCCTTCCACCTTACGAATGGACCTCGCAACTTTTTGATACCATTTTTTTATTTTTAGGTCTCATGCTCCCCAGGGTGGTTGTACCCCTCCTAAAGTCGGTTTTCACCCCCTTATAATCCACTTTAGCGTCATTTGTAGAACTTTTTTTAAAAAAACCTCACGCAGATTTCCGTTGAGCCCCCCCCCCTCCCCTTTGGTGAAGTTTCGTGAGATTTCGCCGTACACCCCCCCCCCCATTTCACCTCACGTAATTAATGGACACCCCCTTACAGATGTGCTGGATTTTTTTTCTACAGCTCTCAATTTATTTAACAACAGGACTGACATAGTTTGTGGCAATTTGGTGAACTGTTAAATTTTCTGGAGAATTAAGGAAACAATTATTTAAAATCGTAATAACATATTACTGTAACGTGCCAAATGGAACGTAGTGAGGTCAAGTGGTGTTCATGAATGCCTCTTGAAAGGATTTTAAAGTAAGTTCATTGGAGTAAGCAGTGTAAAAGACAAGTTAATAACGCAAAATAAAAAGTTTTTATATAAATAATTATGGAATTATTACGTGAATATAACGTTTTCATTAGTAACAATTTACACCAATGTAATCATCTAGTAATCCAATAAGAGAAATTACGTAATCCAATTCGATGTGGAGGAGCTAGTAAACCATTTCGAACATTGCATAGTGGTATTGCAGCAGTGCGACACAATTTCTCTCGTCGCTCCCACTACAGAGTGTAGAGAATATGAAACAATTTCTAAGCGCCCTTAGTGTCGTGCAGCGGCTCCAGAAGATGACTTGCCCCACTGTGCTACACAGGAGACCATTATCGACAAGCACCCTTGAGACCCCTAGCAAATTGAGAATACTCCCCTAACGTTCGACGCTGGATAGACAAATCTTTTAGATTCGTCCGTGGTTTTGGGTGTCGCCGATATATGCATCTAAACACTTATAACAGCCCTCACACACAGCCCTTTAATGAAATGTTATTTTAAGATTTATGTATATCAAGGTGGGAGTTGATTAATTATTGTATTTTATAGTTTTCGTATGGTGTATTATGAATTTGTGTACTGTATATTCGTCTTGTAAATTAACATTGGTTTATGGAGCGAAACTATGAAAATGCTATGTAATATGTTCACGAACAGTATTATGTATGAAATATTAATATAAAAAAATTGCAATTGCATGTGCTCATGTGAACTACGATGTCTGGAGAACAATGTGCATAGGTTGGGACTGGTTTGTGTTGATAACTTTGTCAGTAAATGCATGTAAACAGTATTAACTTTCATATAAAGGTGTTTCCTAATGGCTTTGAGTGATTTTGTAAAATTTGTAATTATTTTTGTATGGATTTAATTTTTAAAGTATTGTTAGATATCGAGAAATGTCTGTCGGAACTCTTTGAATTATTCCGGATCTTTCTGTAACGTCTATATAAACAAGCGGCAGAGACGAGTTAGTTAGTTAGTTGAACAATTGAGTTGCAAGTTAGAATCGTTGGAATATTTGTATGATTGTGCTTACTATCTTTGGTCAAGTCGATGTCCATTCTGTATGTAATGTGTAATGTTATTGAAGAACTCGCAGAAACATAAGTAAAAAGTTACTCGTTGGAACTACTATTTCAAGCAACCAAACGCTTATCGTGGCTTCCACATCAAGACTGAACAGCTAGAAATAGTAATTAACCAGTTAACTCTCACAGTCCTCTCGGACTACAGATATTACAGCTGCTTGTAGTTAGATTCAAACCCGTCCCCAGTTAATGAAAAGAAACACTTCTACAGAAGCGGTCATCAAATTACTTTTAATGATTACAAGAAACTGATCTTGGACAAGTGTTTCTGAGATTGAGGAGGGTTTGGAACGTGTGGGTTTAGTGTTATGGTAAGTATCATTATACTGCGTATTTTGTATGGGAGATACATCTGAAATGAAGTTGGGTTTAGATCAGATAAACGAAATGTTATCTATTCAAAATGCAGATAACGATATAAAAAGAGAAATTCCGTTAATGTAAGTGCCGTGGATGCCATTTTGGCAGAATGGCTGACCTTAGACAAATCGACATTACGGTGAGATTTGTTCAACCGAATGAGCCCTACTTAACATCGGATGGGCAAACAATCGGGAATTACTTGTTAGTTCCGATGTTGTTGAAGATACAAAAAAATCAACAACAAAATCAATGAAAATAACCAGAAAAAATATATACATGGCTCATATTTTTTTTATCGTATCTTTAGAGGAAAATTTACAGTGGTTGTAAGAGAACAACTTTGCAATAATTCTATGTTGTACGGTTTATCAAAAAATTAAAATGTAAAAAGTTTTAAAAACGTTTGCCACCATGTATTACGGAACTATGACTTTATGTGTTCACAGTTGGATATATATGTGCCCTAATACACTTGATACGAACGAAAATGAGCAAATAAAATTAGATTTAGTTATCATTCATGACAGAATGTGTAGGTCTTTTTCAGAAAACTATTACTCTATGATCACTGCCCTTTGATGTCTTGATTTCTCCTCAGTTTTAGTAGAAAATAAAGAAAACGGTGAAGTAGTTAGTACCCTTAATTGGAATTGTTGGCTGAACTTGACCCTTTAGTTACGATTTTTAGATGGGAACACTATCATATGCACATGAGCATTGGGAAGTTACGGTATTATAGTGCGTTCAATTAACAGAGGCGGCTGAAGGTCACTTTGCTGTATCCCTACTCCGCTGGTCTTACTTGCACACTGATAAGATTGCCATTATTCTGCCTGGACACGGAAGAGATGTAGGCAACGGGAGGGGGCAGTGAGATGAGGAGAAGGGGACCTTTTCTTTCCTTCTAAAAAATACTATCAATAAATTCTACAATGACTAGGGTATTACTGTCTTTTTTTCGTATGTTACTTTGGGACAATGAAAGGGAAAAATCATCTCTGCACAGGTTTTTCTTTCATATGATCGAATATGTTCTAATTATATATTTACATAAAGACGATAAATTAAAATATGTGGTCACATATTAATATTTTACTAATAAATCAACAAACAATGAATACGGGATACTCAGCAACCTGCTCGTAAATAACCTCAAACTAAGAACGAGGAACAAAATTAAGCTTCCTTTTAAAGCATTTTAACCTTGTTCTGCCTATTTAATAATGCCTACCTAATTGTTTTAATTTTCACACTATAGCTATACTGTTTGTTCAATATTTCGAAGAGTGTTTAAAAATCCAAAATACGTGCACTTTATCTATACGTAATTCGTTTAAGAACCTGTCTCACTTTTTACATCGTATTCTTTAACAATCAACTCGATCATATGTAAGCAAAGAATCCTCGTGAAGAATGTGTAGGGGCGGAAATAGAGAAAGAGTTCCTGTTTGCCATAAAAAGGCCATTTTTTCCGTGGCGTGACCTAAGCCATTCGTAAGCAGAACATAAACCCGAAGACTTTGAATTTTTGCAGCTCAAGCTGAATTACATAACACATACTCCCAAGAGGGAGAAGATTTTTCCTCGATTTTGTTTTTCTAACTTCAGAAGCCAAATATGGAAATCAACGATTCACGTGTGTACTTAAAACTATCTTACATAAACTAATATCATTCCACACCATCGGTGAATCCTTTCCTAGAGGAATGATCGCTCTATTTACAAATTAGCTTTCCGATAATCGTTTATGTATTTGGAAGAAACATGAGCAGAGTTATTTATTTTCTGTTATAAAAAAAACTGAAACAAATCAGCAACCAACATAGATTTTATAATAAAAGTAGAAAGTTAATTTATTATATGAAAGTTGTTTATCATAAAATTGAGGTTAATGTTTTATTAGTATGCATATAGTATTACTTTCGTTAGAAAGACTTTTTAAAATTAACAAAAAAAAAAAAACTTTGGTAGGAATGTTTACTCTATCGTTAGCAACCTTTATTTACTCTTATCAATTTTAACACCACCAAAACGTTTTCACGGACATCAATAAATATGTTTTTGAATTCAAATTATGAGATCTAATATACTTCTGAAAGTGTTATCAAAAAAACAATAATTTCTTCATAAATCACAGTCATCAAATGTGGAATCACCTATTTGTGACTGCTTAGGTTCAATCAGTTTATTAAGACTACGTTTAATGGTTCTGAAACACTTGGAATACTGTTATTTCTGCTTCTCCTAGAAAATGACGTGCTTCGGAAGACCCATGATTTATTGTTTGGTACGTTTGATAACTTTTTAGAACAGGAGTCTTGTTTCTTGTAAGCAATGTTAAGGGTCCACAAAAGTCCTGTGAGAAGCACTGTCACTGGACAAGGAGCTCCGGAAGTCGTTAGCCCAGATCTCTGCTTTCAGCTCTGCACTTACGGCGCAACAGCACGACAACATTGTGACAAGAAGCGACGAACAATGCAGCACTGTTACAGCAACTAGGACCACAGAATAGTTGTTCAGTAAAATCTTATTCGAACAAATGCATGAGATATTCTAAAGTGAGGGTACTGAAATAATAAATTCTTTTTAAGATATTAAACCAGAGGAACAAACTAACTTAAAACCAAGCAGCAGCAAATAATGATATCAAGTTACCCCAAAAAGACTATTGTTTTTTCTCCACGTAGCCGTTTCCATACATAATCCTGCAATTGTGACCCAGTTCATTCGGATATTCTGCGACATCGTAGAGGACATATGAGTTATTAAAACATTGTAACTGCATCCTCCAGTTTCCAACTGCGGTTGTAAAATTCTAATTAGATCATGGAATTACAGCAAAATGGACAGCGAATATCCTAATAAGTACAGTAGTCAGAGAATCTCGTCTGTATTTCAGGTAGAAATATAGCAGTTAATGTGGCAATAATATGGGATGGCTGAAGTAGTGGAATTACCCTTGCGTCAGTATTGAGTGCACTTGAGTAGACAACGTTACATGGCTTCGAACTAAGAATAGCTGAGCTACTTAAAATGCTGTTATATGCGCCAATCACAACATTGAGTAAAGGCACCAGATTGGACACACCATCTGTTTCGAAGTGATTTCGCCACGGTATTACTCATCGTTGTGCAATGTTGACGCAGTTATCGCCAATCATCTGGTCAAATTTTGCCAGCTCCGTCTCCATTGCTGCTAGTATAACTCGGTGTTAAACGTTGAAACCTACTGCCGTCTTTTTTCTGAGTATCACGAAAGCTTAGAACTACTTTGCGCCTCGTCGACGTCAAGGTCATTAGAGGTGCGATGGGATTGTGGGACTAGGGACAAGGAATGGGAACGAAAGCGGCCTGGTTTTTTTGAAGGAAGCATCCCGGCATTCACCTGGGGTGATCTGGAGAAACCATGGAAAACCCAAATCTGGATGCTCCGACGGGGATTCGAACCGACGTCCTCCAGAATGCGAGGCTAGACAGTTAACCGCTCACCTACCACGCTCGGTATAGTGTTTGCCGTGCTATTCTATTTGCAATACGCTTGTTTCTAAACATAATTAGGTATAACAACAATCAACAACGGCATCTTTATGTTCTCAGCCAATAAGGTGGTTCAGAATTAATACACAATACCTCTAAGTGCGACGGAATATCAGTTCGTTGATTAACACGTCGTCTACGCACCATAAAACCCCAAAAACAACGACAAAAACTGTATCTTACTGAAAAAAATGTAACTGTTTAAAATGTTGTAAAAAGTGGCACATACTTTTAATGCATTGAAGTCACTAATATCTAATTTCATAGTTATTTTGTTCTGAATGCATTACTATCACCTCTCGTTATATATTCAAAAATTTTCTTTTAACAACTTTACGAATTCATTAACTACTAGACAAAAGATGGGTGGTCTGGTAGCTCAGTGGTTAAGGCGTCTGACTGGAGATCGAAAGATCCCCGGTTCGAATCTCTGCCACGTTGGGAATTCTTATAAGCTCTTTACCTCTGGCACAAATTGCAGTGAAATGTGTAGCATGTAAGAATGCTTCCAAGATTAGGATTCCACGACAAACTGTAGGTCCCCTCTAGAACTAACAAACTAAGTCATAACACGACACATTAAAAACAATGAAGCCAAACGTAGGCTTAACATGGCCCTCGCTAGTCAAAACGACAGATTTTAGCTGCATGAATTAAGATCGATAAAAATTATCTAGAGAATTGAAGCCTAGATATTTATTTAACAGGAATAATCCATTACTTCAATCAAATTTCTTTTTATTAATTTTTTATGTCTCTTTAAATGTTAATTTAGAACAGGTGACGACATAGTTTTTCGCACAAAACTTGTGTCTTACAAACCTGAGTCCTGATTACCATCCTGACGTATTCCCGTCTAATCCGCTCTTCGCAAACTTATAATCTCAAAATGACGTTTGTTAAATAAATATTTGTGCATGAAGCATGAATAAGCATCTGTTTGGTTTTACTAAAGACTAAGAGCCACAGAAGTTGACCGAGTCAACGGAAATTACAGACCAGGAATCGCAACTGCTGCCGATTTTACTGTCTTCTCTATGATTGCGCCAAGCTTATATGTCCACAATCAATATGAGGAATTCTCTTTCCTTAGTGAACATGCCGTTACATTTACCAATAGAGAAGGAATGAGAAAAATTCTGTATTCTGTCCACTTACGTTGATATCCACGAGGTATTTTTATCACAGCTCACCTGGAACACCTTGTTTTAGAAGGTAGATGTTAAAGACTTACCTGCAACACAAAGAGAAAGAAAAATTTAGAATGAATCAATAATACCAGCAATTTTTTTTAAAAAAAATTGGCAAAATATGCATGGAAGAAACAAAAATTCTCGTTAAAGTGACACCCACATACAAAACTGATTTTAACCATCGAAAAACTTAGCATTAATTTAAAATATGGTTGTAAAAGGCAGTTACAATTCAGTGTTAATGCACTGAATTCAACAAGGGAAATTGGGAATAATGGTTCAATGAATGTAAAAGGTGTCAGTCTCGATTTAAATGCATAAGATACAAACGATGGTATTTCCAAATTTCATCTTTTTGTATTCCAAAACCCAGAGCAGTTGTTTTATTATTGTATAGCACATTCTCACTGTTTGCAAGCTCCTGATTTTACCTGAAATATTTTTGTACAGCTCAGTTAATTTCGCCTCCAATACTCTGCGAAAACATGGATATTTCCGCTAACGGCTTGGCTAAAATTTCGTTTTCTTTACGTTAAACGTTACATACAAGCTATACCGTAATCTTTTACAAGTTGAAAATAAAAAAAATTAAAACTATACCAAGCACTCATTCGTCCTTTACATTAAATGTTAGAAAGAAGCTATATTCAGTACCACGCATAAAATCCTAATCTATTCGCTGCTCGAAAATTAAAAAAAAAAAAGAACCCGTCCACAAAAGTAGCGCACCAGGGGTGAAGTTGCAGGTAAAAGCTAGAATATTTCTACTGTTCAATCATTCATCGATAAAAGAACACAAGTAGTTCCATTGTTTCAAGTAAGACCTCACCTCTCCCAGTGTTAAGACGGTGAGTCGACGTAGAGTTAGATATTAAAAAATAAAATAAAATAAATAAATAAAAAAAACCTGTCTTTCATCAAATAAAAGGATAGGCGCAATTTTTATACAAGTGTCCGTATTTTTACGGCAAAGTTTATTCAGTCATCCTCTTCAAAACTGGCTATTAAGAAAACGAAATAATTTTTCCCAGAAACCAATTTTAGAGAAGTAGAAACTTTATATTGTTTCCCCTATGAAAAATGACTAATAAAAATTGAAATAAATTCAATTCCGATCTGAAAAATGAAGGGATAGAACAAAACAGACACTGACAAAAAACAAGTTCCAACGTGGCAGCCCTTCAATGGCAAAAAACAAACCACACGCCGAGCTGATATATCATTGACGAAGTTCCCGCTGAGTTGTTTAGCGTGTGCAGAGCCAGCCGGGCGTTACGACGCAGATGTGGACGAGCTGATCTTGGCAGTCCCTCTTTTACTGGCGGACTCTCCGCGCTCAGGAAATTACCCGCGGCCGGAGCGGTGCCGGGTCCGATACGGAGCCGTATTAGCAGCCAACATTATCGCCGCCAGCCCGGTTTATAACTCAGCAGATAACGCACCCCGCCCTCCGCCTCGGCCGCTGTTAATTTCTGCGACGTTGGCACGCCGTTAGCCCGGCCCAGGCACTCCCCGAAATGCCTTTACGTCACCACTGCCGCAATACGGACCTGGCGCCATCTAACACCGAACCAGATGTTGAAAGTGCAGGTAGGAGACGGTAAACAATAACTATAGCCTTTCTTCTTATTCTTTAGATTTTGAACCACGGAAAACAACTGGTTTACTGGTTTGACTTTTTTTCTCTTCCCAGATTTTTTTTCCATTCTTCAACTAAATTTCCTCCTACTTTCTTCAGACCTGAAGGTCTTGGCCTATAGACGTTGTTCCTGAGACTCCTTAAATCTATCAATTTTATTTTGAAACATTCTTTGGTTCTCTGTCTCATGTAGATCATGTAGATGGATTCAAAAATTTTCCGTATCTTTTTTCCTTTGCTCAACCAATTTTGTTGTCACCGTTAGTGATGTAGCTGAAAATCCTACTCTCACTCACACTCGTTTTTTTTTTTGTTTTTTTTTTTTGTAACTGTTTAACGTCTCTTAACAGCGAGGTCTTTAGAGACGGGATAGGATGGGGGGCAAGGAATGGGAAGGAATTCGGCCATGGTCTTTTGAAGGAAGCAACCAGGCATTTGCCTGGAGTGATTTGGGAAACCATGGAAAACCCAAATCTGGATGCCCGGACGGGGATTCGAACCGCCGTCCTCCCGAATGCGAGGCCAGAACGCTAACCGTTACACCACCACTCTCGGTCTCATACTCGTACAATAGCTGCAGTATAAATAAGACTTATTTCAGTTACTTTTTTTTTTACTTTCGGTTTCACAGCTTGTTGACGTATGGGTTAGCGGAGACAGAATAAGGCGTAGATTTGAGAAGGCTTCCTCCCGAATGCTAGGCCCAAGCGTTGCCACACTCTCTCCAGATTTGGTATTGCCAAGAAAACCGGTAGCTGATACATTATAAGGTACGTTTTTAGCAGAGCCAACGAAACGACAAAAAAGTTTTCACATGTTCCAGATATCATACTTGCAGTTACACTTCATAGTACGCTCCTTTTGTCTCGAAGCACTTGGATTAACCATTCTGTAAGCTCCCGCGCAACACCTATTTTTACAAGTTCTTTGAAACTTTCATGTATTTAACTTTGCAAAAAATAAGAGACGAACGGTAGAGATTCTAGTGAGTGAATAGAGTACTTTCCTTTGGCAGAGAACTATGAAGGTAGAATTTTTCTAGTTAAAACGAAATCAGCGCTTTGTGACTTGGCGACGACGTAGTAATTTGAACGCCGAGAGAATTGTGAACAATAGGTACAATGGATTATGAAGGAACCATCTCCCTGGAGCGGCTTAGAGATCCATAGGAAACCGAAACTAGGTAACCAAACATGATATCGAAACCACCTCCTACCGATTGGTAAACTTCGGAGTCTTGTGAAAAGCCATAATATATTTCTTTTCCAGCAATCTCGGAATAAAGTGTAAACAATTGTTGTCCCTACCACGAGGCGATTTCCTACTATCAGATAATAACTATAAACTGACGCAAGTGGCAATTAAAAACAAAATTATTTATACATTTCAGCGTTGCTGCCCTATTTTATTACTTCTGAGAAAAAAACCTAAACCACAATTTGATCCGAGTAATAATTACATGACTAAACAGCCTGATGAAGAATTATCATTAAAAACAACATTTGTATAGAAATTATTTTCCCCAAATTTTATATCTCGTTTACATAACGTGCTTCTTTTAAGCGGGGCATAGTATTGTTTTCTATGGAGCTACCGTACGTGTCATGATGTACTAACTGAAGCTACATGTCAAGCGAAGTTCCACATATTGATGTCAGAACGGCAGAATGGACGAACCTGCTTCAATCTATTTAAGAAAGCAACCCATGAATTACCGAGTCACCATTTCCAAGTTTTTAGCGTTTTTAGAGTGTGATTTAACATTTTCTCCGGCTTCTACCCTATCCTGCAATCTGTTTCGTTCGGATATCTGCTTCTGTTTACTTCTTTCAACCCTGTCCCTATGGGAATTTTTTGCGGGTTTGGGTTCTGCGTGTTCCCGTATCTTATAAGCTGCTCCAAAACAAGCTGAGTTCTGGGAATTTCTGTGCCAAAATGTGGCAGATTTTTTTTTATGCAAGTTTCACTCTTCTGCCAACAGTACGCAGTATGCGTCAGCAAAATGCCCACAGTTTGCACCAACTAATATTCATACAAGTTAAATAAAAATTTATTTATCGGTAACTATAAAATTTTAGATATCCGTTAACTTGTAAGGTAATACTCAGATATCAGTAGAAATTAATAAGTGTTTATTAGTGGATGACACAAACATCGTCAAAGTGTAATAAGCGACGTATATGATGGACAGACTGGCTTTCTCTTTCGCAACTCTTTGCACAGTATAATTCCATTAAATAAATCAAGTAGGGTAGTGCAGAATGTTGTAAAGATAGATACATTACATTAAAATACAAGACACCGAAAGCCTCACAAAAATATTTTCTAGAATCTTTTACACTATAAATTACTACCCAAAAAGACCGATGCTGATAATTTCTATGCACGGAAGTTTTAAAGTATGAGACTGTGGAGAGACAGACTGTTAGATGCTTGTGAATATGTGCATATATGTCTGTTTGTATGTTAATTAATACAGATCGGATCACCTATGACTGAAATACTTTGTCACCTTTCAAATTCTTGGGTATTTGTGGCAGAGTATATCATCTGATAAGCTCATCACTGCATAAAGCGTTTGGATTAAATTTTTATATCGCTTGAATGTATGTATATCCATGTTTCGAGTTTTAAATTAATATAAGCTCACATACAGTATGTTAGTTCGTTAAATGTAAGGTCTAAGTTTCTTTGAAGAAATGTACATTTTAGGAATCCTGAAATTATCGGTAACAATTTGTCAACACAGCATACGCGCAAAGACAATGAACATTTGGGATTCAGTGACAGAGTAAAGCTCTTGGGGAAAGGGAGGGTGCATGCGAAACAATTCAAGAAAGAAGTTAATAGAAACAATAAGAGGAATTTTGAGGATAGACTGCACTTTTGTCAAGGGAAGTGGTGGGGGCTAGACAGAACAGTGTTTTGTGAGTGGAAAGCAGCAGGGTTCATGGGACCAGGTCACGGATACACAGCGCTGCAATGCCTCTATATCACGAACGTGAGCCCGGGTAACAACGCCTACATAGCACCATAAAAACTCAGTGAAGCGTTACACAGAGGCTGTTCCCAAGAGAGCTGCCGACTTTATGTCGCATGAATATGCCGTGTATTCGAAAAAATAGTTCCAGTTCGCTGCGTGAAGTGAACAAAGACTCCGATCGATTATATTCTTACCATCGCGTCTCAAAAATATCATACCTTCCTATATTATAGCACTGTATAAATATGTTACAATTTCTGCGTGGTTGCTGTATCCTTCTGCATCAAAAATGTTACATTGTGAAACAATTGTACTCTCTTGTTCATCAATCGTTAACAAATTATTTTTCTTTCATAAATAATTTTGTACAAAGTGAGAAAACAACAGACAGGCTATATTTTATGACGTACTATTTCCTGCAATACCAATTTCTTTCCTATCTTGCCTTTTATATCCTCACGTGTCTTTCTCCAAACATCTTGGTAAGCACAATTTATACGCTGCATTTACATATGTGATCTCTTGCTTTGCATACTTATTTACAAAAATATCTAAGCATATAATTCTATTTTATTAGCAACCTTCAACACCTCTTTAGTGATTTTTTAAACAAATATCATGTTTCTTCCTTTAATTATCACACAGTTATTCGGTTTAGTCTTTTCTAGAAAACCTTTTGCCTAAATAACAAATTTTACATCTCATAATGTTTTTAAACTGCAGTGATAGACGAGTCATCAATACTGATATCTTTTCGCAGCAAGCGTTTATTCGTATTATTAATACTTTCCCTACATTTTAAACCCGAGTAGCAAATCTTTATTACACAAATGCGTTGTTCTTAACGGCATGCTAGTTTATTCTTTCAAAAAGATAACGTATTTTGTAATCGTAATAGCGTATGGAAACTGTTCTAATAGTAAAAATGGAACGGTTCAACTAAGGAATGGTTTCTTCCAAAGTTCTCATAACGGAGGAGGGTAAATTTTAAACCTAGTAAGAAAGATTTCTACATTAATTTTTTTTATCTTTTTTTTAGTTTAATTGCACCGCAGAGGAAATAATCCAACACAATTTGGTACTTTGTATTCATTTTTCAAGACAGTTTAATAACAATGCACAATAAAGAGCAACCAAATTTCAGTACAGGTGGAATTGAGTTGTGAACCGTTCACAATTTCCCTTTTAATTGTGCGGTTGCTGAATCTCAGAGTAGGGAAAAAGAGTCTTCTACAATCTTTAATTCCGTCATTCAAATGTCAAATGTCAAAGAGGGGAAAGCTTTGAAGCTTTGCAGGTGGCAAGTATCTAGTAATCTGAAAATTATATGTATTAATAACGAATAATACACGATTAATATTTATCTTTGCGGTGGAGGGTGTAATGCACAAAACTTTAGCAGTAAGAAAAGTAGTCATTTGCGATGACGCCGTTTTACACGAGAACTATTGAAAAACTCCTGCCGTAGGAGACCTCTGCAAGGTAAGCCACGAACAATTACATTCATTCCAATTTCTTGGTAGACCTGGGGAAATACAAATATAAATATTTAAAGTTAGTATTGTAAATCTGAGGGCGAAAAGTGAGGATGAAAAGACCCAGGCGTCGGTAAGCAAGACCTACATCTACATCTACATATATACTCTGCAATTCACAAAATTGTGGGTGGCAGAGGGTGCTCAGCACCAAAGCTAATCTCTTTGCTGTGCATTCTAATCCCTAACGGCACGAGGGAAAAAAGAATTCATATAAGAATCAGTCCGGCACCTTATTTCTATAATTTTATCTTTCCTGTCCTTCCGACTCAAATAGGTTTGTGGAAGAAGTATTTCACTACACTCAAAAGTGAAAGTGGGAGTACGCATGTTTTCCAATAAGTTTAAACGAAACGTGTGTCGTCTATCTACCAGAGACTCCCAACCTAGTATACTAATCAGTTCTGTGACGCTTTCATAAGGACTGTAGCAACCGGTCACGAATCGAGCGGCTCTTCTCTGTACTTTGTCTATACTTTCGATCAACCCCTTACGAAACGGATCTCAAATGGCACAACAATAGTCCAAATGTGGACGCACAAGAGATTTGTACGCTATCTCCTTTGTTTGTTCATTACAATTTTTCAAGATTCGACCTATGAATCGCAGCCTAGAATTTGCTCTACCTACTAACGAATTAATGTGTATGTCCCATTTCATGTTCCTTTGTACTGTTTCTCCCAAATATTTCATAGAATTGACCATATCAATAACTGTATTGTTTAACTCGTATTTCTGAACAATTGGATTCTTTTTGTTAGTTATGCTCATTGTCTTGCACTTTTTTACAATTTAGAGTAAGTTGCCACTCAGCGCACCAAGCCAAAATAACATCCTGATCAACAATATAGTAGTTGCATTCCTACATATTGTATAAAATATGACTAAAATGCGAGATCCAACGACAGCTAAATCCAATGCAAGTACGTGACGTTCTTAATGTCGGAGCGACCCCGCGTTAATGAACACGAACTACGCATCCGATAACAATGAATTAACACGCACCATGCAAAAGCTTTAAAGCGCTAATCCCCACTTCCGTAGATCCTAACAGCGCTAAATTAGCGTGACACTAATTACTTCCGTGCGTTGCGCACGAGCGGGCCGGGTCGTGTGTGCCCGCTTTGTACGGCTCAATCTGTCGCTGGAGCGCTAATTGTTTTTACAGGGGTCGTTGCGCAGAGATCGCGCGCGATGTGTCAACTGCAGCGGTTCGCATGCGGCACGCCACCCCCTCAGCCAGTGCTGGCACGCCCCGGGCTCGCGTGACGCAACACGCGGCACGGCACAGTGTTCACGCCCTGCCGCCAACAACCGCCCACTCCACTTTTTGTGCTCTCTAATATCTTTGGACACTCCGCCCAAGTTACGAGAATTCAGTGCTAATGTATCTTTGAGTAGCTAACATACTGTTGGATATTAACCCCAAGAAGTCTATTAGCATTACCAATTAGGATCAGCAGATAATACACTCCTGGAAATTGAAATAAGAACACATTGACGCCGGTGTGTAAGACCCACCATACTTGCTCCGGACACTACGAGAGGGCTGTACAAGCAATGATCAACAGCACGGCACAGCGGACACACCAGGATCAGCAGTGTTGGCCGTCGAAGGGCGCTAGCTGCGCAGCGGTTGGGCACCGCCGCAGTCAGTGTCAGCCAGTTTGCCGTGGCATACGGAGCTCCATCTCAGTCTTTAACACTGGTAGCATGCCGCGACAGCGTGTGCGTTAACCGTATGTGCAGTTGACGGACTTTGAGCGAGGGCGTATAGTGGGCATGCGGGAGGCCGGGTGGACGTACCGCCGAATTGCTCAACATGTGGGGCGCGAGGTCTCCACAGTACATCGATGTTGTCGCCAGTGGTCGGCGGAAGGTGCACGTGCCCGTCGACCTGGGTCCGGACAGCAGCGACGCACGGACGCACGCCAAGACCGTCGCATCCTACGCAGTGCCGTAGGGGACCGCACCGCCACTTCCCGGCAAATTAGGGACACTGTTGCTCCTGGGGTATCAGAGAGGACCATTCGCAACCGTCTCCATGAAGCTGGGCTACGGTCCCGCGCACCGTTAGGTCGTCTTCCGCTCACGCCCCAACATCGTGCAGCCCGCCTCCAGTGGTGTAGCGACAGGCGTGTATGGAGGGACGAATGGAGACGTGTCGTCTTCAGTGATGAGAGTCGCTTCTGCCTTGGTGCCAATGATGGTCGTATGCGTGTTTGGCGCCGTGCAGGTGAGCGCCACAATCAGGACTGCATACGACCGAGGCACACATGGCCAACACCCGGCATCATGGTGTGGGGAGTGATCTCCTACACTGGCCGTACACCTCTGGAGATCGTCGAGGGGACACTGAACAGTGCACGGTACATTCAAACCGTCATCGAACCCATCGTTCTACCATTCCTAGACCGGCAAGGGAACATGCTGTTCCAACAAGACAATGCACGTCCACATGTATCCCGTGCCACCCAACGTGCTCTAGAAGGTGTAAGTCAACTACCCTGGCCAGCGAGATCTCCGGATCTGTCCCCCATTGAGCATGTTTGGGACTGGATGAAACGTCGTCTCACGCGGTCTGCACGTCCAGCACGAACGCTGGTCCAGCTGAGGCGCCAGGTGGAAATGGCTTGGCATGCCGTTCCACAGGACTACATCCAGCACCTCTACGATCGTCTCCATGGGAGAAATGCAGCCTGCATTGCTGCGAAAGGAGGATATACACGGTACTATTGCCGATATTGTGCATGCTCTGTTGCCTGTGTCTATGTGCCTATGGTTCTATCTGTGTGATCATGTGTTGCATCTGACCCCAGGAATGTGTATATAAATTTTCCCATTCCTGGGACAATAAATTCATGGTGTTCTTATTTTAATTTCCAGGAGTGTACTACGCGTACATAAAGTCTTGTCCCGTATACATCGGCGTGGTAACTATTTTTTTCTACTTGTTTGCATAATAACTGAAAAAGAGAAATACTCTATTCACTTACAACTGGTGGCTCAAGGTCATGTTCCCCTGTCCTCGGTCGTCCCGTAGTCCCTTCCCTCATTCCAGAGCTGACCCCTGCGTCCAAGTATTCGTAGTAGGCGTCAGGGCAGCGTAGTGGGGATATAGCAGATTGACCTTGATCCGCCTCTGTTATTTGAACGGCCATAAACCAGTAGAATATGAATACGCTAAGGTCACAAATTTCCTTTGAAATATTTATGTTATCCCTTAATAAATATTAGATGTCAGGGCTACACATTTCCAGCAGACGTTCTTTTTTTAAAATAAAATACACAGGGTGATTCAGGAGGAATGGTAAATATTGAAGGCGGTAGAACAGTATTGAGCAAAAAAGTTTTTGAAAAACCATATGTCCAATTTCCATTCGTTTTGGAAATACCTGCAGGCCTACAGGTGCTGGAATGTTATGTACAAAATAAACCTCATAAAATGATCGAGAGCACACAAATAACTTATTGAAGACTTTATTCGTGCACAAACACACGCATATTTTACAACAGTTTAAATTAAATATTGGAAAATCCCACCATCTGCTTAATACAATTTGCAGATCATTGCGCGCATCGGGACTATAAGTGTCATCTACAATAGTGCTTGAAGTCGTGGTGGGATTATCGAACATTTAATTTAAACTATGGCAAAATATAGGTGTGTTTTTGTTCGAATAAAGTACTTCAATAAGTTATTTGTTTGTTCTTGATTGTTTTCTGAGGTTTAATTTATACATAACATTCCAGCATCCTGTATCTCCAAAACGAATGAAAATCGGATACATTTTCATATGAACTGTATTACTCAATATTTTTCATATTACCATCTCCTTCAGTTGTTACAATTCCTCCTGGAACACCTTGTATAACTTCATTTTCCTTTTTATGAGTGCACAGAAAATAGAATTTCCACCAATACATCTGTGATATCTTTTACGGATAACTTGTCACAAAATCTTTGCATAAAAATAATTATGGGTAATAAAGATGAACATGCCACTTCATTCATTCTTGCCAAGCAACTTGCGTCGAATCATAATGTACCATAATAACATTATGCATAATTAATACAAATTCACTGACCGTATGGTGTTATTAATTCTACAACTCTCAAAAAAAAGAAAGTTTGCAACTTTAACGAAGTAATAATAACCATGACAAGTAAAATGAGCCTAATAATTAGTGCCCAAATTATTGGACAGCAAGAGCTGACAAATTATTTTTAGTTTACTGTACAAATTCAAACATATTGAGCTTATAAGCCTAGCAAATCCCTGTGCTTAAATTCTTTTGTAGGAGTGGTAGGTTTTTGCAATGAATTTGTCGCCTCTTTGACGATGAGGTAATTACATCCAGGACAGGATTGCTGACAAGTGACGTGAAAGTATTCAGTGATGGCCTTTTGAAGTAACCATACAGGCATTCGCCTGAACTAATTCCTGGAAAGCATGAAAACCGTAATATGCTTGGCTAGAGAGGGGATTACACATGCTTTCTCTGGAATATAAAATCCTTTTGCACTCAGCTCAATAGAAAAAATCTGTTAACATAGGAGTTCTTCTCAACGGATTCAAACATTGAGTATTAAAGTGTTTTCATCAACCATAATCTTAACAAAACATTTTTCTTTCTTTTGTTAAGACCGTTAGCGAAACTAATAGCAATGTTGTGCAATATTATAAAGATCCATTTCAGTACACACGGTATGAGCAAATTCAAAAAACCAAATACTCGTCAAAATAATATTGTACTACTTCTGAAGACTGATTTAATACTCCTGAAACAAAGAATTCCAGCTACACCGCATTCCACAGATTGCTATTTTTCCGACCACATAAAAAATGTGCTTATTTGACTGCCCTCAAACTATATACATGAGTCACTGGTGGGAGATATACATGCAGTACACATTTCCTCAATCGGAGTTGATTGCTGTTATTTTATTCATTAGCTGTTGCCCTTAACTTAGTTCAAGTGGACTGCTAATGCAAGAATCTGTCTTTAAAACAGATTATATCAACTTAAGTGTATATATACATCGCCAGAAAAATATGGACCTTAACTCCTCCGAATAATACGATGCTGTTTGTATGGTAAATATTTCGACTTCTATAGTAACAAAATCCGGCCAGTAATTTTTCCGAGAATCAAGTTCATCAAAAAATTTATATTACTTTGTGAACACCTTAAATTTACAAGCATTCCGACTTCACATCGAAATGAAACTTACCTTATTTTATCCGCGGTACCACAAGTTGTATATTCCCATCAAAATCTAACAAGTAGGCTTTACGTTAATCCTGTTCGTCCAAACTCACAGGGAGACAGACATCTTTTTGTTTTGTTTACTTAATTAAAAGATAAAGTTGATTCCTTCTTTATAGGTTACAATTTTTTACATGTGTTAAATGCACAAAACCCGCCAGTGTTTTTACGAGCGTCAAGGCGTCATCAAGCTGGATCTGGAAGGTACAACGGGACCGGGTTTGAGTCCTGGTCCCCGCATACTGGTAGTCCTGAGTAAGGTTTTTATGCGGTTTCCCAAAATCACTGAGACAAAGACTGGGACGATTACAAATCTACGTCTCACAAACTACACATTTCACAGCCAACATATGCACTTATCAAGGAGAACGCAACATATGGTGTCTTTCCAAGGCCCGTGGTTTTGTAGGCCGCGTTACACAGCCGAATTGCTCGCATCAGCACACAGTGAAGCCCTCGGCACCTCCCTAGTGTCGATTTTGCTTCCCGGGCGTTTGATGTTTACCGACTGGGTGATGGATAGAGGCGCGCCATCGCTGCCAGCAGAGGCGGCCCCCTTCCTACGGCCCGCTGTTTATAGCAGGATCGGCCCAGCTGGCAAATGCACTGGCCATTGGATGCCACCTCCACACGTATCGCAAACAGATGCAACACCTAAGCTGCCAGGGTTGCTCTAGAAACTCACAACCCCTGGTTCCAACTACCTAGTGAAGAAATTCTTAGTTACAAGCCATGATGAAAGTCGAGGCTTTGCGTGATCTGGCAAAGTCCATTCGCAAATAATAATAAATGCAGATTTTCCCTGGTACAATTTTACTAAGAGTATAGATTGTAACGAACGCGTCTTGTGACCGCTAGTTACATTAATGAACTATATGTTTATTATTTAAAATGTGGAATATTTTAGTGGGCATTTGGGCGCAGTGTACAAGTGTGGAGCGGCAGATCTGAGGAATGCCAGCAGGCCGGTTCCTCGAATTAGCGAGGGGAGTGTGTCCCTGAGAGGGGAGGATTGTGCTAGCCAGGTAGATAAACAGGGTGATCTGCGGAAATTTCTGTTTTCATGTGGCACGGAGGAACGTTCGGTGACGGCCGGCAAGGACGATCGGTCGATGTGCACTGTCTGTGCGTTAATTGAACTGTGCTGCCTGGAAAGGGACATCAGCCACTTTGTTTGAGCGGATGTGCTCAGGCAAAGGATGTCCTGAGGAACTGTGCCACACTGTTCCGTAGCAGAGCAGAAACTTCATCCAGTGTGTGTGGCCGACATTAAAATTCGGTAATTATATATCGCCATATGGAGGACATTGTGATAGCTACAAGTGCAAGTTCATAGCATTGCCCAGCTACGACCCTGCAGATAGCCCGGAGCAAATATTTCTTTCAGAAGTGAACAGTCAAAATGTTGAATTTGTTTACTATTTAATTTTGTGTATTTTATATAAAATACCCTGGCGCCCGCAAAAAGACAACTGATTAATTTTAACTAATTTTGTTATATATCTCATGTGAGTAATTGAAATAAAACCATTTGTGATTTCTCATATAAAGTATTCATGCAAGTTCTACCTTTCATGATAATAAAATTAATTACAATTTTAAATCAGGTAATGAGGTCAGAACGTTACAAGATTAAGCTTATACCTACTTTTCCATACATCTGTTTCGAACCAACTATCATTGTATGTCACCGTGCTTGGTAACTTTTCTTCACGCGATTGCCGCATGCGATATTGGTACCTTAAGGTCATCTATCATGTCCATAGTTACATTACCCGAGACTAATAATACATGCCTTTGAGGACAGCGCCACACATAAATGGAACGCAATGGAATTCTTACTGAACAATGAAAATCTTTTAGGTCTTGTTTTGAAGTCTAGAGATCAAAATGCCAATTTACTGGTACGATTGTAAGGCGGTATCCTTATAGGATCTCTCTCGCTGAAAGCGATATATGAAATAATGAAAATTTGCTGCTCTTAGGGCGAGAGAAGAACGCAGCTATAAATTCGCACACTTGACGCGGCTTCCAGTTTTCGCGTGGGCAGTTCAGTTTTATGAAAGCCCTTCCGCCGCCGCGCGTGTATTCGCCGTTTCCGACGCTGAGATACCAGAGCACTAAATCCAGCGCAGGCGGGGGACCAGTTCCGCAGCGGGCGCGCGCCACTGTGTATCGGACATTGTTATGGAAATGCGCCGCCTTCCGCGGCCGACACAGCGGCGCTAATACCAGGCCCGCGACGCAGCCCTTACAGCAGTAATTGGATTCCTCTACTCAGCACCAGGGCAGACAAATAGTAGCAAGTCCTCCTCCAGAGTCGCACGGCCAAATTAATGTTTGCTCTAACTGTCGTGTCAAAACAGGAGTTTCATTCCGGCATCTTTCACTTGATACCGTACGGAATATAAGAAGAGAATTAATGGCACTGTCCTTAGAACGGTAGATTCCGCTAAATACCTAGGGGTAACAATTCGTAATAATTTGTCATGGAATGAGCATATCGAGAATGTAATTGGGAAAGCAAATCGTATGCTTCGATTTCTAGGTCGTAATTTAAAACAATGCACTCCGGAAGTTAAATCGATTTCGTACAAGTCACTAGTGAGGCCTCACTTGGAATATTGTTGCTCTGTATGGGGTCCCCATCAAAAGGGATTAATGGAGGCATTAGAGATGGTCCAAAGAAGAGCCGCCCGATTCGTGACAGGTATATATAGTTGGAGGGAAAGCGTAAGTGCCATGTTGAAGGAGTTAGGTTGGGAAGACCTGGAGCACCGAAGGCGTTGCTCTCGACGGAAGCTAATTGAAAAATTCTTGACTGACGTATTTCGGAATGACAGCAATCAAATATTGCTACCAGCAACATTCACATCTCGGAATGACCGCGAAAATAAGATAAGAGAAATCAGGGCCAGAACCTCTACATTTCTCTATTCATTTTTTCCACTAGCGATTAGGGAGTGGAATAGGAAGGATTACCGGGCGAGTAAACACAAAATCGGAAAGGAGTAGCTTCCGATAAAGTACTCCGGCCATCCTGATCTGGGTTTTCCATGGTTTCCCTAGATCGGTCCAGGCGAATGCTGGGATGGTTCCTCACAATAGCCCATGGGCGCCACCTGCCATATCCCGCATATCCCTTCCAAACCATTACCTTTCCAGATAGGTGCAATGCACCCTCCGCCAAACACTTTTAGTGAATCGCGGAGTAATAGTAATAGTAGAACTCTGTTTGAGCAGGTATGGATATTCTGCCGAAAGCGTATACAAGCATTCGGATGTCGTTTAGCAGGTTTGAGTCTTGATGGTGAATAAACTTTAATTGTTTGGCACTCGGCCAGGAAAGGAAAAGAACTACTGGTGCATTGTTCCCCATCATCACACTGTGTTGTAGCCGTGGCATTAATACCCAAAACAGTGTCCGCCAGTGTGGCACCACACACTTGATAGCGGTGGGACAACGGACCGGGCACGAACACAGACCCCCGCGTACCGGCCATCCTGAACGCCGCGGTTTTTAGGTGGTATACCGCGGCCATAAAGGCAAATGCCTAAACGCCTCATAAACTACACATTTCACAAACAATAAATACACTTATCACCCACAGAACATAGTTACACGTCTCACAGACACTTCACTTCTCCTATTAGTGCGTAGTACGACCTGGCAATAGGTATGAAATACCTGGCGTCAGCAAGGGAATGTGGCCGCAAAACCAAAATACCTAAATTAGACTAAGCCAACTGTGAGTAAAACTCATAAAAAAGAGCGCACTCAAAAATTTTGCGAAAAGGTGGTGAAGGACATGAAGGAGAAAGTGATATGACTTAGTGACTAAAGTCAAGTTTCAGCGTTTCTCTTACAGACCTTAATCAACCAACTCCCAAATACAAAAACACTTACTAAAAGTACCTACAGTGACGAGAGAAAGAGGAAACAATATTGATTTAATTTCAGGTGGGCTCTCTAGATACAGTACATATTTGATCTTGACAATCATTCAGAATATCCTCGGTTGCTATAATTTGTATTTACCTGTATTGACGAAATAAAAAACTTAACTTAGTCCACAACCCGAAGGTTGGTTGGATCCTCCAGAAGGAGGCATACTAAGCCATTCTGTCAGAGGTAGGACGGCCAGTTCCTTTCCTCTGGGACCTACAGTTTAACGTGGAATCCGAACCACGGAGCGTCCTGGCATAGCTCATATGACTAAACACAACTCTCAAAATTCCTGGGCCTGCTGGGATTCGTGCCCGCGGCAGGAGCAGCGATAGTTTTTGAAAGCAAGCGCTTAGGCACTGAGCCACCAGAACTTTCATTGACGAAATAAAGGTAACAAAACAAGGAGTTTTCGTTAACATATACCCATTGCCTGTTTCCTAGTCCTACTTTCGACGCTCCTAATTTCCATGAATTCGACAACCAACAGCAAAGCCTTAAATGCACATCCAATCGACAGAGCTTCGACAAAAGAAGGAGAGGAATACTGCTTGTATCCTGATATGAAACGTTAATCATCTGATTTATTTTGCGGCTATATAATTTTTTAAATATGAAGCTTAATAATAAGTCCCAAAAAAGTTACATACTTTCCGCCTGATAAGCAATAACGTTTCTGTACAGCTGTGAGAGAAAAAATCATGATAAGTAAGTTTTTTTTTTTTCTGTTTCACTTTCAGTTGATGTTACAGCCAGTGTTTTGTGTGAAAGTCATAAGTAATAAGCAAGAAGAATGAATGTTGCCATGTATCTGTGAACCGCTTACTTTCTCCCTAATTAATTGTGCTTAGGTGGAAATGGTAAGATCACCAAATCATTCACTTAGATTACTGGAAGGAACTGTCAAAACCACAGATATGTTAAGACTGTGGTGGTTCTCTACCCATGGGACGGTAATAAACTCAGCATATTGGTTGAGCGATCGAACTTCATTTCAACCGAACTGTACTACAAGCAGATATTTAGCCAAAATATTAATAGCTGAAATTACTATCTGGCTTGTATAGGAGCTGATGCACCCCAGACAAAGCCTAGAATGCTTTTCCCTCATTCATACTACCTACTATCATCATAAGTTCAGAATAATTAATTCGTCGTTTACAAAAATAATAAGAACAATGAAAGAACAAAGACTTCTTCGCTTATTGAAAACTACAAGCATTTGAAATGTAGTGCTACAGAAGAATTATGAAAATTAAGTGGACAGACAAAGTAAGAAATGAACGAGTTTTGGAAATGATGAGTGAGGAAAGAAGTTTGTGGAAGCAGCTTACAGAAAGAAGAGACAGGCTGGTAGGTCATATTTTGAGACATGCTGGATTAGTTAATTTGCTGGTGGAGAGAACAGTCGAAGGTAAGAACTCTAAAAGAAGACGGAGAGTACAATATATGAAGCAGATAATTGAGGTCGTGGGTTGTAAGTGGTATGTAAAGATGAAGAGCTTTGCACAAGATAGGAAGGAATGGAGAATTGTATCAAACCAATCGAAAGACTGACGACAGCAAAAAAAAAAAAAAAAAGCGCTGAATGTTGATTAAATAATCCGAATCTCTCTAGTCACTAACAGCCAAAACACTGCAACCCTGATAGGGGGAGAGGACCCAGGAAATAAAAGACAATCACAGGGCAAAGGTGAAGGAATACTTGGCTAAGAAGAAAACTCGCCAGAGTTAAGAACCACTTGTCCACAGTTAGCGAAAACGCGAAAAAGAATAAGAAATAAAAACGTATTGAAATTTTCAGCAGTCATTTCACTGCCTTCTTAGGAAGATATTTTGTTGAGGCAGTTGAAACGTCACTTTTATCATTCGGTTTATTGAGATCCTTATGTTGATTGGAAGTGAATGAATATCATTAGATAACCAGTAATCCGCGAACTTAGCAACTTTCCTCGGTCATCCATAATTGCCAGATAGCAGTTATAACTGCACTTTCAGTATCTTCACGAGGTCCCAGAGCCAAGAGAGTCCACTGCTATAAATCGCGAAACAAAAGCCCGAGTCGCTGAAGCAATAAGAGTAAAGTGAAGCGCCCCGGAAGTGTCCTCGAAAGAGGCTCGCAAGCTGGCAGCCTGCGCCCTGTGTAATTAAACGCCGCGCAAAGTAGCGCCATTACTCGTCGCACTATAATGTGTCTGAATTTAGAGTCGACGCGCTCGGGCACGCCCGTATTACGTTTCTTTAAATGGGGCAATATTTAATGTCTGGAATCCGCCATAGCAGCGCAATTAGCATCACTTAGGCTAATTCATTTCCGGTCGTCGCGGCTGTTTGTTTGGTCTCCAGCTTGTCGTGTTTACTAAGATTCTTGCCAGACGCTTCAATGTATATGTCGCCTTCTTGCGTGGTCCTAATGAATACTCTATCACTGCCATCCGTTATAAATCTCTGTCGAGGACTATTCCTGGCGTAGGTACAAGTAGGTCGACATTTCATGTACGGTGCGCATCGCTTGACACTAATTACGCGAACGTCATTGCAAATTGCGCTCATAAATCATGCGTCCGCTGCGGCGCGTATGCTACCTATTCACTCCCACCCCTCAGTCAAACCACTGTGCGGCTGCCTCACATTTCGTACAACTATGGGGCTGTTGCCTGCGTACCACAGCAGTTATACTGGACCATTCACTTTCTTTAGCCATACACATCTCATATCAACGAGGTCGTAGGTATATGGTACCATTTCTGTGTATCTTTTACTGGACGCTTAAGAAGAAAGATTTCTTGACAAAATACATCCAAACACAAAACTGAATGTCCGAAACGTCTCAAAAGGCACATTGGACCTACGGCCAATGCGAGATTGGGAAGAAACTTGAAGGGAACTAGCGGCGTCATCTCTAGCCTAGAGTTGATAGGCTAGAATGGGAGTACGGAGTACTAAAAGCTCTTGTGTTAACCTACATGCTTACCAAGCCAAAGACGGTAATATTATAGTAATTAAAAGCATATATTATCAATGCAAATATGGCCTAGAAGACGCTGGAATGAGTTGTCGTTTCAAGATGGAGCAAATATTACGATGAATTGTGGAGAATGAGTATAGGCAACCTAATAATAGATGTTGCTGAAACAAAACGTTCGGATTCGTACGGGTATATATGTATTGTCAATAAAGAGAGGTTGTCCAAGAAGATGATGAACAGGGCATCTATCTGTCTTATAGAAGTAGATGACATAGAAAAACGATTTAAGAACTTCTCGGACAGAGAGGAATTTACAAATGACTGATTTTATAATCAATGAAAACTTTAATAAGGGAAACAACAAAAATATTATAAATGAACGCAGTTTTTCTCGGCGTTGTATATTTATGAATGTTTCTCAGGAAACAAACCGATTAATATTATTATTTATACACAATATTTCGACGATATAAATCTCTCTAGGGAAACATCAAATTTTACCACTACACCTGAAGATGGCGACGGAGTTTTATTTCGCCGAAATGATGTGTATAAATAATAGTATTACTCGGTTTGTTTCCACAGTTAAAACGTGTAATAAATTAACTATTAAGTAATTCCTAATAAGTCTACTACTTTAAATTTAGTTAAATATTTTAGTTAAGTACAACGCTGTTGTCCCCACGTTATATTCGTCAGAAATTCAGTTTGGTTTCGGTGACAGGTATTTTTAAGCCTCCATTTTGTCCCTCGTTCCTCACGAACGGAACCATAATATACAAACAAACCAGACATAAGTATTAATGAAACCTAAGTGTGAGGTCTAAATTGTTAAATTACGTTTTGAAATAATAGTAACAGTAAAGAGTATGGTATGCTTTGTGATGCATTTTACAGCTGATGTGGTTAACATAAATTCAGAACTATGAGCATAGAGTGAAGCAAAATCTTTGTTGATGCTTTTTCAAACTAGAGGACACGTCACAAATCAATGAAGCAATCAACCTCGTAGTGGTTTCAAGTAATCCTGTTTATCTGTGTATTTTTCTTTGAATCAAAATGACAATTTAATATCTAACAACAATATTGAGAGAAGTCACGACGCCGGATTAGAAAACCTGCTGATATGGTTCATAGAAAATGGAACTTCACTGAATGACTCAGGTTCACTGTTTCATTAAAAAAATTGTGTCATTCAGATACTAGAAAACCTATCATTCCAGTAACAGAACAAGATGAAGCAAAAATTATCCTTAACCGATATCAACATCAGGATATTTAAGCGCTTGTATTTTTAACTATGTTTACATTCAATCATAAAACAGAATCCTGAGGTGATGTGGGAATACAATAAGGAATTTGATAGTGCAAGTTTGTAACGATCTTTCTCACTATCGGTGTTACACTTCATAACATCAGTTCACTCTCGATTATGTATTATTCCAGAGACTATAAATATCAGTTGTTGAGTGGGAGGAAATTGAGGTTCCTTGTTTATGAATACTGCTCTAACACGATTTTTAATGTATCCAGACGGCGTTGTAAAATCATCTTTAGCTGTGTTTCTGTTAATGCTGGATTCTTCGAAGACTATTCAACAAAATAACAAAGTGGGATATACCTAGCATATTTTCTTCGACATAACCTGTGTTATTGCAAAACGAATCATGTTGTAGATCTTTTTGAGGAAAGAGATTCAAATTAGTGGCTATTAATTTGGAAGAAAACCTAAACCACAAAGACAGGTATGTCATCTACCACCTCAGTGAATCAAAGATACCTGAGACGACGAACACAAAAAAATTTTCGCATTCACTTTTAGACGTTAATTTTAACGTTATCCATCAAGACTAAACAAAAAAAAACAAACGAAAAAAGCAGTTGATATTAATTTCTGATAATACAATTAACGAATTTGCTTTCTATTGTCTACTTAATAATCAAAAGAATAAACTCACAAAGATGTAATTTTTTGAAATCGCAGGTAGTTTGATATCTGAAAAAGACATTACTCGCATAATTTGCAAATTCAGAGGAAAGGTAGGTCAAAAAGTATCCTAAACTTTCACCTAGGCTCGAACTGGGTACCTTATAGTAAAGCACTTTCTCTGACGATCCTCGCTACTGTCATAAATATTAACCCTGTCTGATGTCTAGTTTTGTTTACAGTTTTGTTTGAAACTCACTGACAAGCAACGACCACGAAGTCGTAAAAGGACACAAAAAGCCATAGAGAAATTCTATTTTGTTGGAAAGACTCATTTCAATTACAAATTACTGGAAACGGTTGGTCCTTTTCACATTATTGTAAGCGCTACACTTTGCGCATGATTTACGGTGTTAGTTGTGGCGTGCCGTAATGTCCCCAGCCATAAATCGGAGCGCCACGACCGAGCGCTCTCAAAACATTGTTGCGGGCCTGCGAGTGAGCCACAGCACAGTGGCAGGAAACAGAGCGGACGGGCCATGCGTCACGGGCGACACAACCGCGCTGATACACAGCACCAGATACGTCTGCACAATGCGCATCCATCAGCCAGCCCGTGTGCCTGTCCGCGCCAGCTGGAATTAGCTCCGTCATTAATGCACCTAATTTGAATATGAAAAACAAACACTCCACTCCGGCTGCAATCGCGTGAAATATCAGCGTCAGTTGTCGTCGAAAACATGAATTCGGCTACGGAGTCTTGTGTTGGCACTCTGGGGTTTGAGGGGGACATCAAATAGGTATTGAAATCCACTGTAATCTAATGCTGATTCTACTAAAGCTTAAACGTTGGACTCCGTTATGCTTCGTGGCAATTGTAAAAGTAGAAAATCTTGGAACCACCTTCGTGAAAAAGAAAAATCATAAATCAAGTATGGTATTTGAGAACGCCAAGATGGTAGCTTCTGTCCACCTAAGATACTCATGTACCAATTACAGCCAACGCAAGTACTAACACACGTAATCATTTTCCTTAGACATGCTGTATTATTCTGTATATGTCCATCAGTATTGCATTAAAAACAGAGGTTTCCCAGGTACTTCGTACATACCAGAAAATTTTCGCCAAAGAGGAATTTAGGTCTACAGCATTTATTTCATGGATATGTTAGCTATGATAAAAATTCTGATTGAATTTCGCGACATTAAAATATTCGAATGACGAGATTGAAAGAAGAACAGCCACAATTTCGATGATTATAATAATAACAGTTAACGATAAATCAATATTTCTTTTAAAAAATATTATTCAATATCATGTAATAATAAATCATAGAGTTATGATCCAATTGAACAATAAATGTGGCATTTATAATATTGCATTTTCTCATTTAATTAATGGATAGTATGAACACAAAGAGCGGTCTGGTACTTCAATGATTAAGACACTTGATTAAAAAATTCCGAGTCCGGTCTGTGTTTCAAATCCGCACGCAGGAATTTTTGAGAATTGTATTTGATCACATGAGCTACACCAGGACGACCGTGGTTCAGATTACACGTTAAATTGTAGTTCCGAGAGGAAGGGAACTGGCTGTCCCTACCTCTTGCACAATGGCTTAGTTTGCCTCTTCGGCGAGAATCCATCCAATCTTCGGGTTTTGCTCTAAGTTGTTTTATGGACATAAAATGGAGCCGTGCTGTTATTCCTCGGAACCGTCAGCTAAAACTAATTTTCATACGATTCTTCACCTCAGTTATCACATATTTCATCCAAAGATTTTCAGTAATTCCAGGCTCCAACAGGAGAAAAGTTTCGTTTCAATTAAATGTTCGTAAATTCTATGCTATGTCAGAAGTATTAGTACCAGAACTACAACGTTATCGTTAACCAATGCTCAAGCTAGCACAGTAAATTAGTTTAACTTTACCTGGGAATGATGTTCCTTGATAGTTACATCTGTAGAACTGTACAACTCTTCAGTGGGCATTGTTAAAATAAATCACTAGTTCTCCCTCCAATCCGCTGTGACAACGTTTAGTAGGATGTGAGATATACCGTACATTTCATGATGTCATATACGATGCTGTTTCACCGCATTTTATAAAATAAATTATGCCATTAGAACAATACTGGCTTCAAAAATAAAATATTGCGTGCAACTGTAGACGCTATCTCCACGAACTCATGCTGTTTATCACCTTCAAGGATTGGGGAGCGTCAATAAACTACGTGACTCAAACTAGGGGGCGGGGGGGTTGAGAAGAAAGCTACGTTGGACTACGTGGGGGAGGGAGGCGAGGGTTTCAGATCCAAGCCACGAAGCTTTTCTTTCATGTTATTTGGTCACAGTTAAAATAAGGTACAGAACGCAATACATTTATTCCCGTCATTTAATTATATCCGTACGTAGTTTACGATAGTCTAACAGGAAAAACATTAAACAATGTTATCTCGAATCAATAGTTCGACGCAGGGGAGGAATGGGACGGGGTGTACAGACAAAAGCCACGTCAGGCTACGTGGAGGGGAGGGGGCTCACAGGTGGCTAAATTGGAGGTACCTAGTTTATGGACGCTCCTTTAGTAAAAATAAAATTTTGTGTTGGACGATGGACATAAGAAATTCCCGTTTATTCCTGATTATAATAAGCAAACCAGTGACTGTATAAATAAACGTGTATCACTTTTGCCATTTACACGCCATTACCTCATTAACGACCATTAATTAACTCTACGGCTATTTCAAAACTGCCATTCACATCCTATAGTTCTTGTTATACTCATGACCTTCTGGTTCATTCAAAATTAGCTGACTACGATTGTGTGAGTAAGCCGAACTTGTCAGGTGGTCTAGAAATAAAGTCCATCAGCCATGTAAAATAAACTGGCTTGCCTGCGGGCCCATCTATTTCTAATATGCACGAATAATAGATGTCGGGGCGCGGAGCCGAGCGTAGAGTTTCCGCGTACGGGTCACGTCCTCTTTGGGCCAACTCATGTGTGAACACAAGCAGCCTGGGCTCCCTCCGTAATTCTTTGCAGCGAGCAGAACGCAAACACGCTGCCATGAAATATGTATGGCGTCCGTCCGCGGGCTACGTAGGCCAGCGAGGCGGCGCAAGATGAAATGGAACGAGTCGCCAGCACGGCTTGCGATGACCCCTTTGCATGGAGATATACTTCACCACAGAGGAGTGTACAGTCAGGAACCTCAAGCAAACGAAATCACAAATGGACTCGCAGTCTATTTCATATTAGCCTAACACCATCTTTCAGTTCTCCCGTATTATTTCTTTGAGCCCAATAAGTGGCCTTAGAACATCAACATGGACGCGACGGTTGTAAACAACTCGCTGTAGTTCGCCGTAAGTTGTTGTAACGTAATTAGTCAGTTTTTAGTCTGCTCACCAGACGATTTACAACTTTCACCAAAGTACGATAATGCCTATAGTTTCTGATTAATAAGGTAGTTGATGCGATAACAAGACCGTCTATAGATGTTTTATTCCGCCGAACTCTTCATAAACACGTACAGCTTCTACCATTGATTCTAAAACAGATTACGAATATACTGCGTTCTGTTAGCAACGTTTTAACCTTAGGAGCTTAAATAGGCAGTACAGAATTTTCGAGATAACATCAGAAGCGGCGCCCGACGCTTTTGAATATCTAACAATCGTTCTAAACAATGGAAATAGTACAAGAACAATCACAATTAATTTTAATCATAAAAAACAATTTAAATAAAAATTGAAACTATTTACAGGCATTTAAACAAATCTTACAAATTTGAACGATTCCATATACCCGAAAATCATACTTAAAACACTATGACTTACATAAAATTCGTAATTACGTCTTTTAAGTAACATTTGAAACTGCTTTTAATCATATTAAACTTCATTTACACAATCCTTTCCATCAAACCAATGCTCATTCATACGAAACATATGTAGATTAATCAGCAATAAATGTTTATCCATCTCCAACAACAACGTATTTAATTCATAAAATTAATACGATGCTGAGACTGGGGGCTGCAAAAACGGAATTGGTGAAACGTGTCGTAATTCACAAAGCTATTCCTGTTAACACAATTGGTCCAAAATAATAATAATAATTAGGAATAAAGTGATATAAAATCAAGTGTGTATAGAAAAGCAAGAGAGGTGAAACAACGTGATCATTCAACGAACGATTACAAAGATTCTGTATGTGCTCTACCTCTGTGAATCTTGTAGGAAGCGGCAGGAGCTGTAGGATACCCGTATCTCTTTAGGTTAAAGCCTGGTATGGACAGGATGGAGACTACAAAACATATAATTAAAGTAGTTAAGCCCTAGCTGTGATTCGAATCAGCGTCCGTATCCACTAAGCTTCGTGGGTTGGTAAGGAAAGAGTAAAAAAGTGCGAACAAAGCAGAACGTTACGTAGTTACGATTCGCAGCTATTTGTCTAAACGAAACACGCACGATAATGTTCAGTGCAGAGCAAGGCTGATTCGGCATTAGGGCTGCGTCACATCCGCCGTGACACCCATCAACGCCACTTGTTCGGGGTGCTAATTGTGAGACTGCCTGTGTGGGCCGCGCGTCCAATATGTGCTGAGTGCTGCCGCTGCCGGGACGATTGTATCAGAGCAAACAGAGACGGAGGAGGAGAGAGCGCGAGAGCTGGATCAAAGCTTGGAAACGGTCGGCGTTGTGCCTGCTGCCGAATGGAGAAGAAAGGATAGAGAGAGAGAAAAAAAAGAGGAAACGAAATCCAGAGCTGGAGCTGCTCCAGTACGTGGCGCGCTTACAGGACGACCAATTAGGCTGCAGAATTCGGAGGGAGGTTTGTTTACCACGCGGTACCGTCACGTAAATACTAATGGCTCGATCGCCGCCTAAGCCTGATGAAGCGTATACAAAATTCAACACTTTTACTGATTACAATTTGGTGCAGATAGTATCTCTGTGTTGCAAAGAGTATTTCACCAACACATTCAAATCTGCAGCCACGGATGGTTTTCCGGAACTTTCTGAGTATTCGCAAGTACTGGTAAAGCAGATTAGTTTTAACTTAGTACAAAGTTTGAAGGAATCATATATTCAGCAAGCTAATCTCCAGAAAAATCAGTTGTCAAAATAGAGACTATGCAGTCCTAACATATGCAATATGTAAATCCTTTTATTTCAGTCCTGTCACGGTCGCCAATGTGGGAGGTTAATCCTTTCCAATATAGCCCGTTATGCATTTTGGATTACAATAATAAAGGACGAAAGATAGCTACTTCTCTGCAGGTTACAAATAAGTCGTTGTCACGAAAACAATATGCTCCTCATTAAATAACTTGTCAAATAGTTTCACTGTTTAACATTTATTTCAAATAGTATATACCTCCCTTTCAAATCCTTTTCAATTTCCTTAAGCATTGACTCTACTTACTGTTTCCTTTCGCAATAACAACGAATATATAATTTTGTTTGCTTCTGTTTGCTATCGTCAACGATATTCATCATACTAAAATCTAAATCATAAGTTAGCCAACTTAATTATCAATACTCTTATATCGCAGCCGTCTACCTCCTATATCAACACATTATTTCACATACATGGTTGTTACCTCACAAATAACTGCGTACATAGGGGGATTCCAAAAGCTACCTCTATCATTGACATTAACTTTCCTACTTGCCCAGTCTTTCTTCCTTTCTTCACCGTCAACAGTTACGAACTATTATGTAAGTATTGCCACTGAAGCCTTCCATGATTCAAATTCAGTATAGCTATAGGTAATCTTTATGCGTTAATATTAATAGTCTAGGTCAGGAAAACGTGAAAAAAAAAAAAACCACCGAAACTTAGGTGGCTAACCATTTCTCGGGGTCTGCAGCCAACAACGTATCTTTCGAATTGATATTTCTCAGAAGACATCATTTCTGAAGCTCTGTCTTTCTAGGGCAAACATTATAAATCCATTATTCCGACAGCATACAACTGAATAATAGATCTTGGATTAGGAAATGTGTGTGACTAGTATGAGACTAGTAAAGATTGGCATACTTCGATGCTTAATGTCGAAAAGTGTCTACAGTATTCCTGGTACATTTTGAGGTATTCTGTTCATATCCAGGCCCTGAGAGTAAAGCAGTCTCTGAGCTGGCTCTGTATAACATTGTATAAATCAGTAACCAGACAAGGATCTAACCAAGAGTTAACTGTAAATGGGAGAGACGTCGCTCATGATGGTGATTTCAGATATACAACAGAAGTCAACGCCAAGATATTGCTATTCTAAGTATATCCTACTGTAAACAGAAACATTCATCTCTGGAGAGTTGTGGGGTTGAGGGTCGCAGTTCGACGCCGAGTGCGGATGGGCAAGGGTTGGTTGGACCCTTGCCCCTGGCACGGCGCCCAGTAGGTCAGCCAAGTGGAGCGGGTAGCAGCAACCGCAGGTGCTGGCGGCAGCTGCTCCGGAAAGCGAGATGAACACTTCCGCAAGTATGGAGTAAGAACAATACGATTAATTTCACTTCCAAGTTAAATCAGTGAAGTATTCCTCCGCTCGTTACCGTAAGTACTGTTATCGGTTGAAACGATTACGTCCGCCATTAAAATACTCGACGTTACAAACAGTAATGCAGTTGTATCATCATCCAAACTATTAAAAAACTAGACAGATTTGTTCTTACTTCTATTATTGTTCCTGCAGTGACAATACGTGGGTTGGAGAAGTGTTTCATTTCATTCATAAATAACAGAAGTTGTTCGCAAGTTATTCGCTAACATTATGTGGTCTTCTGTCTACGAAAGAAACAGTCCAATTTCCGTATAGGTACTGTGACATTTTTATAAGGACTGCGACAAATGATTAGAAATCGTGCGATTCGTCACTGCACGTTTTCGGTACCATTAATCAATCCCACAGGGCCCAAAATACTCCTAATTAGGAAGCTAGAGGATTGTAGACACTTTTTCAATTACGGAAACATTATAATTCTTTAAAATTTGGCCTAAAAATCAAATATATATTTAGCTTTCAAGCACCCGATCATGTACGCTGATCTTATTTCATGTAGAAATTTACCGTCAAACCTTTAATGGATTCAACGTTCCTTTATATTCATGGACAAAATGTATCTTTTTACCTTACTGTTATTGAAATTTAATTTTAACTGCCATTTACGGCACTATGTTGAAAAAACTTAGATATCACGTTGAATCCCAATCAATAATAAATGGAATAGAAGTAGAACATTTAAGCTTCCCTATTCAATTTATAGTTTTCCAAACTATTTTCCCCGTACGAAGAGATATTGCAAAAGTCGTGTATTAAATCCGCCCATAGTTCTGTAGAAGTCTGGCATTCGGCAATCATATGTGGATTCAGCGTTAAAATCAGCCAAATATTCTTTCAAGCTGACGATGAAAAAAGCCTGATATATTGTGTGTAGAAGCTGAGGTGGTCTCTTGCTTTGTAGCAACATTCCACGCTCACACCTCGTTATTCACAACAGAATCAGGTCACGAGTGTCGCTCCACGACCACGCCCATTTCGTTTCAGGCCAATAACAGCAGCCGTCGCCATCAATAGTCTTCGTCCGGTAGGTACTCGAGAAGCGCTAGTGGGGCGCTTATAAATACTGCTGAACAGAGGGTGGGGGGGTGGAAGATGGAGGGGGAGGGGGGGGGAGAAGTTCGCGTGCCGCCCGAGCGGGAGGCCGAATTCATTACGGGTGCAAGGTTGTGCCTCGGCATGCCGTGCCCGATCGATGAGTCTGAACCGGCGGCCGCCTCCTCTGACAGACAGCGTCTATGATGAATGCGGGACGACGCACCGCGTCGCGACGCTGGCACCGCGCATGCGCGCAATCAGCTGAGTGCAGTCCGCACCGGCAGCGTCTGACATATCAAGATTAAAATGCTGAAACAAGCGAGCGGCGGCGGGCGTCATCCGTGAGAAGGCGTGTCTGTAGCTACACGCGAGGTACTACATTAAATTTTCAGCAATAAAATGGACAGAAGCAGGGCGTTTTAATGGAAGCGTAGCGTTAATGCGTCAGGATTTGTCGAGTGATTCACCTGATTCAGCAAGCTCATGCGATTGCTTTCGGGAAATGTTCTCACTTGTGATAAAACTATTGTAGAATAATAATTTGATTATTACATTGCATTCTGTAGTTGCAATTAGTGTGATGTGAGGGTGGCAAAACAGGTTTAAAATTTAATCACTTCATACTACATTTTTTAACTACCGTATTAATAGCAGTATTTTAAAACATGGTAGATGTGTGAAAGGAACTTAATTTTTGCTGAGACAATCGAATTAAGAGTTGTAGTTTTATTTTAAAAAAATATTTACCGGAGAAAAAAAAAAAATAATTGTGAAAATTTCTTATATTTTTGCTTTATTAATTTTGAAGTAATAAAAATTACTTACTAAAGGGAAATTAAAATTACTCTTGAAAATGGACTCAAAGATCAAATATAAATTGTATCTGAATAAAATAAATCTTAATATAAAATTGAAATCACCTGTTACAATTCCAAATATACCTCACAAAAAAAGATGATTGTTTAAGAAACGATTTTTTTGAGGATGAGTTGAAAACTTCCTTCAGTTTCAAAAGTTTTTGAATCAGCCGATTATAGGCTTTCGTAGAAAAAAAATGCAGGAAGTGATTGTTAAAGACTGAAAAACATATCAAAACCGTTTAAAATGTAGAAAGCGTGATAACAAACGATATTATTATTACAATTTTATGACAGATACAAAATAAGGTATTTCGATCTACCACGATCAAAGTTTTAACTCCAATATATGAAAAAAAACTCAGAATAAATTTTATTTTCAAGAACATAAGTAACGGGAATCCAAATAGAATCATAGAATTTTCTTTAGCTGTAACTGGTGATTGATGTCACAGATATTGTCGTCATATATGATCATTATCCTTATGTATAGCAATTGCGTAGTGAGGCGTTCAGTTCTATTTCGAGACAAGATACAGATAATAATATACGTGAGCCAACTTTGTAGGTAAATGAAAAATCACAGAGAAATTTCAGAAGCTGAAATTAGGTAGTAAGCTACTACATCTAAGCGAGAGAACTAAACAGTTGAACTTCAAATATTTCATATCGTTTTAAACATTACAGTACTTAATGATAATTTGGTACGATCCATGGAACAATTACACCCATACAGTAAAAACTAGTTGTTCCAATAAAGACTTGTTTATAGCTTTTCATTTACAAAGTTGGCTGCCATGTGGAATTTAAAACATCACCATTTTAGTATTTATAGCTCTACAAAGTACTCTACTACTAGAATGTACTCTACCTTTTATTTCAAATTTATTTGTGTACATGACGTAATAAAAATAAGGCTGAGCTACTTGACTGTGATCTGTAATAATTGTTTGTATGTGTCTGTCGAATTGGAATATAAAATTTATTGGTAAGTTGAGAAGACTTTTTAGAATCACTGCATGAGAAAGATTGTCATTTTTATATTTGTATGAATTATTAACTCTGGCCTGGTAACGATACACATTACGTGACTTACATTAAGTGTCACAGGCCTAATCCAAGAAAATGGCAGTGATGAGAATAAAACTGGGGGAATTATGTGTCTCCATATGTAGCAACATTACGCACGAGAGTAGTGATTTCACGATTTGCTACCATTAAAAAGATGGCAGTATTTTGTTAGTCACGTTTACGCATTTGACTCTGATAACAGATTTGGTATATAAAAATGAAGACAGGCCTATTAAGTGATAAAGTTACATACATATCGAGAAAACGTGACGAAAAAGTGTTGAATCTTTATCGCCGTTAAATTCAAGCGACATCGAAGCTGCCAAAGGCTATTCAGCAAGCACCAACTTCGTACAATGTAGCGACATATAGCAATACAGAAGCAGGCGATAGATGACGAAACACGATTCTCTCTCTCCGACGCGTCCTAAATGTATGAATTTATGAACCGTTATTGCGACGGCAAGTGTCATAACACTAGGGATCAAATCAGCTGCAGCAGCGCGCGCCTCCTGTCGTAATCCACTGTGCGCCCCCGCGAGTTATACTGCTCCGCGTTACAATCTGCAAGAGCTCCGCCGTAAATCTACTCGGCACGACTCGCGGTGGCTCCAAGGAGCATCAAACGCTTATAGTCGATGTTTATGAAAACTGCTAAGTGGCTGGCAATTCGAACTGTACGACCTGCCATGAGTGACTTTAGTGGCGAAATCACGATGGCCCATTCGTCCTCAAGAGGCGTATAAACTAACGCGTTACAGGGACGTGTATCATTCAACGACTGACATCGGTAAGATCTCCTCTGATTACTCGTACAATAATTTCTGGCTGTGCTGGAAATAGCGCCTGGCAACTACATGGAGTGTTAAGATTCGCATTATCAAATATTTCATCTCCACTACCTTCGTATATGGCGTAGCTGAAACAATCAGCAAAAAGTATTTGGGAAACAATCTAAAAATATTTTAAAATAAAATTATGTGTTAAACTAATGCCTTTAAAAGCTTCTTCAATTAATATAAATTATATAGAAATTACAAAATTTTAGAAAGTCACGTAAAAAGTATGAGAACTATAGAAATATGGAATCACTAAAATCGATCTTAAATTGAGAACCAGAAAGGAGGATGAGATGAGGAACGTCAACTGTTAACTTGTTAGACAGAGAAAATAATAACCAAATGAGGTAATCAAGGTGAAGGCACAATCTGCTGAAACTAAAGCCAAAGAAACTTAATGGTAGCCTGTAAGAACTGTTTAGTTGAAAGTGAAAGATACACAAAATTGAGCAAACGATACAAATTATTGTGCGTAATCAATTATTAAGTTTAATTCGCTACTGAGAGTTCTTTAAACACTGCAATCACAAAACGTGTGATAGCAAGGAATATTAATGTTACTTTTTCTCCTTACCTTGTAATGTAAATCACAACATTGAGAATCGATTTGAATAATTAACTGATTCTACAGCCAATGACCCATAATTTAATCTTAGTTCATGGAAATGGCTGCAACTCAACCATATCGCATGTGTAAGAAAATATTTAATTATTCAAGCAATCCCGACTCACAGTAACGTAACAGTTACTGGAAATGGAACCAAATATAAACAGGAGACGACTAATAAATTTTTCGTTCAAACTCCTTATGTCTAAGGAGCATTGTTAATAAATACAATATATATTTCAGTTGAATGCTGTTGCATCACACATTGTGTTCTTATACAGTATGATGATATTTGTTGTATCTGGTTCAACTATGCATTATTAGTCGATATAACGTTAGCGTTACCAAGAAATAATACACGATTCTGCAGCTATAAATTAATCTAACCATACTGTTATCTCAATCTCTACATGTGCAAAAAAAATTACTCATTGAAAATTATTAATAAAAAAAAATGTAAATCGTTACATTGACAGTTTCAATTCAGTTACTTTATTTGGTCAACAAACATCCATAATTTTATTTTTGTTGCTTCCAATTCGCTTTAACAATAAATTTGAATAACGCGGATTTATTTTTCACAATTCACTGATATAGCAGTTAAAGAGAATAAATTACATATGATATATGTTAACTGATTATAAGTCGACAATAGTCAGCAATATAGCAACTTTAAACTATAGGTTAATTAAATATTTCTCAATAAACATCTAAATAATTTCATATCGCCTACACTACACTATAGCAGATAATGAAATACAGAACTCGGTATTAATAATGATTTGGAACTGACCGAGAGAAGAAATGCGTAGGTATATTTTTAAATCGAAGAAAGCTCATAAAACTATCAGAAAAAGGAAAGATATCTTTATATCAACATGTGGTACGAATAACTCCGGCAATAGTAATGAAAGGAATATGTTTTATTTCTTAAAAAATCTTTGGTTTATTCAAGTAGAAAAGAACACAATAGATGTCAATCTTAAGAAATAAAACATGTGAAATATGGAGAAAATATTGACTAGTAGATTCTCAACAGATAGTATACAATCAAGACGAATCTATTTGAGCATAAGGAAATAAAAAACTTAAAAAATATTCGGAATAAAGTATAGAAGACATGATAGTTATTCCACATGGACGAAACTGCGTAGAAATCGAACAGATTAAAATTAAGATATTTGATAGAACATAAACAAAGCACCTGAAATGGCACAACGAGAAATTATCAACATTCATATGATAAATGTAAACACGCTTACATCAATAACATATGGATAGGAAGAAAGCATATAAATCGGCTTGTTAATTTTTTCTCTCACAAGGTTTCTTTCACGCTAAATCTAAAAGTAATCGAACAGCCTCTACTGTGATTGGAACGGCGACAACATAAAATTCCGAAAGTAAAGCGTTAATTTTACGAACACGTTTAATTTCTATCATAATGTTCCTATTTCTTCAAAGCCTTGTTAGTCTGCTCTCATATTACATATGTGAGTCAAGTGTAGGCCATGTATTAACTACAGTATTGGAGCTGTTTCACACATTGGATATGTAATTAAATCGGTAATTGTACATTTTGGTGCCGGCTGTGGGTTTCAGTATGGCGGACTCAAATGGACCGATCGGAGTGCCAGTATCTGTCAGATCCCATGTTATCTTTGGCAGTGGAAGAGATGTTATTGCAGCAGAAACACCTCTGCACAGTGTTTTCGGAGCGGCACGCCACCTCCGCTTACACGCACAGATTTATTCGACTCTACTGTCAGCGTCGGTTTTGGCGGCCGTTATTTTCAGCTTTATGACGTTCGTGATTCCCGCCGGCCACTCCTCCTAATGCAGATCCCAACCGATTCGCGTTTTAAATAGCGCCAGTACGCTAGCACGCGCTTCGCCATCGGTGCCATAAAAGCGATTTTCCGCCGTGAGCCATCATCGAGCGATGAAATGAATACTTTTTGCCTGCATTTTATGGTTCAGACGATTTCACTGAAACTCCCAATGTGAAACGTGATTTGAAGCGATGGCAGCTCTATCGAAATGCAAACGAGTGCACACAGAAATTCAACGAATAAGTTGCTATGACACTGCTATTTACTACGAAATAGAGAAACAAAAATGTTGTCACAACATCTAGGAGCTTAACAGCCGATTTTTTAATTATTATTTGTGCATAGAGACTTAAAAACTGTAGGGGCAAAGAATACTATGCTCAGAACGGAACAGTTGTACGTAGAAAGTAGAAAAATGTAGAATACTCCATTTCAAATAACTTCATATGCTATTAATGAAAATTCATACAACCCATTTTGTACCGTTAGTAATTAGCTCATCAGTCATGACAATTAGTGTTTAATACGTTGAACTGTTATAAAGTTTAGTGATCAACTATACGCTTAATAAACTAGATGTTTGGGGTAATGTTCCTCAACTGTACTAGTTAGCTGCATAAACAATTACTAAAACACATTTTCAAATACCTTATAGCCAAGAACTGGAGAGAAATTGTTTCTTGCGATAAACGTTACTATCACTTGTTTAAACTACTTAAAAAACTTTTTGATAAGATAAACTGCATTCATGTTTATACTTCTGAGTTATTTGTTTTTTTTTTTGAAGAGTAGCATTGAAGTTTCGTGTAAAATTGAAAAGAAGTACAAACTAAAAGGTCGGAGTTAGGCATAAAACTTTGGGAAATGCCGTTGGAAAACATATGTTCATCAAAAAGTAACTTCTAGGCTCGTAATTCAACATTAACGTGAGACGTCGAAGTAATATTAAAGACGTTGAAATGATGGTGAGATGGCGAAAACTAAATACTGAATGCAAATTAAGTACACTGGTATTAGTTTAAGTCGGGTTTTCTAGCCAGCAGTCGGTTTATCGATGCTTTGATTCAAAACTAAATATCAATTAATACTACATGTCATCCTAAATAATGATTAAATACTTCTTGTTTTTTATGATTTAAAAAGTTTAGTCACTTTGTTAACAAAGTTCGTTTTAATGAGATTCCCAGCACAGAAATATCTTCTTGTGGATCTTTAATTAACAACAAAGTTCTCATTAGTTATATTTATTGATATTCTAGTGCAAAGGGGTTGTATTACTTTTCAGTAATAACGATTAACCGTTTTAGATTGTCGGGTTTATATGGAGATCCGTTATACTCCTAGCTGTTGCTAAGAACTCAGCTCAGTTCTCACTTTTCTTCTTGCGAGTGGCTTAATGGTGCAATTATTCAATAAAATTCTCAACTTAGAAGTCATCCATCATTTGTATGAAGAATAGCAAAGTAGTCTATTGTTGGAGAAAAACGAGAAATTCTCACAGTCACACCACTTTTCCGGTGAGAAACTGTTTTTAATTTTAAGATCAGGTTGAAAATGATTTATAATTCATAATCTCACCTTGGTAATATGAACTGTAACATATAGCGCAGCTTGGAAAACCGATTTGGAAAAGTGAGAAACGTATCACTATTGCTAAAAAGAGGAGAATATTATTTCATTTCAACTTGCAGGTTGTAAAGAAACGAAGTTAAGTACATCTTTTCCCTACAGATTTTTACTAAGCTTATACCAGTGGCGCGGAACTAATTGAATGAAGTTAGAAACTCCAGCGACCGGTTTGTGTGCACTGCTTGGTTGCATACCCTGCCGCTGTCCAACCCAAAGTGAAACATGGCGAACGTGAGGGCAAACTCGAGCTGCTAGGCTACCAGGCAGCTTAAAGCAGATCCAGCCCAAATCTCTGCGAGGAGTACAGTGCACACTCAACTCAGTTAGTAGCAGCTTCCCGCAACAGCAGTAATCGCAGTCCACTGCCAACTGCATCCAAATAACATACGTCTCAATGAAGTCATAGAAGCGGATTAAATCTTTACAAATATTCCTTATTTTTCTGCTGATATTAATTTTCTAGTGAATTAATTAATTAATGTCAAAGCCATTACGCTACGTATTTCAGGAATGAAAACAGTGACAAGGAAGTCTATAAACATTGGGAACAATTTATTATTTTCCTGAAGTGGATCTCTCTTCTTTGTGTTGCGAAAGGTTCTTTGAGCTAGCAGGTGTAAAAGATGACTCCGTTTCCATATGAGGTGTTTATTTATAACTGTGTGATAAAAGATGATGATGAGAATAGAGAGGAGATAGATAAAGATATGAAGACTCCATTACGTATGCGATATCATCAATGTTTACAACGAAAATACCTTAAGGTCGTTGTTTAAGATATCTGAATTCCTTGTCTGTCAGTGAATAAGAAAATCACAAAATGATAAGAGATGTAAAGCAACTCGTGGAAATATTCCTAAGTTGTCGTTAGTGGATTTTCGACTGAATGCAGAAATATACCAGCGAGCGGTTTACGTTGAACATTCCGGAAACATTAATATTTCTCCTCCTCTTATAAACGAATATCACCTTTTTCTTAATGAAATCATTAAAGACGATTAAAGACGCATTAAGAATCATTACCTCTAAATTAATCGCTAAAATAAAGTCTTATTATATCAATTATTCATAGTTTGCAGCCAAATCCAAGCAGATATATTTGCCCCAGGATTTGGATACGAAATTTTAATGAACAGGAGAATCTTTAGGAACAGTGAAAAATAATATTTTTGGGCTTGGAAAACCTACATTTTCCATAAAAGGAATTAAAAAATAAATACTTATGGGTATTTATAAACCCATATGTATAGTTTAAAACAAAAGAAACTAATTTTGTAAAACTTTTTTTTTTTGCCACAAATATATACTTCTGTTTAAATGAAAATGGCATTGCAGCCGTTCTTTAAACCAAGTTAACTTTTATCATTATACAGAGAAATAAATACTGTTCCTATTGAATGGAAGCAAACGAGCGATTTGATAAAATTGATATTTAAAATATTTTTTAAATATTTTCAACAAATACGATAGTCTCGTAGTTTTTTTTAATAACAACAATACTATTCTTTTGATAAAAGTAATGGTGAAAGGAGGGTTGATGTAGGTAGATGTTCGTTATAGAGTCAAGACCTAAACGCTACAGTTAATGTCATGTTGTAATTGCCACTTGCTTCCTGCTTCACCCTTGATAAGTTCCCTCCCTGGCATTAGGTAATTTGGCTGCATACTGATTTGGCGCTGTATATCGGTTAAAATGTAATACAGAAAGTTTTAGACACATATCAAATCATGTCATTGCTCGCACAGTCTTTTAAGGTCTGATTCTGTAAAGGTGATACACTCCGAAGTGACATTTACCACACACTAGCAGCGAAGTGTATCCAGTGAGGCTGATATTAAGGGAGGCTGAGTGTTGTGTTGGCGGCGCGCCAGTGGGCTGCTCTGCACCATCTGGCGACACGTCCCGGCAATATAGCTGCGGCGCCCCAACACACGCTTGTCACCGACTGGACTTGACTGTGTCGGGTCCAGCCAGTGTGTTCCCACTACACACGGTTGGAATTGTGTAAAATCTTTATTTCATTTCGTTCGTAGCAGTCAAGACAAGCCCAATGCTGATTCCCAGCCTGTAACATCAGGAGTGGATGCTCTGCAGAGACTTATCAGCCAAGACTCTCATTGTATCCGACACTGCCGCCTTATCGCTGCATGGTTATGAGTGGGAGCTGAACCGGTGGTTCAAGGACGTGGGAACCATCCGTCAGCATACAGGAGGCTACGAAAGCTTTATCCCCACTCTAGCATCTCATTTGCACTCATGGAAATTGAAATAAGAACACATTGACGCCGGTGTGTAAGACCCACCATACTTGCTCCGGACACTACGAGAGGGCTGTACAAGCAATGATCAAACGCACGGCACAGCGGACACACCAGGAACAGCAGTGTTGGCCGTCGAAGGGCGCTAGCTGCGCAGCGGTTGGGCACCGCCGCAGTCAGTGTCAGCCAATTTGCCGTGGCATACGGAGCTCCATCTCAGTCTTTAACACTGGTAGCATGCCGCGACAGCGTGTACGTGAACCGTATGTGCAGTTGACGGACTTTGAGAGAGGGCGTATAGTGGGCATGCGGGAGGCCGGGTGGACGTACCGCCGAATTGCTCAACATGTGGGGCGCGAGGTCTCCACAGTACATCCATGTTGTCGCCAGAGGTCGGCGGAAGGTGCACGTGCACGTGCCCGTCGACCTGGGTCCGGACAGCAGCGACGCACGGACGCACGCCAAGACCGTCGCATCCTACGCAGTGCCGTAGGGGACCGCACCGCCACTTCCCGGCAAATTAGGGACACTGTTGCTCCTGGGGTATCAGAGAGGACCATTCGCAACCGTCTCCATGAAGCTGGGCTACGGTCCCGCGCACCGTTAGGTCGTCTTCCGCTCACGCCCCAACATCGTGCAGCCCGCCTCCAGTGGTGTCGCGACAGGCATGTATGGAGGGACGAATGGAGACGTGTCGTCTTCAGTGATGAGAGTCGCTTCTGCCTTGGTGCCAATGATGGTCGTATGCGTGTTTGGCGCCGTGCAGGTGAGCGCCACAATCAGGACTGCATACGACCGAGGCACACAGGGCCAACACCCGGCATCATGGTGTGGGGAGCGATCTCCTACACTGGCCGTACACCTCTGGTGATCGTCGCGGGGACACTGAACAGTGCACGGTACATTCAAACCGTCATCGAACCCATCGTTCTACCATTCCTAGACCGGAAAGGGAACATGCTGTTCCAACAGGACAATGCACGTCCACATGTATCCCGTGCCACCCAGCGTGCTCTAGAAGGTGTAAGTCAACTACCCTGGCCAGCGATATCTCCGGATCTATCCCCCATTGAGCATGTTTGGGACTGGATGAAACGTCGTCTCACGCGGTCTGCACGTCCAGCACGAACGCTGGTCCAGCTGAGGCGCCAGGTGGAAATGGCTTGGCATGCCGTTCCACAGGACTACATCCAGCACCTCTACGATCGTCTCCATGGGAGAATTGCAGCCTGCATTGCTGCGAAAGGAGGATATACACGGTACTAGTGCCGACATTGTGCATGCTCTGTTGCCTGTGTCTATGTGCCTATGGTTCTGTCTGTGTGTTCATGTGTTGTATCTGACCCCAGGAATGTGCATATAAAGTTTCCCATTCCTGGGACAATAAATTAACGGTGTTCTTATTTCAATTTCCAGGAGTGTACATCATCAGTATCCAATTGGAACACTTGCTCATACTAAAATCTTAACTAGCGAATCAGGAATTAACTTATCCCCTCCACTAGCGACCACTAAGTGATCTCGTGGTGAAAACACTAGCTCGTTAGTCGCGTCCACACCTCCGACTCAGAACATCACTATACTGAGATAATCTGCTGCTAGCTATATATTTATCCCATGCTGAGCTTATCTAATAGTTCATTATTGCCTTAAATCAGGAACTATCCCATGTCACTCCATCCTTATTATTAAGAGGTCGATTTCATATCAAGCCCAGCAGCTGTAATTATGCAACCATATCGTAGCTAGTGCCATTATAACTATCTTGCAATCAGTCTGTTTACGAAGTAATACCTTTATATGAAGTGTTTGTACCAGTACTTGTTCCTTCACAAGTTAATAAATAGCCAATTACTTTTTAGTCTGTGTGTTTCCTTTCAAACTACCTGATCATTAAATAAGATATAATAATAAATCTATATGAAATATGATAAGTGTCTGTTCAGATATTTACCAAAAGACTAACAGAAGAGAGTATAGATATTTCCAGAGCTTGTCTTCACTAACTGCCAGTAACAAATAAGTATTTAACCTAATTTCTCGACACTAACATCGCAGACAGTTAATCGTACCGATGACTGTCGGTGGTCGAGACGAATCCAAAAGGTCATATGTCGTAATTAAAATTCTCCCCTCGGCTAACATGCGACAGTCTGAAAAAACCTTAACAACCGGTGTCATCTTGAAAATAAGATGTAAACATATCTGGGGCACAGTCCATCATCACATCTTTTATTATACCTGTTATGGCCTGCATGCTGCTTTAAAATAGTTCCACAGAAGAAACTAGATTTTGCCTTGTTGCTATCAAATTGGACTTCGTGGTAATATTTGACAGACGTTAAGGAAGTTAATTTGACATTTTTGACTATAAGACCCCGTTGGATTGTTCAGCCGCCAACTTTCCCACTAACCCGAAGAATTATAGGGGATGTACAGAATCTAAAGGGGGATTGGCTAAATCAAGAAAGACCTCAAATTAGCAGGAATCTAAATAATCGAAAAGAGAGACATTTAAATCCAAAATTCGCAAGTAAAAAGTTGACTGGGACGAAAAGCTGAAGAAAAGAACTGGAACAACATGCTATGATGAGAGAAAAGAAGCCCACAGCAAGTGTATGAAGGAAATATGGGCACAAAGGAAAGAACACAAACACTTCTAAGTATTTGAAAAATCGTACAATGTAGGCTAGATGATGGAAAAAATGGAAAGGTAGTCATTGTTGTGCTCTGTCTACGAATTATGCAATCTGCAGTGAAAATGTGCTTTGTGCTGTGCCATTTGTGTAGTGTATACTGTTAGAGACGAAGAGTACAGATTATTCCAGGTAAAATACATTTTGAATGTTGTTGATATAATTTTTTATCGTCAATTCAATGGCGCCTTATCTCCGACTGTTTAAGTGGTCCTGTAGAATAGGATTTTTTCCACTGTCGATATTTCTGGAAGTCGGTGGTGTTGTTCCCCATCAAAATGTTGCCACCAATCTTTAACACATGTTTATAGAAGCTTATATCTGTCAAAAAATTATTTTATTTCTTCAAAAAATTATATTGTTGCAACGTATAATTTTGTACGAAATTGTATAACAATGTTTGGAAGCACTTATAATTTATTCATATGTCAACAGACAACATTACCCGTTTCGACACACTTTTCCGTTCTGGGATTACATATCATAACTAGATCGAGAGATGACAGAGATTTTTTTCTGAATTGAGTCTTGAGAACATACAACTATATTCAAACTACTGAAGAATGATCATTGTTTAAGAGGTAAATTTTTTAATAAATCCATTCTACCAGAAAAACTGTAGTATGATTTAAATATAAAATCACTTATTTTCCCATTAAAAAAATGTGGAAAATTGTGAAATACAACAGAGACTGAAGAACACAGCAGCGAAAGATATTACTACTGAACAGTACAACAGAAACATTTCTCCGGTTCAATGTCAACGGAATTCCAGCTACTGTTCTGCCTTTGAACAGATATTGAACAGCAATGAAGTGCTGGCGTGACTATATTTCTTGTCTTCACATAGTTGGTGGATTCTAACTATCAAGTTTTGAATTAAGAAAACAAAGGCGAGTATTACTAAAAGTGAAACTATTTGAATGAACTGAGATTTCTACCTGAACACACTTGCTCTAATCTTTTAGCTTGGGTACCTACTAATAAACAGATTGAATAGCCTACATCAGTTGTTCCTAAGGGGGGCGGTACCGTCAACCGGCGGACGTTGAAGATACGCTTAGGGGGTGATTCGGGTCCAACGCTAATTTCGGAGGTGTTGAGAACCAACAGCTACATACTATTTTGCGGCTTTAAGGGCTGCATCGAATAAGTTTTTCATTGCATTCTCGTCATTATATGTAGTCAAAACAGGATTTAGGATAGTGAACTATTTATTAGCTAAGAAAAGCAGCAGATTGTTAATAGCGGAACGCGGCAGTTTAGCATCGTTAATGACAATTAAGGGACCAAAATCCAAAAATTAGTGTAATTACACCAAGCTCTACCCTGTAATTAGTATTGTGTTTTTCTCATAATATTATTCGTCAATAAAACTGGACAATACACCAAAATTGTTAATATACTTTTAACACGTAATTTGAGACATCTTTCTTTTTTTCTTGATACGATATTGTTCACCTAAGAGAGTTTCGAGCATAAAAGACACGACCACTATGGGCTGCATTATTTATTAGAAGAAGGATGAAAATGAGGCGATGAATAATTTATTGTTCAAAAAGAGGGGCGGTAAGTTTTTTTTTCCACAAAGGGAATGGTACGCCAAAAATAATGTGGGAAATTATGCCCTATGTCACCAACCCTATTTAAAATTTATATAGATGTTAGTTTGAGAACATGGTCTCAAAAGTGTAATAGGATGTGTTTAGTAACAATAGATGGAAAATATCAACATCATTTACTATTTGGTGATGATCAAATCGTCGTAGCACAAGATGGTGAGAATTGAAATTACATATGTAATCACCTGTCAAAAGAATATAAAAAAATGGAGCTTGAAGATTAACTATCAAAAAACAGAATATCTTACTAACGATCTGGATGAATTGTACATTGATGGAAAAAATTAAAAAGGTAAATAAATTTTGCTATTTGGGTTCAATTTTAGAAATAGAAGGAAAACAGAATATGGAAATTAATAAAAGAATTACTAATGGACGGAAAGTAATTTGGATGCTCAATACATTTCTATAGAGCAAGAATGATATGAATAGAACAAAAATATTTATATTTAAATCATTACTGGAAAGTATAGTCTTATACGGATCAGAAACCTGGACATTCAACCAAAAACACATTATGAAGTTGAAAGCATTAGAAATGGGTTTCTGGAGAAGATCAGCAAGAATACCAAGAAAATAAAAAGTAAGGAATACCGAAATAATAAGGCTAATGGAAGTGAAGGAAGAAATGTATGAAGTTATAGAACAAGAAGATTGGAATGGAATGGCCATGTAAGAAGGATGGAAGACACTAAGATACTAAAACTAGTACAGGAATGGGATCTTAAAGGAAAGAGGAAAAGAGGACGACCCATGTTTATCCGGCTCCAAAGTGTACAAATAGCAATGAGAAGATCAAAATATCAAGAGAAATATTTTGAGAAGTCAAGATTCGTGTTCAGAGGTTTTTATTGTTGTGTCAGAGTAAAACCTCTGTATTGAGGAAAATCTCTCTTATTAATAATAATAACAATGACCCATATAAACCTCCCGCTGCAGTTGTGTTTAACAGCACTTAATGACAGAAGAAATTAGAGAAATACGTGAATACACAATCATTTTCGCTGCAAGTGGTTTCCAGTTTGACTGGCACTGGGACCTGGTCTCCGAATCAGCCACTACAATTGAACAGACGGAGGAACGGCAGAGGGACGGCCGTTTACCGACAGAACTGGCTGCTTGCTCGGCACGATATTGTACACGGACCGTACGACGAAGCTGATGGCGGAGCGCCGTATTTCATTCGCCCGGCTGAAGTGGTCGTTACAGCTGCTGCTGCCTTTAGTGGCGCCCCCTCAGCCGGGAGAGCGAGGCAGTGCGGAGCGGAGAGAGAGCGGACTGGCGGGGACGCAGATGGAATCAGATGGCGACTTGAGCCCGGGGTAATCCCGCAGATCAATGGCCGCTACCTGGGCCGCCTCCTAACAGGGACAATGTCCACTCGCTTCCGCTGGCCTACATTCTCTCTGCGAGGTTTAACAGTGCACGTATTACGGCATCTGTAGCGTAACAAAGCCTTTGTACGATGAGATAAAACTGTAATGTCTCTAATTAACATATCTTCCGCTATGTTACACACACAACAGACTGGTTGCAGTCTGATCTTTTTTTTTAAAATGAAATTGCCAACGGGCATTAATTAATATACAGGGTGATTCAGGAGGAATGTTAAATATTAAAGGAGGTGGTAGTATGAACAATATTGGGTAAAAAAAAGTTCATATAAACATGTCTCCGATTTCCATTCGATTTCGAGAAACAGGTACCGGAATGATATGCATTACCCCATTAGATTTTTTTGTGTGGAGATGGTTGTAAAACGAAGTATACAAAGAAAAAGTAAACACAAGAGACAAATTACATTATAAACACTGCTATACCCAGTAAAAGTACACGAAGACGTACTCAGAAGAGCTACACGTAATGTAGCGAAAAGAGCTGCACAGTGTATTGAAATAAATGGTGGGATTTTCTAACATTTAATTTAAACTTTTGTAAAATATATGTGTGTGTCTTCACATCAATAAAATACTTCATTATGTTATTTGTGTGTTCTTGATTATTTTATGAGGTTTACTTTATGAATAACATTCCTGCAACAGTATTTCTTAAACGAATGGAAATAGGACATATATTTATATGAACTTCTTTGCTTAGTATTGTTCATACTACCACCTACTTCAGTATTTACCAATCCTCCTGAAACACCCTGAATATTATCTGGATTGAGTAAGACCATTACATATTCGTATGGTTTCAGTGCAATATCTACGATCTGATAAAAACAAATTGTTTCTACGCCAGTCATCTTTATAGGCCTCATAACGTTCTGGACCAGTATTTGTAAGAACGTAACGATCCAGATTTGGGTATTACCAGGTTTACCAAAATATTTTAAGGATCATTCCTTCAAAAGATAATCGCCGTTTTTCCTCCTGTTCCTTCTTAACATAACTTTCCATTTCTAAGCATTCCAATCTTGACAAAACCTGACTGAGATCCCTCAACCCCCCTCCCCCCCCCAATTAAAAAATGTCCTGCAAATTTTATTATGAAACACGGTAACTGACGTCAATAATTTTTAGCGTATAATTAAACACCGGTTTAAATGAGTAATTCATACTGCAAGAGAGTAATGCTTTTGGTTCCGTTATTATGACTGGTTTATTTTGTGAGGTCCCATTAGCGATGTACCAAAGTTTCAGGGATAAAGTTAGTGGCAATGCTGAGGAAGAAAATTATGAGTCTTCTCTAAAGTATTCTACAAAAACCACACGAGGTGCAAATCAGTGTTGCCGTTTCCACGAACTCAAGAATACGAGTTTTCATCCCATCTTTACGGGTTATTGAGATGTTCTCTACCAGAGATGTATGTAAACAGTCTCATAGCTCTTATGTCACCTTCCGAGATATTTCCTGTTAGTATGTTGCAATAGATTTGGTTGTCACTACCAAATGTCTTTTATTTATCACACTGAATTTGAATCAAATTTTTTTATTCCTTCTAATGCATTATGCTTTTAGAACCTATATTGTATTTTGAATGAATGGCAACAGCAGTGGAACAATTAGGAAACAGGAAGGAGAGTATTCGAAATTCTTCCTGACATCAGAGAGAGGATACGTATGAAGCACTTCAATCCATCCCGAGGGTTAATACATTTCTTCACCGGTCATGGACCGTATGAAACATATCTTCATAGGATCAATAGGACAGAGAATGATCTATGTGCGTGCGGATCTCCAGGAACACCTGAACATAAACTGTTTGAATGTGCTCTAGTCGATGATCAAATCAAACACTACAGAATGAAGCTCATGGGGAAAACTGTCAAGGAAATTATGAAAGACAACCTCCTCCTGAATGAACTCGACAAGCTGGCAGATGCTGTGTCAGATGCAGCCAGGGAGCGGTATCGGCTTCAGTATAGCCAGCAACCTGCCGGAACACAGCAAACCATTTAAGGAATGAGACAAGATACCCTAAACGGACGAGATACAAACAACTAAGTGGAACGCTGATGCCGGAAGTGTGGCTTCTGGAATTTACCGAAGCTTATTTCTTCAATGGATGCCAGCGTTAAACGAACTTTTGAAAACTCAAGATGTTCAGTTATTTTGTATTAGTGGGTAATAGTTTTTACTAACAGCTTGATAAATTACAGTGTGTAGTAATAATAGTTAATTGTTTGTACCATTTTCGTAGAATATAGGATTTGTGTTAATTTTACAAAATTTTGTTTATTATAAATTTCAATACAGTATTAAGAAATAACGGTTCGTTGTAGACTATAGAGAACGAACCACCTGAATGTACAGTTAAATAAATAAATAATAAATATCCTCTGTTAACATAGTTTCTTAAAAGGGTATATAAATGATTATTGTTCACTGTTGTGTCCAGTCAAATCGACAAAATTTATAAATTCTTAGTTTGTAACGCTATCAATGCTCAACATATTATGAGAAGCGAGAGGTACCAGCTATTAAACTCATCATTGCATGGAAGATAAAGGGGAAGAGGAGAAGAAATTCGTGGCTGAAGGGCATTCGAAGATTGTTCAAATAAAAGAGGCGTTCAAGAAGAACTACTGATTTTCGATTTGCTAGAAGTTGTGTACCTGCCTCATTAGCTCAGGTCATTGCAACATCGTAATGGTGTCCTGTGCCTAATGTGGCGTTAGCTGTTTTGTCCACTAGTTGTAGAAGAAATTTGCAGGTCAGGATTTGGATGGCAGGGTAAGAGATGTGTTGATGTATGATTCTTAAATATTATATTGTAAACCAGAGCCTGGACTCAGTTCACAGCTTCTTAATGTGGTGTGTAAAGTGAGAGCAAACGACACTGTTTTTGGTGTCTTTCGGAAGAGTAGGCATGCATGGGCCGGAACCGAGCTTCACAATCTCTCTTCTTTCATCTCACTTTCTCACACAGACAACGCTGAACACTTACGCCATCACAAATACAGTAACGCTGTCACTTTGGGGAAGGCACCGCGGAATCACAATAAGGGGTAACAATTTATAAGTTGTGTATGCAGAATACGCAATGAAACCGATTATGTCGAAGCATTCTGTAGGTTGCGCTTTGGTTATCAGCACGCGCACGTTTCTGAATTGCATCATAGATCGTTAGAACAGTCGCAGCACTAAACAAAACAATCGATAGTCAGTAGAAGGGTTATTATTAACTGCTACGTGAACTCGAGTGCTGAGTACATGTCGTGACTGTCACTGCAGCCAGCGGAAGAGTGAATACTGGAATAGTTTACCTACGCTGCCAGTTCAAACACTGTACAAAATATTAAAACCACCGACCGCCGTTAGTGTGTTTCTTACGAGGTCCCTGCACCACAGAAGCAGCTGCGCTGAGCGATAGCTATCGAACGGGAACTAGGCCAGGCCTCGATATCGACTCCGACGCTCGCGGCCAGCTTGTGAAATATTAAGCCCCGCAGGAGGCAGGCAGGCTTGCCAGCTCCGCGGGGATGAATTAGTATACAGGCGTACCAACCGCTGCTTTCACTTAGCCACCCCACTGACTCCTGGCACGCAGTTGGTGCCTTCTACTGAACACACCGTACAACTTCACTTCGTGAACTTAGTCGAAATGGACCACATTAGAAGTTGCACCACAGTAGTCATAAAAGTTTCCTCCAAACTTTTGTATGTATAAAAGATGCACATACATACATTCTAACCACGAAAGAGAAACAAATAGTACCAACTTCGAAATATAAATTGTCTTGTGAAATGTCATAGTGCTCAGCTGTTTCAAGTGGTCTTCGACTCGAATCCGCGTTTTGCTAAAATCACACGCTCCTTTAGGATGGCTGTCACTTTTGACAAAGCTGACGAAAATAATGTGAACTATCCTAGTGAGCTCTGCGGTAAGAACGTAATGTTAAGCTGTAGATCCATTTTATATGAAAGAATTACTGGGTTCAGTTCGACTAAGAAAGAGAAGCAGAAAACTGAAATTCAGTGGTCTGATAAGCGCCAGTAAGAAAACTATTTGTTTTAAACTGTCATGTGCAGAGATAACTATTTTACGTGCCTTCTTAAAACTGCATACAATCTGCCATAACTCATCAGGCTCTAGTGGCTCAGTAATTAAGGTGTCTGACTGGAGAACGAAACGTCCCCGGTACGAATCTCTAACCCGGCCTTCACCTCTGGCACAGCTTGCTGTGTAATGTGAAGTACGCTAGAACGCTTCCGTGGTTCGGCTTCCACGTTAAACTGTAGGTCCCCTGTACCCGATAGGTTTGCCGGGTAAGGCCAAGGTGGCTACGACAGGGGCGGAATGCGCATCCCATAGAAACCCTGTTACCAGGTCACTCCCACCACACTGAATTATTACTACTATAGGCAAATATAAGAGAATTTCACCCTGCATGTTACAAAACGCTACTGTATATATTCGTTCTTTTGAATTTGGAAAAGAATTTCTTTGTTGTCTATATATATGGTGATTCAACATTCTCAAATTATCAATTTCACCACTAAACTAAGCAAATAACCTACAGAATTCCTTACTAGGATTGTTCTGGTAATTTTAATTTTGTTCCCAACAGAAACGTAACGGAAAAAACATTGAAATAATGAACCGCAATGGAATAGCGTAAAAGAAATAATGTGAACTGACTATGTCTGAAAGTGTCACATGATGAATACATATGCCACCGCTCGCTTTTAGGTTTCCCAGAACATACAAATGCCGACATAATAAATAAATTTCCATCCAGTTTTTACTGCTTGAACTTATCAAGTAGATGTGAATAAATTGTTTCTTAATAACATGTCAGATATTATTCCAAAGCATAGAAAACAGGCTTCACTTGTTATTAGATACCCGTAATTACTCTACCTGTCATACATAGAGTATCTATTTCAGAAACGTTGAGTCTATGTAATATGTTTGAATGAGATACATAAAGTTAGGATATAACAGAATGAGCCTAATAATAATAATAATAATAAAAGAGTAGCTAGCCACCGGATTCAACATTCTCACCTGAAACACACTGACGTCACCATAGGCGTGTAAACCCACTCCCTGTATATTGTGGAGAGCTCTGGAAATTGAATCCTGCGTTTTCTCGTCTCCTTCCACGAAGAACTTCACCTCCCGCGGAATTTGAAGTAGAAAACTTCTGGCAAGGCGCCATATACGCAATAACGCTTCAGAGACTTTCCCCACGGGACGAATATCTCCGCCAATACTCAGCTGAATTCTGAAAATATATTTCAGATCAATAACGCCTGCTTAATATTAGCCAATACTAATTAGCGAGGTTCGTACCGAATATCCGCACCACATTGTCCGCGGTATTGTTTCCAGCGTAAGAAAAGAACACAATGACTCCGACCGACACTAAAAATATCGGTTCATTAATTACTGGCTTGTACGGACGAACTTCAGGTGCATTTTTCAAGAGACATAATGAATTGCTCGGACCAATGTAATAGATAGTAAAAATTTCCGACTTATAAAAAACATCTCAAATATTAAAATAAGTGAAATCACCGAAGCATAAGTTTCGATTGTAATGCAATACCATCAGAATCGAATATATATATAATTCCGCTGTTCTTTAATGCGTCAAATTATTCCATCTTTTTATATTAATACTGAATTTCTTAACATTTAATAACATGGATATTTTTTTTGTATCAGCAAAAATGATAAAAGTTCTAAGCATTCATTCTATGATTAAAATTTCACTCTAAATAAACAGAAAACTACTTCAATTGTCACTCGCTGTGTTTTATTGTTGGAAACATAACCTATCGATGCGAACTTGTCAAAACTATTTAAAATAGCGGTTAACCTCTTGGTATCCCTAAAAACTGAAGCTTATTACTCTCAAAGGAGGACAAATGTAACCATACGTATCAAAGGATGTGATGAAAATATACGTAGTATCGTAGTACGGTTATATGTTAAAAGTGAAGTTATTGGTTCAAATATTCGTCCGGCCATACAATTACGGTTTTTCATGGTTTCACTAAATCACTCCAGGCAAATGACGGGATCGTTTACGCAAGGATACAAAGTTGAAGTGCTTCTAGCTCCTTGTTCACATTTTTTCTCGCGTCAAATAACCTCGACGTTGATTAAGTGTAAAACCCTCGGCAAAAAAAAAGAAGATAAATCTGTTAGAACCACAGTAGTGCAACAATACATTATAAATTCATTGTTTCCATGCAGTAATTATGGATTTAAACGATCTTCTGTTGTGTAGACAGAAAGATAAATTGTTGTGGTGAAGACAAGAGCAGATACCCTAGTATTATAAACTATCTATGGATTGCGTAGTGAAACAAATCTTCTATTCTGTTGCAATGTGTTGTCTACAGAACAATCACTGTTTTAGGTGGTATTTAAGTTGCAGCTTTTGAAATCCGCAACATCTCACATCTAGATAAAAAAGTTATGTGCAAATATGGTAACAGTGAATATCGAAACGCACTTTTTCACCGTTATTAAAATTACACTAACGCATTTTAGATTAGTATTCCAGTAATATACCAAGAAGTCCCATGGCTCCTATAGAAATATAAGTCACTCAACTACTGGCATGTACTAGTAAAAATTTACTTACTACAGAATACAGTAAAAACTACGTACCACATTAAAACTATTGTACATTAATTAACTGTCATACGGAAGTTTACTATCGAACGAAAGCTCTAGTACAAAATTAGATTAAATATTTAATACAATGTAACATCCACAAGAACCAAGGGTATTTGTTTCAAAATGGATTTCTCTCATTCATTCTTACATCACAATCGCTTACAGAGGGTGTTTGAAATTAATTTATTGGACTTAGCAATAACAGGCATTAAAACAATACAGGTAACCATTCACTTTTTCTCCTCTTGTCGATGTTTCTCCTCGGTGAATCATGCCTTCTGACCCTCAACTCATACCCTCTGACTATAGAATTTTTTAAATATGTTGCAAGATTAATTATTTGTTAATATACAATTTACGCGTCGCAGTGAATATCAACTGAGTTGACGCTATCTATGCGTAGTATTAAACGAATAAAGCAAATTTTGTTGAGTACTTCCCGTTGTGTCACGTATTTTACTTATGGAGCGTACATGTATATTTCACTAAGTAAGCTTTGCACAATCCTAGCAGACCATGTTACCAATGAACCACCTATTCAATATCAAAAGAAATTCTATGAACAACTATCATTTACTTAAAAACCTATCTATGTTCTCAGCTAGACGAATAATTGAATCCTCCAGAAGTAGGTATACTTAAGCTAGTCTCGAAGGCAGTTCCTTTGCTACATGACCCAAAGTTTAGTGTATAATCTGAACTACGGAGCGATCAGCTATGCTAAAGGGGGAAGAATGCAAAAAATTTGGTCTGTATAGGGAAACGCAATGAACTATTGCGTCTTCTACATTTCCATGGAGCTATACAGAGTGTTTGCATTGGTATGAATACTGCTTTATATAAACTGAGAAATATTACTAACCAGTTTATGAAATACAAGGCATAATATTATTTAGCAGACATATTATATAACTGGATATTTTCATTAGGTTGAATTTTAAATAATTTTTTTATCATGATGCGAAAACATACGTGGCTCGCAGAGAGACGTGGAGAACTGCGGCGGCTGAGCGCCGCAGGAGGTAGGCCACCCGCTAATCCCTGCCTCGGGCTGACCGTCTGGCCGGGTCTTATCTGGGGCCGCAGAGCGCGGCACTGGCTTACGCAACACACGGCGCGGGCAGTGGCCATTGTTTTGGCAACTGCACCAGCAGAGGATTAAGACGGCCGCCAACTGCCCTGTTATTCCGCTCCGCCAACGGGCCTTAATATGTCCGAGCCAGTACGTGGCAAATCCTCTGCACGAGTGTTTGTCTTTTGTTGTTGTAGTCTTGAATACACAACGAAGAACATGAACACGGAAATTTAAGAGACTGAGCTACATAACACCATTTGACATAGAATTCTTCCCCACGTCAAGGTGTTAAAGTATCTGCTATTTTGTTTAAGCATGAATTACAATATTTTTACGTGACTACTCTTTTGAATTCAGCGCCTATATCCCTCACATATAAAGCCGCGTTCCTACGACGTCTTGTAACGAAGGCGGGACGGGAAGGGACGGGACGAATACTCAACAAAACGCCATGGGAACAGGGACGCCTCTGCTAGCGGGGACGAGACGCAGCTACCCACTCTGTGTCGGTAAACATCACAGGCGTGCGTAGTGGAGCGCTGTTGCCATCGGTTTGCAGCAGCGGTGCGCACCCGTTCTGTTGCTGTAAAGTGTTCTGTGCCAAACGACACTAGGCAACGTGGTGGGGAGCTGGCGGCGAGGTAAGCGAGGGCTAACCTGCGGCGCGCGCTCGTCCCTACACTTCGGCTAATGAGGTCCCGTCCCGTCCCGCCTTCGTTACAAGACGTCGTGGGAACGCGGCTTAAGAAGCATTGCACGAACTGCGTCAATTGGTTGGATCACATTGAGACAGCCACCACAAACTATTTGTACATTAGCAATGGCCTTGTTACTCCGTTGCCGAATATGCATGCCCAGTTTAGTATTCATCATATCACACCAAACAGGTAGGCTGGTGACAGGCATCTTAAAACCTATTGCAGTTGATATTAATTATCATCTTTCAGATATGTACCTGGCTGCGAACAGGGAGAGGAAAAAAGTAGAACTGGAAAGCGCTCGTCCACAGCACGGCCATACACCAGCAGCCTACCGACCCAAGCCCAGAAAAAGCTTTCTGGGAACATCGCGGTAACGAATTGAGTCACATGAAAAGGCAGCAGTACAGTTGTGAGAAACCAATGTTCACAACATCTCGAGACCACTGATAGTTGCGGAGAGCTTAACACACGGAGGATTAGAACGTCTGAAGTTCTTGAAATGCGGACAGGAGTGGGCAGGTCCAAGAGAAATCTGGTGAAATGGGGTTGTATTGATGCTAACACATTAAGTGTGAGTGTTGCTAGGACTAAACCATTAAACAAGTGCTCCAGTGCTCTTTGTCGACATCAGAGAGAAAAGGATTTAAAAAGGTTAATTTGTGGAATTTTTTTGCGTATTTGATGTTTGAGACTCGAGCACCAAGGTTTCTTAAATCGACAGGTTTTAAATCGTTAATACCCAGAGTCTATCAATGTTAGGTCAGTGGGTGGGCAACGTGGAATAGAGGAAGGTAGAAAAAGACAGCTAAAACGTAATATCTGAAGTCACCGGATATTTTGGCAAGTAACAGGTTTTACATCCGTTTTACGAAGAAGTTTATTTAGATTCATGTGAACCACAGGATACAAATAGAACTACGTAAAGCGCAACAACAACATCGTGCTCTGTGAAGCGGTACGGTTTCGTTTATGAACAATACGTAGCTTTTCCGTCTACGTTGCCAGAGAAAAAATATTGAACTGTAATTCCATCAAGGGACAATGCTTCAAATTGAGTCCATTTCTAATAGCTAAGGAGAATAACAGCCTAATGCAGGTATTTGAAATGTTTTTCCTTACACTCATTAAAGTCTGTAGAGCAAACGCTCTCCAGCTGTCAAGAATGCCAACTTGTCCATTTCGTAAAACACAAGAAACGCAGTGATACGGCGATGGTGCCCAAGGTAATATCATTCCGCCGAACTTGAAATTTGTTTACAAAAACCTATTTTTTAATATTATAAGCCGTATCTTATTACAGTCATGAAACGCATTAATCTATAAGCACACGTCGTTTTACGGCTGATTCTAAAATTCAACTGGTAAATGGCAGAAAAGTGATTGGAAGGAAAATAATTACTGAGTTCCTTTTTTATGTGATATTTCTACGATCTTCATTCATTAGTGACTATTTTCTAATGTAGCTCAAATATTTACATGGAATGTAAGTGGAACGGAAAATCTGAGCTTTCTTCCCTTGTATAGCAAGCATCCAGTACTTCAGTATTTTTAAGAACACTACAGTTCGTTTGATTTCCAGTAGTAACAATTTCAACGTGATTCCAAGCAAAATTATAAGGATAAAAACACTGGAATTATTACCTGTCTTGTTTAGGATTCAACTGCAGATGATGATATTACAAAATCAACAAAATACTATAGTATGATATCAACAAAAAAATCTTGTAACAACTATCTGCATATAAAATTCAAGTACTACATCTGTAGAGCTCTTAAATACTATAGGAATGAAGAAACAAAACATATTACTCTCAAGAATTTATTAAAACAATAAGCTTTATCTCTCATCGTTCATCTTATCCTTATTATCTATTAGAAATCATTTATTGATTATTATCGTCCTGTTAATCTTCATTTCCTTTCCATGGAACATTAACACATACACATCAGTTGTATTTTAGGAACCAAATGATTGATATAAGCCAAATAAACAATCCTGCTGGAATAATAAAAAAAAAAGGATTTACGAAATGAAACACATCGGTAAGACAGGATCAGCGTGTACTTTCACGAATTTTATTTTTGAATTAGATTTTTTGGAAGTATTTTGCAATATAAAATTTTTGGATCCCTATCATAAACATAAGATGATGCCTTGTGATTTGTAACTTAACCAATTCACTACACAGATAGAAACAGTAAACTATTTTTACTTAATGTTTATCAGGTTAGCAAATGAAAGTAACGGATGTGACGGTAAAAAAGTTCGAAATAATGAAAGAATACTGTTATTTTCCTTTCATCGTGTGAGAACGAAAGTAAAAAAATATTGTCAGTATGTGTGATGTTATAAGTGTGCTGATTATTTGGTACTTTACTGCAGCGATTAACAGCTAACGTAAAAACAAATAGGTAATAGACTTCAGTTGGGATTTTGGTGGTCAGGAGGGGTTTTCTGTGAGCGCAGCAGTGCCACTTCAGTGTTACTTGCCCGTTTCCTAAGCCCTCCAAATTCTGGAGCACAGTGGAGTGCGAGGAAGCCGGTCCTCCACTAGCCATTCAGAGCGGGCTGGTCAGTGTCGCAATACTCCTACACTTGGTCGCACGCGGTGCAGCTTAAACGAATTCCGAGACCCTCGTCTGGCAAGAAGCCGTCCTTCCTTTCGCCACCCTCCACCCGCGTCGGCTGCGTTTCTTTGTAACGGCGGACTAAAAAAAGGAGAAAGCGTCCCAGAGATCCTATCAGCGAAACGACTGGCTCGCCAGGGCTGGGTTTTGCAAGCCCCGCAAGAATATCGCAGCCTGGTGAAGTAATCTGGTAGAGCCGGCGGCCTGCCTGAAAGGGGCCGCTCGGGGTGACCATGTCTATCGATCCTCTTTGAGCCGACTAGCTCCCTGCGTCACTAGTCCCTCAACTTGTGCCGCCCTGCTTCACACAAAAACGGTTTCCGTGTCCCCTGCAGATCAAGGCGGTGACAATATTCCCACAAGCCAGTCGCTACACGGCCCAACGCAGTTATGAGGATGTGCGCAACCAATTCATCATCCTTATCTGACGTTTCTCTCCTTCCATTTCGTAATCTCTCTGCGTCTCTTGTTCCACTTCTTGCTTCCAATTTGCTCCTATCGCCTCCTTCCGTTTCTGTACTCACAAACACTGTCTTCCGCATTATCCCTCTCCCAATCCATTACTTCATATAACTTAATCGTGATGCAACAATTTTCTCTCAACAAATTTCAACTTTAATTCTTTCAGCGTTTTTTGTAAATTATTCATCATCTCTTGGTAATTTATTCCAATCCCTTATCTCCCCCCCCCCCCTCTACCAACAAAGAAAACACTCACTACACCTTTGTGCCTGAAATCGAGTGCCAGCTTGTGGTCATGGTCATCTTTCCCTTGGATGCACCACTCCCAACTCTAATACATCTTTCCATGCCTCATCGCCAATATATGCCTTGTACACTCCCATGACTTTCTTCACCCTCCTTTTGTTTTCCAACGAATTTTATTCCGGTCTCTGTATCATATCAGTTACTGATTGTTTTCTGCTGTAATTTTTAGAGAAAAATCTAGCAGCCCTTCTTTGAACCCCCTCTAACTCCCGTATTTGATACCCACTTTGGGTCCTATAGTACACCACAATATTTAAGTAATGCACTGAACGAAGTGTTATAATCCAGTTACCTTACTTCTCTGATACGTCCTATCAACACTCTCTCCAAGAAAGGATTTTGAAACCTTTTCCTATTACCTGTCCAATGTGTCTTGCCCAGTCTAGTTTTCTATATGTTATGCCACGGTATTTAAATTTCAAGTATTCAACAAGCTATTCGATCCCCACCTTATAATCATAATTAATCAACATTTAGTTTTTTTAACTTTGCACCTAATAATCTGATTCTTCTTTTCATTTATCTTCATCCAATGTTAGATATCCTGTCCAGATCACCCTGCAGCTGTCACAGTCTTGTTGGTATTATAAACGGTAACAAAAACTGAATACCCACATTAAACATACATAAAAGGAGGCAATAAATAGCAACTTGTTTAATAACGTAGTACTTGCAGCCATTGAAGTTTTAATCGTCAGTTAGATTTGGATGTGTTGGGTCACATCTGAAGGACTCCGAAGAAACATTGGATGCAAAGATTTTAACCAGTGCTTCATAGTTCGCAAAAGTCGATGCTATTAAATCCTGAACAGATTTAGAAGCAAAGAATGGAAAGGAATTTAGTCGTGGATTTTGGATTAATCATCCCAAAATTCGCCTCAAGTTATTTTGTAAAACCATGGAATACCTTAATCTGGATAACCGAACCAGTATCCATGCTACTGTCACCCTTGAAAGCTTTCACACAGGTGCCACATTTTATTTGGATGCATAAATGATTAAACAACGATGTGAAGTTGGAACGTAAAACAGAGTGAAGAGAGATCAGGTTTTGAAAAAAAAATCCTAAATAAATTAGATCTTGTTTTAGAACCATGTTTACATGTTATTGTATCTCCTCATCTTAATAGAAGATACACACAGATACAAGTACCATCATTTAAGCAGCATAAGGATGTACCAATGCTGAAAAATAAATGTATTGATAGATGGGTAGAAGCCGACTAACCTTGTAAGATAATGAATATGACACGTCCCAGCATCAAACAATTAAATCTGGATTCTTACTGCAGTGTTCATCAACTTGTAAAGAGCATAGGGAAACGGCGGTTCGAATCCCCGTCCGGGCATCCAGATTTGGGTTTTCAAAGGTTTCCCCAAATCACTCCAGGCAAATGACGGGATGCTTCCTTCAAAAGGCCATGGCCAAATGCCTTCCCATTCCTTGCCCCCATCCTTGCCCCCCATCTTTTCCCGTCTCTAAAGACCTCGATGTTAAAAAGAGACGTAAAGCAGTTACAAAAAACATAGGGAAATAGAATCATTGTAATTGAATAAGTCAGTAGGTAGAGTTCTCGTTATTAGCCTACTTGTTATATAAGATTAACAGCAATCAGTGGGCTCTCATTCCATGCTTCAGAATTATTATAACCACTTCCAAAATTTCTATTCTCGTTTCTGTACTAGTATATAACAGCTTCGCCCACGACAAAATTTCGGCTCATTAGAACTGAAATCATCTAAAGGCAGCATTTTAATTGTTAATTTTTCCCAAAAAAAAGTACCTTGATATTTCTATGATCATCTCAGAGTCGCAGTTTTTGCAATCACATTATGCAATAAGAGAAAGATATGTTATTACTTCGTATTTCCTTAAATCGTTCCAAGCATTACGAGGTGTAAAGCTGTAATAATAATTTCCACCATCCTTACTTTAAATGGTCTATACCAGCAGTGGCTTTTTGAAATGAAAATTGTAGAAGTACGATACAGGATCCAAAAAGAATTTAAAATCTGGAGCAATAAAACGGACTTTAAAATAACACTCGGGCCCCTTACAAACGCGTGAGTTTCTTCTAAACTAATCCGTTGTAATAATCTTTAATAGCCAAGCGCAGGTTGTGGAAAAACTGTTAAGTGAAGTGATGCGGGATTAAGGAACCATTTGGTAAGCCTGCTTGTAAGCCTGGGAGTCCTTTATCCCTGTTTTGCAGTGTCGGGCCGGCTGTTGGCAGGGTTCCAAAAGGAGCATGTTGGGAGGGCAGTGGCAGGCTACGTCTGGACTCCAGCCAGACTCCGAGGGCGTAATTCAAGTCTTCCGTATGTACACACCCCACAGCCTAAAACCTGAACGGTACCAACTACAAACATAAAAAGAAGGCGAACATAAGCTGCACTATTACTTCATACATACAGGAAGGTTGTCGTTTTTTCGCTTATGGCTTTACGCCTCATCGACGAATAGGTCATCAGAGGCGAGTAAGGACTGGAGGGAACTCTGGAATGGCCTTTTGGAGGAACCATCCGCGTATTGACCTGGAGTGATTTGGGGAAACCATGGAATACCAACATCTCGATGAGGATTCGAAAGCGAGGTCAGAGCGTTAACGATTACCCACCACGGTCGGTTCCTTAGATAAAAATGTGTCATTCTGAAACCACACATTAAACATAAATAACAACAAAATCTTAAATTAAAAACGAGGAATTGGAGAGTATCATTGAATACTTACATCAAAATTTGGAAGTATAAAATGCGTTTTAATTTCCCTACTAACTGATTATTTCAACGCTTTCAAGTAAATTTACAAACTTTATCTATTTATCATTTTATTTTTACTCTTCTTTGATTCATATGACTCTGAATAGGGTTTGAAAGGTCTCCGATTCTAGTCCCATCCTGACTGAATTTTCAAAATTTTATAACGCGTCCTTCACGTCTGGTAAAGTCCGCTTTCAATATGTGAAACACGCTATAACGTTTATGTAAAGACCATTTTACAGAGTAAAATTACGGACGTAGATTACGCTGCTACTAATACGGCGGGTAGTGCTGCCCTCAGAAGTCCTAACACTTGATAATTAATTCACTCAGAATTATTTATTTGCATCAGGAAAATTATTTGAAATAACTAACAACATTGCAGTAGAAAAAATGTAAATGAATTTAACTGAAAATAAACCATCAAAATGTAATCAGAGTGGTAAAAACACAGAAATTAAATTACTTCCGTCATGATGATATACGTTTTCTTACAAAGACTTTCTATACTGTTTGCTTATAAGCGACACTTATCATCATAGATGTAGCAGTTAGGTAATCCTAATTACGGAATGAAACGGAATAAATTACTGTTTCCTCCAAGGATTCCACCTCACCGTTTTTTTTTTATCAAGAAGCATCTGGAATTCAAATTATGGGCTGTACGGGAATTCGTCATGTCTAATATGCGAGCTTTGCTGTAGCTGAAGATCAGTACAAAAGACATATATTATCCATGTCCGGCACACCAGTCTCACATTAACGCTGGGTTTTGAATTGCCAATTTACACAAATTCGAGAACCAGAGTTTTGTTTGTTTTTCTATGACTTGTGCAACTGCCAGATCTGTGTATTTCACTGATAATTTTTTCTGTTGAATCTGGTACCATTCCGAACACAGATAGAATGATATGAAAAATCTAAGAAGTCAATATCTCATTTATCTCAAAGAACGATTAGTAGAAAATTTCAGCAAGCGTAAGCAAACTTTATTTATGAGGTACCTAACTGCTATTTGTGCTAGTATATTAGGCGAAGTATTTACATTCTGCAAAACTGTTAGTGTATTTAACTAAATGGTGGCCCAGTAACAGAATCTGGTGGCGAAATTCGGGTTTAGTATTTGCATCAAAGTTTCATGTTCGACTGAGGCACAAATTGCCTCCCTTGCTTTTTGGATCCCAAATTAACTCGCAGGCCTTATGTACGCTGTAAGACTAACACTTACGGTGGAACCTCAACAGGGGCAATGAAACAAGTGATTTGCAGAAGAATTTTATCATCTGTCGCCTGAACTGATTTCTAACAACCAAAGGCAACGATAATCGGATGATCGAATCGAAAGTGGGTTATTTCTAGCAAGCAAAGTAAGGGTAGAATATTCTCTTAGCCTTCTTCAGTCACCAATCCACTGGTTTGCGGCGGTCTTCAATTCAGCTCTGTTCCCTGCCTTCCCCTTCATATCAACATATCTCCTACAGTCAACAACTTTCACCATCTGCTGGATGTATTTTACCTGTGTTCTTTCTCGGTATCTCTTTCCTTGTACCATTGCCTCCAAAATTGCTTTCATTAATCTCTTAAGATATGTCCAATTAATGTTTTTCTGCACCTTTTTGTACTCTACCATATGGAGTTATATTTTCCTACCCTCTGAAAAACTTCTTCATTATTAATCTTGTCCCTCGAACTAATGCTTAACATCCTTCTATAGAACCATTACTCAAATGAAATTATTCTTCTTTTCCCTTCTTTATTAACCGTCCAGGTTACACATCCACACAGCAAATATACCCAACATAACCTTTTAATAATCAAGAGATCATTATTTTTGGAAGCTAATGTTATTTGTTGTAAATATTCGTTTCTTTTTGTTGAACGATATTTTTGTTTGATCAATCCTAAATTTTGTCTCTTTTTCCCCCTTCCATCATTTGTAATTTTATTTCGTAGGTAGCAGGGGAAAAACACTGACTTCTAATCACTGCTTCCTGAAAGCATCGTGCTTGGATGATCTGCATACTTGAGCCGCAAATGTTAAGACTAACACGCAGCAGGAGAAACTGGAGACCCAGTCGCGTCGCGTGCCTCACGGGAGACAGCTGCATGGCCAGGCAGTTACCCTTCACCCAGCAGGGAATGCGCATCCCGGATGCGTTCCACAGGGAAGAGCAGACGGCTGCGTGAGTTAATTGCGGTTAAGTCAGTCGGCGGGGACTGAGGGACGCTGGGAGGCCAAACGACGCATGCGGGAGCGCCAGCGGTTGGCCACACTGCGCACAGTAGAATGTAATTACGCTGGTTCTCGCTTGACGTACTGAATCAGAATGCGGCTAGTAGCTCCTAAACATGAAGCGCACACGCTAATGCACAGTACCGCCGTCTTATGCAGTCGCTTCCATAACGCAGTTACCATTCGGGATGGCCAGGAGGATTGCTTGGCTAATCTACCTTCAGTTTTTCGTAGATGTACGTAATATCAACAACCTGTTTTCAATAGAATGTGGCCACTGTATTTTAAAAAGAAAAAAAAAGAATGAAAGAAATTAGGAATTTTATGACTTGGCGATAAACGAAGGAACTATACCTGCATTAAGTTGGAGTTAATTCGTGAAAATGTGTAACGCAAAGCACGTATCTTATGTTTCAACTACCGGGCTCGGTTTTTATATCGATCACTAAGAAACAACGTCTCCAAGTGATCAGATATCGAGAAAAGTGCCACAGTATTTAGAATGCGCAAGAATATTGGTGTGGGGCTCATAATATTTTAGAAACAAGATTGTAAATATTCTTTACTAAACTGAGATAGTAACGTAGACTTTTAAATAGCCGTCAAATAGGTTGCAACAATTGCTTTCAGCAAAATGTGTAAAATGAATTAATAGAAGAGAAACAGAATCACTTTCTCAATAACATTATTCAATTTAATTCTGTGGGATCCTTCATGTTCACAGCACCTAAAAATCTAAATTACTATTTCCTCCCCTTGTGATAACTTCTGAGACTTTACTAGTGGCAAAGCAAATAGGGTTCTAAAACTTTCCAATATCTCTAAAAAGAAGTGAAGAGCGCAGGAAATGCCATTATAGTTAGAGGCTCCAATAAGAGATCTTATTGAAATTCTCCTCACCTCGGCAGAGAAGAAACAACACTTTAGCGGATTACGAATGCAGCGGACGAAATACCTTACGAGATAAAGACAGGACTCTGCGAAGAGACAACACATTTTTCCGAGAAGGGCAGAGGAAGGTTACTTCTTAACTTTGGTCTCATAGTTATCCATCGTGTCAGCAGTCAATTGATGATAAAGCGACTAGTTTGGAATTATGTATAATATTATTTAATTCGTGCGGAACAATTCCTGATATACTTATGATATACTTAAATCAAAAGAAGGAAATCCTTTGACACACTAAAGCGGAGATATCCAATAGACCGACTGCACTAAATCACTTTTCGTCAACACAATAATCACTTTTCAAAACATGGGAAATATAGCAAATCGTGAAACAGGTAGCTCAGATAAAATACGGTATAAGAGCTACTGCGATGTTATTCTTAATATAGTATCATTTGATTAGAAATATTACAACACTCATATTGATTATTCCTCAAGCGGAAAAAACGTATCATGTCTGAAATACAGTATGAATGAACAGTGCCCTGTATGTCGAAGAAATTTATTTTTCGTCTTAACATCGCGGTTATCACGAAAAATTTACGTTTTGATTCATATTTTCGATGTTTAACAATTTCTGTTGATTCCAGACTCTCGCGTCCCCCCCCCCCCAAAAAAAAACCCTCAAAGATTTACGAAAATAGATACCTAAATATCTTTTAAAAGTTTGATGGTCTAAAACAAACTTGTATACACCACTTTCTGCAAACATTTAAATGCGTCTTACAGATTTGAGGGAGCTGACTATTGCAATTGGTGTAATAGGAAATAGTCTTGAGGTGAATTAAATTATGCCATCACTTTCCATCCTGACCTAAAAAGAATAAAATAACATTCATATTGTTGGTTCTACTAATTATGAAATAAACGATAAAGTGTATTTATTTTTTTTTTTTTTCCTGCAACCAGTATAAACTGTGTTACTCCAGTCATTCCAAGAGTTAACTTTGGGAACGCCTATTTGTTGTTGGATATATATCGTACCATCCTCCCTTTAACATGATGACAGTGGATGCATTGTTATTGACTCATTAATTTCAAAGGCGCAACGAGGAAGGACTGATCCAGACTGCGCCTAACACAGTGTTGCACATGTTCATTAGTTTTTAGTGTAGAATTAGAGGGCTACATTTTCATCCCGTCACAACAATTTTACGCTCCCGGGAACCGTACCTCACGACCAACCGCACAGCGATAAAATTTACGGCCAAAATCCGCTTACTGTAGCGTGGTTAACATAACTGCCGGCGAAATTATGCTGCGGAGGTAGCGTTACGATTAATTCTATCGCATAAACTGAGGCTCCATGTAATGACTGTGAAACATAGTACGCAGCTATACGTTTCTGAAATGATGCTTTGTGGAAATAGCGCCGCAATGGGTTTCCGATATCATGCTATGCACTGCCGGATGCCTCAATATGTGTGATCTACTTGATTAGTGGAGGCCTATAAAGCTGTGGAATAGATCATTTTCGACCTATTTGACCGTCGTGAACATTAGTTCACATAGCTGTTTAACGTCTGAGCGCCGCCATACTGGAATCCGGGAAGTACAATGGCCCCAGGTTCACATACAAATCGTCCTCATGACTGTTTTATGTGGGTTTTTTTCATAATCTCATAGACAAGTGTTTCTCAACCTTTATCAACCTGAGAACCGGTAAAATTTCAAATAATTTCTATGGACCACTAACTTTTTACCTGTATTTATATTATTAACCGGTAATTCCAATTGCTATTGACACTTACCACGGTCTGTTAAAACGTTACAAAGAGGCACTAATTAAACGTTCATTAGCAGGCGTCCATTAAAGACGTGAAGTGTTTTTTCGGAAATCTGGATCTTCCGCACCCGCCCCTCCGCCCCCCATAGTGAGGCTAGATCTTGAAGGACGGAGAGTCCCCCCTGCTGGCGACCTCGAAATGTTTGGAAGACCTTTTTTTTTTTTAGCTGTACTGTTCTTCAAGGAATCAAAGATGAAATGAGGTTTCTGTCAGCACCCCCCCCCCCTTTTGGTGAATTTCTTTAGACCGCCCTCCCCCCCCCCCTCTTATTTCACTTCCCGTACTTAATTGACGCGCCCTTAGGCTTACCCTATAAGGAACGCCGCTATCTTGCTATTTAGTGAATAGACTATGATAGTGAACATGCAGTTATATCTTTATATCACTGTCCATATCCATAGTTTTGCTGGTTATTCACATATTCATGGCTTTTAGAAAGATTGGCTTAATAACTTACACTCACTCATAGCGTTATATAGTAGTAGGTGATTTCAAATTCATGTGAACAGTTTTTATTTTGTTATGATATTCAGTTAGAGTTAAATTTTTAATATTCTGTCTGAGGATCACAGGTTGAGAAACACTGTGATAGACGAAAGATGTAAAAATCCACAAATTTCGCTTCAAAAAATGTACAAAACACAAACACTATACAACCGCAGCTCACCTACCGATATATGGTGATATTTAGTTTCCCAATAACTTGATATGTAACCGAGGAAGGCAAAAGGGTAATTGTTACGGGTTTTATTTCCGTTGTATGTCAACATATCAGGTATTCTGGAAAAGTAGGTTGCAACATTAGATGAATGCAACATAGCTCACAAAAGCGCCTTTTCTGAATGAGAAATAATGGTGTAGCGATATTTTCTTCCCATTCACTGTTCTGTTTACGAGTTAGTCGTCTATTTACTTGTAAATAATTAATAAAGAAAAATTTAGCTTCTGTTTGGAAACATTCCGGATTCGTGAACATCCAGACTTTGGATTCTTTCAGAATCTCTAACAGCGCATTTAATCTGAATATCCATCAACTATTTTCGTGCCTGATGTACGGTGTGACAGCAAATTTATACAGTCAATTACATGAAACTCATAGCTGTTGTATTAAACCAAGTGACCCCTTCACCAACTTATATTTATATACTCACATCAAATAATTGTAAACAAAATTATGAACATCAGTAACGATCTTACCGCATGAAATGAAGCATGTCACCCCATTATAGCATCTAGATCGTCCGAAATGAATTCCCTTTCTTTGTATGTATATATTTTTTTTTTTACTTATGGCTTTACGCCTAGTCAACGGTTAGGGTCATTAGAGGTGGGATGGGACTTAGAACAAGGAACGGTAAGGAATTCAGCCATGGCCATTTTGAAGTAAGCGTCCAGACATTCGCCTAGAGTGATTTGGGGAAACGATGGAAAACCCAAATCTGGATGCCCGGACGGTGATTCGAACCCACGTCCTCCCAAATGCGAGGCCAGAACGTTAACCATTCATCCACCACGCTCGGTGTATAAATGTTCTTTAGAAGATTTTGACAACTGCGGTTAAGCGTTGTGCGTTGTTTTACTTTTTGTATATAGGGATGAAAGAGGCTAGAGCAGTGTTTCCCAACCTTTTTTGGGTCATGTCCCACTTCTAATTTTTTTTGCCCCCCCATACCTAATTTTTAATTAAAAAAATATTTTGCTAACATCAAATGAAACTATACCTAATAAATATTTACAGCACTACTTTAAGAATTTGCTTTTTTGCTATATTTTCTATCTATATTTAGCATTGCATTTAAATAAACCGAAGAGAAAGCGGTAAAGTCGTATCAAGTCAATTTCTAAATTGCCCCCCTAAAAAAACCAAATTGCCCCCTTGTGGGGCGTGGGCCCCACGTTGGGAAACACTGGGCTAGAGGGTGAAATTAGTGCGGACCCAGTCATTGCCTTTCTTGCTTAAGAATCAGATTCAGTTATAATGACAATCTTAAGTCACTAAACCGTTGTGCGTCGAATTATGATCTCAGCGGAAGTAGAGAATATAGATCGATAGGGTTTGTTTCTGGTGTCAGATGCGTAGTTGCCCTTCCCGCTGGCTCTGTTGTGCTGCCGTGATGGTGTCCGGCGCTGACACGGGGTTAGCAGGTCGGTGTCCTGGCGGTGGATGAAATATTCATCATCTAGACTGGCCGGTAGGGTATGAGAGATAGTAGTGCATAATACCTAACCACCCCAGATTGTACACCAAAGTCTTGGGTTATAGATAGAGTGCTTATAGAGTGAGAGCATACGGCCTTCTTGACGACGATTCGTCCTTTGGATTTGGAAGTTAAGCTTCGGCAGCCGTTGATGTCTTTCGGAAGAGTAGAAGGAATGGGCCAGCATTTGGTTTCACCTTCTTCATTTTCCATTTCAGACAATGCAAACAACACTCTGTTTTGAACTCACAGACTATCAAAGTCATCTACACCTATAATAACACATACGGACACACACTGGGGAAGGCAAAGGAAAATCACCCCAGTTCATCTTCCTGCATCCGGAATCGGGTGTGTCATTTTAACAAGAAACATTTACGTATTTATGAACGCTATCTCAGGACATACCTCTAGAATGGGTTATTACTTTCTATGTGTTTCAGTGCTTACATTACGGTAGGTTTTATGAGGTTATCCTGGCAGGAATCGCCAGATGTGAGCTTATCCTGAAATGGTAGCGATATGTAAGCAATCTTGACTTTCGATAACCGCGTGTTGTTTAGAGTAGATCGGCCCGAATTCCCTTCTTTCAACTAGAATTAACAAATTTAGAGGTATTTGACATAGTATGGAAAGAAAAAACACACTGATTTTGTATAAATATTATTGAATTTGATAAATAACGTTCATAGACAACTTCTAAGATCCTTATGGTACATTGACACAAGTTCCCCATGCAATTCACAAGCTATTGAAGCTTGTGTAAGAAGTTGCTGTGCTCTAGGTATACAATCTCTTCCAAGCCAAGCGGCACAACACACAAACTGCACGTGATCTGTTACATGGCAGGTTCCCAACCAAGCTGTACTGTCCAAAGATTGTTATACAACTTTCATGACAACAGGATTCAACCCCGGTTACTATACAAGCTACAGAAATCATTATTACAAATCAATTTACATACATTAATTCAATCGTTTATAATACTTATATCTAATAAATATTACTAATTCAATATTAATAATAAACTGACAAGAAAAAATGATTGGTGTATTAGTGAAAATGTTACAATTTTTGTAGCGAGTCAAAATTAGATGGAGCATATGTGAACGGAGACATACCCGGCGTATCATTGAAATGTCACAGATATGTTAGTTCGCTTCCGGATGATGTGGAAAAATGGCGTTTCGATGGTGTATTCTGGCGTCATCATCGGGTCCTGTTCTGCAGTCCTGGATGACGCAGCGCGTGCTTTGAACCTGATGATGACTGCAGAGCACGCCGTTGGAAGCTCGTCTTCTCACATCATCATACGGCGCCGAACTCGCCAAGATACTTTTAGCCAGCACATATCTATGACCTGAAGTAATAGGAGGTAAGCTACGAAAAATTCGTATAACTACCGACCATCTGCAAAGTGCTACTTAACACCTTCTGGCCGTTGTTTATTTGGCTTTTCGAGAGGCGACGAGTGAAGCACAGAGCGGGCCAGCACACCTTCTCTCTAGGCAGCCAATTTAAGCTGTAACACTACGCACTCTGTCCAAACAAGACAGCGGCAACGAGACCTGCCGAAAATCTGTCATGAATAGTCATGAAGTCATCGCCAGACCGCCGCAGCGCCCTAACGGGGCTCATGAATACCTATGAGCGAATGACTCTCCGCTTTTATTCGTCTTCTGGGACCTAAGGAAGCTGTTGCGTGCGCTGTCCACACGCGTACGCGCTTGCATATTAATTCGTACCGCCTCCCCAAACGAGGCGGAATATCACGACTCGACTCGCCACTGTTGCCGCACACGTCATGAATTTTCATTGCGCTGCGGAACAGTGTGTGCGAAATTAGTTCAAGTAGGAAAAGAAGGGGTAATGGTCTGCCACGCATCAACATAAAACTTACACTTAACTGCATAATGATGCAAATACGATTCCCACCGAAAAGATTATTTTACTTTGTGATTCCTCCTCCGGTGTTAGCGTTATATAGTCGTTATCATCGCTAATATAAGTTTCTGCGTCCTGATATTTATTTCACTGAGTTCTAAGCGTTTGCTGATAATTATGAGATAGATGGTTAACAAGTTAATTAAAAGTAGTTAAATTCTGTCACATTTCTATCAAATTTCACAGATTCAGTTTATTTATTACGGTCATCAATGGATCTTAAGCCTAATTTTCTTAGAAGTTATAGGTCATTGATAAAATAATCAGTCAGAAATGAAATTTGTAAATTAACTATTTTCATTTATACCTTTACGCTTTATCGACATCGGAGTCATTAGAAGCAAAGAACGGGAAGCAATTCTACCACGACTTTTTAAAGGAACCATTTCGGCATTCACCTGGCGTGATTTGAGGGAACTATGAAAAACCGAAACGTTTGGTGTGTAACTTAACACAGTTAACGGGAATTATTGTTGTAGAAAAGCCATCAACATCAGTGAAACGCCAAAATAGAATATCCAAGAGAATTCCTAAAAGGCAATGAATTGACGCCACCAATAGACTTTTGGACGTGACATAGACAATTCTTGAACCAGGCAGTCAAACAAAAATATTAATTACATATTTCGTTGGTTGTTCTGCAGAATTAAGTCTTTTATTTTTCCCTCTCCGTTGTTGCGAAACTTCCCTGGGATCACGTTCTTTGGACTGACCAGGTGATGAGACTGCAAATGACTGATGACAATCTGGAACGCCTCCCAGTTTATCGGAGGACTCATATTGATTATTTCTAAAGCATAGAGTGTATGTCGGATCGACTTTACTTTTCAATACGTTCCATAAACGCGTGTTTTTTTTAACTGCTTTACGTCTCTCAAAAACGAAGTCTTTAGAGACGGGAAAGGATGGGGGCAAGGAATGGGAAGGAATTCGGCCATGGCCTTTTCAAGGAAGCATCCCGGCATTTGCCTGGAGTTATTTGGGAAACCATGGAAAACCCAAATCTGGATGCCCGGACGGGGATTCGAACCGCCGTCCTCCCGAATGCGAGGCCAGAACGCTATCCGTTACACCACCACACTCGGTCATAAACACGTATTTCCACTCTTAACGCAATACATAATAACAACGTTTACTCGAATTCCTGTTGTTTAAAAATTTCAGTTGATTCCTTAACCTTGCATTCTAAAAAATAGAATATCCATAGTCTTCTGCCAAATAGTGCTAAATATGAAATTTGCTACTAGCTTCATTATTTTGACGTAGATTGTGTAGCAGGAACAAACAAAGACCAAGATCATTAAAGATAAGTTCACTAATGCCACTGAAGTTGTTGGCCAACGAAAGAATAAGTTTGGAAGACATGATTGTTACCCACCAACGTAACGGATGAGGAAAAGGAGATTAATTTATTTGATTCTAAGATTATGCCTGCTTTGAAAAGTACAAAAACTTACGAAAATAGATTATGTTTCATTTACGAACCTAAGTAACACGGAAAAGATTTTCGGTTAACGTAATCATGATAATTACATGCAATGCTGAATACTTTCCATTGAACGGTGGTTTCAACACTACAAATGAACTAGTTGATTGTTCTGCTTCTCGCGGTTGATTCTCAGATTCTGTTGCATTATATATCTGGCGATACAGTCTATGTTGTTGTTATATATTTAGTACTTTAGATCGAGTATCTCGTCTCGTTTTACTTACCTTTCTTAGGATAGTTGGCTGCAATGCCATTATTCTACAATTATTATGATGCTGTTTTGGGTACGATACGTATATGCGGGGCGGTCGGGCTAGATAGAAGAGTGATAATAAAATCCTTTCGGGTAACTTGTGAGTTCATAGGTAAACACAACGTTTCAGGAGTCACAGACTCTGCCGCCATTGTCAAGTGGATGCAGTCATTCGGCTAGTTATTCGAGAGGATTTTTTTCATATTCAGCGCCAAGAAAACCTCCAGTTTTATATAGGCCTAGGTATCAGAGTGATTTCCACAACAGAACAGTCAATGACGTATTGATCAAGGGCGGTGATTTAGTACTTTCGTATTAAGGACTATGGCTGTTGATATTTTAAAAAATATCGGATTTTCGATATATCGATATTTAAAAAAATATTAATATCGCATTCGATATATCGAAGAAAAAGTATCGATATATCGACCCTATTATATAAAAACAATGTTACAAAAACAAATCATTTTAAAAAAAAGGGCGAAGTCTTGTGGCTATTTAATGATGAAGAGTTGTGAGATATTTTTCTGAATCAAGTTTTGATTTTCTGAAAAAAAATGGTTTTTCATGACGTTACGGATATATAATTGTGATTTAGCAATTATACTACTACTTTACTAAAAGGAAAGGCAGAATGTTTATGATTTACTCGAAGAATTGTGAATCCAGAAACAGCATCGAGGGAAATCTTGGCTTTTGTGAGTTTAAAAGCTCAATAATGCAACATTGTAGAGGCATTTATTTAGGTTGATGTTCTATTATCAGAGTTTGCATAGTGATCAAGTCACTTTTTTTTTACAAGTATTTTTTTATGTGGAATTTAATTTCTTTTGTAGGTTGATAGCTTATTCTGAGTCTTCTTACTTTTTTGGACCAAATGTTTGCACCTTAGCAAAGATTTATCAATATTCCTACTTACATCCAATTTTCATGTAAAAATACTTTCCTCGACAACGCCCGCTCATGTGAAACAACGGGCTCGAGTCCGATTCGTTCTGTGCGAGCGACGCCGTGTCTGCATTGTTACCATCGGTGTAGGACTACCAATAACTTCCAAATTAAATGTAGTAACAAAGTAAAATTGTGTTTTTTTATGCTCCTGATCTTTGTGCAAAACTGAAATTTAAGGCATATAGCCTCATCAAGAAGAAAGCAATTAATCTACAAATTTTCTCTAAGATGTTTCAGCTTTTAGATTGGCATTGAAAAAACACAGGAACTTTTCTTATACTGTGGGGATGAAAGCAAGTATGTGTACCAAATTATCATTTTCTAGGACAACTGGATGTTGCATAGAATCATGATGAGAGAATGTCATAGTCATTTAAAAGAGTTTCAGATACAAAAAAGTTCCAAACTAAGGTGGTGAATGAAGTAAAATTTTGCACCAAAACTCATATCAGAATCTTCATTGGACATACTTTTCAAGAGCATGAACTCATGTTTTTCCCGTTGTTTCTTCTACTATGAATGGAAAACTCCCTACATTAATTGAAAATTTCCCCTTCTTTGATATTGCTTTGCAAATGGGTAACGTTTTACCGTAATACAATTTTTTAAAGCTGAGATCTAGGTGGAATGCAGGATTTAGGGCGAGGGGTGGGGGCAAACCGGGGTATTTGCTCTGGGCGATAACTTGAGGGGTGGGGGGCGGCAAAATCGTGTCCAACAATGGGTTTGGCAAACAGTTAAAGTGGCGACATCAAAGCGTTTGGCCAACAATCAAGGAGGCGATTCTCGGGGTCTGGCTAGCAACAATGTTTGAAGAGGCGGCAATCTCAGTTTTTCCCCGGCTTGGAAAAATCCTAGAGCCGCTACTGTCAAGGCAGTTCCTTTGGCGTTAACAAATTGTTTTTTAAAGGCACCAATCTATAATAATAAGTTTTTAGCATAGCGCTTTGTAAAGGCAATCCAAAAGTTGTAGATCTTTTTTTTTCAGTTTCTTATCTTAATAAATTCATAAGTGATATAACAAAACTGGCTGCGACATTATTTTGGAGCTCAATTCTTCTGTTGGTGTGGAACAAGAAGCGTATCTAATTCGCGCGAAATATTTAGCTGTGGAGTGCCAGATACAGGCTTATAATTTCCGGGACATTTCTGGGTCTAAAAAGTATTTTAGCGGTATGTTTAAAGAGTGAACAAAAATGCAAATTAATAAAAAATTCTATTTTAGGTAAATATGCTATCTAACGTATTTTATCGTTTGGAAAGTCTTTTGGAAGGACCTGAAAAACACGTTTCAGACATGTGAACTCTGTATAAAGGGAGTTAATGTTAACTGCATCTAGAATTTTCAAAGTCCCAGAAAATTCAAAGAGTATTTTCCTGTCAGTTTCAATTCCTCTGATTTAAGGGACGTTCCATCCTCCCGCTGCGAGCATGGGATACTTGGCTTGGCCTCATGGCCACCGTAGTGAACTGAGTTTGAGAAAAAAAAAACTAGTATACGGAAATTCTGGGACAGTAACGCATAATTCCTGGAGACGAGATCAGACACAAAATTCAGGGACATCCCCGGATTTTCCGGCTATCTGGCAACCCTACCCATACCTGGTATATTACGATTAGTTTCTTAATGCTAATACTTTTGCATTGATTGAAGACAAATTTTAAAAACTTTTCAAAATGTCCAGACAAGAATTCTAATGAATATTGAATGAGTTATTTTACCTTAGTTTTTTCTTCTCCACAGGCCCGCCGCTAACTGTTTGAGCGCCCGCGAGCAATAGCGATTATGCCTCCCCACGTCCAACTACAGCCAGTGGTGGATCTTGGAAATTTCCGAAACGGGTCAAAAAATTGTGAGATTTCCGCCCCCATAATACGCTGCCTTGCACGCCCTGTTACGGCGGGCCTGCTTCTCCATGTGCTCGGATCGTTCATTGTTTCTTAAAATTCTATCTATGAAAATGTATTGCATGTGCAACACAGGTAATCGTTTTCCCTCCAATAATAACTTGGAATATTCTACGAGGAAAATGGAAAATAACAACTTATTTTTAAAAAATATCGGACTCCGATATCCAGATTTCAATATCGATATATCGTCCTAAAAAATATCACTCATAAATATCGATATTTTTTTAAAAAAAATATCGATATATCGATATTTTATCAACAGCCCTATTAAGGAGAACATGAAACTTACAAAAAGTATCCCGCATTGAGTATTCAAACTTAAGCCAAAAGAAAGGTAGGCAGAAATATTCTGATAAACAGTCTAGGATATTTGGGGATAATATAGACTTACAGCAAGGGACAGTCACAAAACTGTCTGACTTAGTAAACTGATACTTTAAGTCATCTTGATTGTTCTAAATTAAAATTGGAAGTAGTCCTACGGAACAGAGAAAATTAATTTTTCAATTAATAAAACGAAAACAATTACACAATATTAATTAACATATATCTAAATCAAGTTTAAGAAGTTCTTCTTTCCCATATTAAAGGCTCCTTTACAAGGCAAACTTAATACTCCGGTCACAACACTAATATTCCTAAAACAAATACGTACAACCATGTGTCACCACATCAAATTGTTATTAATCAAATAAATTTTGGAACCTCAACAACTTTATAATTCATAAAACACAAACACATTAGTGTTCAACCCCAACAGGCGTCACCATACAAAAGCTGTAATATTTTTTCACCCTATTGCTATATTTTTATTTGTTTAAACAATCCAAGATGAGTCACTGATCATACAGTTTGCGATATTTCAGCATATTGTTTCCTGAAAGGGCAGAATCTACAGCATTATTACTAAAAACTTAATTTTAATTAATGCTACCAAATGACTTCAGTAACAGTACGGTGAAATATAGTCAAACGACTGTCCCAATTTCAATACAAAAAATGTTCGGACTGTAACGTCACGCTATTCCGCAATACCCTCGATTACGCTAACCGTTTCTACTTTTCGTTCTTATTACCTAGTCTGCAGAAAGAAAAATAAAAGTAATGAGGTGCTAAAATCGTTAATGGCCCATAAAAGCCAGTTTTTCCGCATTCTTAATTTCACATGTAACCTAAGAATGATTTTCACAGTGAGCAAACTACGGAATAAATCAACCGATAAAGGATGAATTAACAACACACGTTTATTCACAATCTTTTCAATATTTATCATAACACTGATCTCAGTTACACACTTCTGATTTCTAAGAAAAAGTTCAGATTGCACGAAATTTCCAAGTTGACTCTCTATATATTTTTACTAAAATATGAACTATCTATCTGACACTTATGAACGAGACTCTTAGCTTAGAAGGGAATGATACGCCAACCGTACTTTTTTAAAATTTTTTTGCCATTTATCGTACAGAAAAGTCAGCCCTAGAATAGCAAATTCCAAAGCCGTTGAGCCAGGTAGCCAGAAGCTTCCGAGAAAATCGACTTTGAAATATTCCGAGCGAATTATAAGGACTGGTGGTATGTGATTTTCAATAGACCACGTGGCTCACCGGTGACAGAATTCAAAAAGAATTAGGGCGGTTTGTAAGCAGAGGGAATTTTTTTAAAGTCGCCTTTAAAACACTGACTTTGCCCTAAAAAAGAGAGAAATATGAATGGTAAGCATAAAAGAAGATGTATTTCTCTGTTTGTTAAAAGAATGGCAACTATGGTAATCAACAATCCAACGGGCCAAACCAACAAGCTGGTCACCACGACCAGATCCATTCATCATGAAATACCTCTTCATAAGACGTCTATCACGCAGACCCTCCCGCATATGCGACAATATCATCTTGAGGAAACTTATCCCAAAGCCAAAGGATGCACTCTACATAATAAGACAGCCAAAGAAATATACAGACTGATAAACACGGTGTGGCATAAAAATAGAATAGAATTTAAATACCCAAATTAAACTTTGAAACAACATATGACTCAATATCACGTACAGCACCCTAACATCAAAGATAGGCTAAATATGGTAAGACGTAGTTGGTGAAAACATGGCCAAAAACAAAAAGTTATATGAAATACACCTATCGGCAACACACAGATGCCCACATTGTGGAAAAACAGACACGCTAGAACATAACGTGCGGACAGAATCAACGAATCTAGTACTGGGCAAGAAGAAGAATTTCTCTCCTAGACAGGAAATCACCACTTGCCGTCAACGTGAATGAAATTCTTAAACCAGAAAAAATCAGATTTACCTCTACACACACACACAAAAAAAAAAAAAAAAAAAAAAAAAAAAAAAAAAAAAAAAAAAAAAAAAAATTATGGTTAATAGGAAACACCACTGTCTATATAATAAAGAATAAATTTTGAAGATTACATTGACTATATGAACGTCACCTATTATGAAACTGTAAAAATCCAAAATCACAAAAAATACTATGCGAGGATGTTAGACATCATAATGACAGAAAACCTACCTTAAATAAGTAGGGAGAGTATTCACCAGTCACACGAGTGGCCCGTGATGATTTCCAGTTCGATGTAGAACTTGTCATGCTGCGTATTCAGATATATGTAATAAAAAACCATTACGCCATATATAGTAAACTGAAACGACAACAATTCCATCATTCGATTTTGATTGTGTTTGGCGCCAAACACTGCGTCAACGTACATCAGATGTGGGCTATATCTGGCAGTCAAGAAAAGAGTCGAGCAAAGGAAGAAAATAACTGAAGTCTGTGAATCTTAGCTGAGATACGAAAGTATATCAGTTATTAGTTTGAGTTGTATAATTCAAGAAAGCAATTAAATGTTTTATGTAATTTTTGTAATAAATAAAATTTAATTATAAAAAAAACTAGTAGGGAGCAAGACTATCTGGCGGTGGGTCCCCTGTTCGATTCCCACAGTGGTCAATTTTTTATTTTTCTTTACTTCATTTTACTTTTCTTCAATACGTATACCCACGTCGTTAAATCGTAAAATTGTTCAAATTTATGCTTATTGACTAACAATATTTATGATAAATTAAATTTTGGTACAAAAATGACGAACGTCGGGTAGAGTACTAACTTATCCTTTATTTTAGTGACAATTTATAAATATAACGCAAGAACAGTTATACAACGTATCGCAACTTTTCATTCCGCAGTCGAGGTCCCACGGTGGGAATCGAAAGGGGGACCCTCCGCCTAGTAGTATCGCTCGCCTCTCGGTGAGTCATGCGGCCTATTGAAAATCACTCTCTGCCAGTGCTCATAATTCACTCGAAATATTTCAAAGTCGATTTTCTCTAAAACATCTGGCCCAACGCCTCTGGGGAATTGTTATTCCAGGGCTGACCTTACAGTACGATAAGTGGAAAAAATTACAAAAATACTGTTGGCATCTAAAATAATACTGTAGCTGCTCCGGATCGCAGTTGCGACCCTCTGTTCCTACACGATTTATGATTCTTATTGTATGACTGATCTACCATGTCATTTTGTCCCACGTTATTTTGAATCACCCTGTATAGCCGAAATGATTATTCTGAGAACACGTAAAGGTTTTAGTGTCAAAGATTTGAAAACGTGGTGGTGACATGTGCAGAGCGCACCCGTATAGATACCATTATGAAAGTTTTTAACAGCCTCTCACAACAGTCTGTCTGCGTGGATTATTACACTTTCAGATAGGTGCAATGCACATTCCGCAACACACTTTTAGTGAATCACGAAGTAATAATAATAATAAGTAAATACTTAGAATACTCCTGTTATTTGGAAAAAAATTGACTGCCGAGATAGTGTTCCAATGTTGAAAGAGACCACTCCAGCTTGTACCGAAACTCTTCTTCATGGTGCAGATCACGTTTTACTGTGTATCGAAGGACAGTTCTCATTTGACAGACAACACAAAGCGAAATTCAGTATTTTTTAGATAATCCTCATTGACATGCAGCACTACGAGGCCCACAGTGCCTTACGGTAGGTATGAAGCTTGTCGGCTGGCGCTAACATAGTTTGTTGCCACCCTTCCTCTTAGCTCTCACCCTCATCCGGCGCAATTCCATTGCGTTGCGAGGAATCGAAACTGAAGGCTCGGAAGTTACTTGGAGCGAGGGGAGCGGTTATGCTTCCGCGACAAATCACCCAGTTGCACTAAGTATCGAAGAGAAAATCGATAGTCCGGCGGCTGCAGCACGTGCCACCCTTACAATGCGAGGGAAAAACTGCTTTTCTTCTGAAAGCACAGCTCTGAAGCGATTGCAAGTAAGCGGTGAAAACTTTCTGAGCGCCATAAAAATGGAGGGAGAGAGAGGGAAAAGCGATGGCGGGTGAGAGCTAAAAAGGCAATGGAAAAACGCAAGAGAGAGAGACGAAGGATGGAAAACAAAGCGATAAAAGGATCTGCGAGCAGAACAATGGCTGGCTTTTGTGTCAGGTGACCTACCTGCAGTAGACGCTGAGCGGTTTTATTAATGTGGCTCTTTGATGTGGGCGGTCGACCCCTCACCAACACCCTTGGGCTCGCCCTTTCGAACCCATTGCGTCTCAGAGGTTCTTCAAGCACTATTAGTAATTCTAAATGGAGACGAACAACTCAAATAACAAAACACCGTACAACAGGAAGTTCTTTTAAACGAGACAAGCAGCTTATGACTGCACAGGTAATCAGCCAAGACGCATTGACATTTTTATATATATATATTTTTTTTTTAGGTGGAACATATACCAGGGTAAAGGGAACAGTCGAACATAAGAACTGTGGAGGAAGACAGAAGAGATATGATGGTGGGTAATGTTTTGAGACATGGCGGAATGGTTAATTGGTTAATGGATGGAACAGTCGTGGGTATGATCTGCAGAGAATATATGCATCAGGCATACATGGGTTTTAAGGGGGTATGTTGAAATGAATGGGCTAGTGCAAGATAGGAAGAGACGATTGCATCAAACCAGTGGGGTGATTGATGACAGCAAAAAAAGAAAGGTAAGTGACGGTGTTCTCCAGAATGCCATTTAGCACTTAATACGAGAAACAAATGTTCTTGGTAATAACACTGCATGATGAACTGGTAGAAGTACTTGTTTAGGAAAAATGTTGCATTTTCATTGGGTGAGGATTGGAGACAAGGAACGAGCCTATATTAAGGAACCATGTACACATTTGCAGGGATTGATTTAGGAAAATTATTGAAGACTTGGATGGCTGGCCAGAATATCAAACTTGTGTCCATCCGAATGAAAGGCTCAAACGTTAACCAGATACCCACTAATAATTATGTACTTTTTGAAAATGAAATCACGTACAATTTAAATTTAAACCACTGTCGTAAAACTGACAAATGTTATTATTCTCAACAGTTAGAGATCTGTCTGTTAATCTTTATGAGCGTTTAATAAATTTCAGAATAGTTACTAAAGAAAAGATAAATACAAGCAAATAGCTGTTGTGAATCAGAACTGCATATATGAAAGCATGGTTCCGAGATATTCAGTTTGAGAGGTAGAAATTAGATTTTGTGCACTTTCTGGTCGATATTTTTTTTTCCCTCTGACCGGAAGGGGTAACAACCCACATGGTAAGCACCTCCTTACTGAGAGGGGTATAGAGCTCAATTTTTTCCACCGAGCGTGGTGGTGTAACGGTTAGCGTTCTGACCTCGCATTCGGGAGGACAACGGTTCGAATCCCTGTCCGGGCATCCAGATTTGGGCATTCCATGGTTTCCCCAAATCACTCCAGGTGAATGCCGGGATGCTTCCTTAAAAAGGCCATGGCCGAATTCCTTCCCATTCCTTGCCTCCCATCCTCTCCCGTCTCTAAAGACCTCGCTGTTAAGAGACGTTAAGCAGTTTAAAAATATATATATTTTTCCCTACTACTGAAGATCGCGAAAATGGATACGGATCGTGCACGGATAGAAAATTACTGACAAATTGTTTTACTAATATTCATTTTTTGTCATCTTGACGGTTGTTCAGGTCTTCCTTTAAGGTTCGACTGACGTTCGTATGCGTTTGACACAAATTTACTGCAATGACGAGAGAAATTCTCTCAAGCAACTCTTGAGGCAGCCGGTGAAAGAACAGCGTGTCGGAATGTAGGGGACGGGCAAGAGACACCTCCCCACAGCAGCCGTCCTTTTTGCACAGTCTGTCGGAAAAGAAGCGGGGAAGGCGTACGGCACTCATCTGCATTTTTAAGGCTGGCCGTGTTTGTCGGGGGCCGGAATGCCATTTGCATGTCTGTGAGGCAGCCACCCCTGTTTCCCACGAGACGGCTCAATGGTCGACGCGCTACCTCGCTACATGAATATACACGCCCGTAATGGGACCGCAGACAAAGCTTACACGAGCTCGGGGCGAGAGCTGTAGCCAGTTGATGCCCGCTATCCCTCTCGCCTCTCCAACAACATAGATGCAGAAATGAGGTCAACAATTTTTTAAGTTACAGTTGAAGTTATCTTCACTATCTAGGGCAGTTTTCACTCAACCCAGGTCTTAACAACGCTTCTTACCGTCCACTGTGTTCTAGTTCACTTCTTTTTGTTTTATACTCCTCTTAACTTCTTCTCGCTCTTGGCTCTCTTCTGACATCTTCCTCTTATGAAGTTACACTAATAAACCAGTAACACGGGCAGCGTGCGAGGCAAGTTACAATTTTTTTTATAGTGAACCACCTCATAAGTTCTGATAGAAAAAATACCTTCCTACATCGTAAAACCCCGTTGTATCCTTCATTTTATCGCAACTTCTTCCACAAAGGTAACTGCAGAAAAACAGAATACACAATGCCTCAGACTAGCAGCGAGAATATGCACAACGTATCTCTTCTTCGTATTATTATGTATTTTATCTCTGCCCTTCGTTTTTGTAATAGGCCTACTTGCAATTGCTTCCTCAAATCTCGTGAAAAATGACGGAAATTTAATTCTTACAAATTTGTTTATCAATGAAACTAATTCCAAAAACGAATAACGATGATTTATCTCATTGATATGATTCGTGATTACCTACGATTCGTTTAAAGTTTCTCAGAGTTTTTAATAAACTTTCCCGTTTCTGAAATCTGCAGAAAACAGATCATAAACATCAGATGCTCTTCTCTTTACACGAAATGACGAATCAAACCGTCGCAAATAAGAAAAATAGTGACGTGTAAATTTAAACGGCTGTCGCATTATAATTTTTTATTCTGTCTCCAATTATAATCTTTTACCTCTGCCCTTCGTAATACTGTGCACTTTGTTACACAATACACAACGCAGTTATACATATAACAATATACGTGCCTGTAAAATCAAATTAAACTATTTATTTGAAATTTACATTTCCTTTTTCTTAAAGACCCAAGTGAAAATAAAATCAATGCACTTATTTATTTGAAATTTCCTGGTTATACAAGCAGCGCTGTGGTGATGGCCACTGTAACTAACACTTCGGGCAGCATCGGGACCGCCGAAGTTTGAGGTGGAGTTAAGTCTCCAGGCGCAACGCATTTTAATCTAGTGGGTTGGTATTAATGTGCCCCGTATACTACCCACCAATATACAATTCAGCCGGCCTTTGGTAGCAGATCGCGGACAGTAACTTACACCTCTGAAAATAAGTGTAATATGCTATTTAAAAAAAGTCTACGTTGATCACACTCTCGCACAAATTTAAAAACCAACATCATATAAAGTTTCTCTCTTTATGCTCAATAGTAGTACATGTTTAACAACAGGTTAGACTTGCAGTTTTAACATAGTAATATTCTTGGCAAAGACTTATTTCCTGCTCTGTACCTATTTTATAAATTTGTTTCTTTAACTGACAAATCCTTCCAAGTATTAGTCACTTACACAACACGGGCTACTGTTTCCTGGCAAATAGGTCATCCACAATTGTTACACAATTGTTTTCTCAATCTCTCTCAGCCATTTTTTGTTTTTCAACGTTATATTAAACAAAACTTGTAGCCCGCTTTCAATTCGTTTGTTTCATTACCTTCATGCTCGCAGAATGTAAATGTTTTTGTAATACCAGCACTAAACAGGTTCATGTGGTTAATTTGATTACATTTTCAAAATCTGTAAATTAATCGCTGACTGAATATCAGTTGCCCAGTGATGTGTACCGCGGAAAATACTTTTGAATGATTTTTTTTTTGATGATTTCTTCTGCAATTGTAGTGTTTAGAACTAAACCTGAAAGTAGGCGATTTTTCCTCGTTCGTCAGCTGGAACGTGGAGCTAACCACCCGATTTTTTTTAGATCAAGGAAACTAACACAAACTTCTGCCTCCACCAATCTGACTTTTAGCATAGACAGGGAATACATGTATTAAATGTAATCCGTTCCTAAAAATCAAGATAATTTCGTTCTTGCGACGCCTCACCAACCTATGAGTAATATACAAACAATTTTCAGTAGTACTGGTTTTTTTTTTTTTTTTTTTTTTTTTTTTTTTTTTTTTTTTTTTTTTAATATACAATTATTCTGATCGGTTCCAAATTTTTCTCTCCGCGACTACCTACTGATCAATTCACAGCCAAACGTTACAAGAGCCACATATACCACATTGCCAATTCGTGGAAAAAATCTTTATCTGATGAAGATATGTTCATGATTGAGACCTGAGGGATATTTTATTTTTCTTTGCGTTTCACTATTGTGTTTTCTGCAAAGCTATAGCCAACCTGTGGTAAAACACCTTTCTTTCAGACTCATACTTTACGTGTCCGAGAAGCATGTTTTGGTCTCAAATTTTTTTTTTTTTTTTTGGTACTATCCATAATTTTAAGCATTAATTATCTTCTTGGAATTCACCGTACAATAAATACAACTGGTGGAATTTATTACATTATAGATAAAATCTAAGGTGTAAACCTCCACTCACATTCCTCCCGATCGATAAAAGCTCAAAGTTAAACACTGGATTTAGTTTATTGATACGACGATTATTTGATTACTGATCCCAAGTAGACTTACTTATATGGCGTTAAATTGTACAATGTACACATTTTATAATAAAACAGGGCTTCAGATATTTATTTCATGTGTTTCACACTTATTATATTTCAACAAAAGCATGGCACGTCTTCTAATTCCATCTTGTGCATTTCAAAATAGGCAAAAGAGCAATATGCTATCCAAAGTTGCAGAAACAGTATGGCAACCCAATAGAAAGGAAATTGTTGTCCCTTTTTTATTATGGCTTTACTCCACGTCGACGTCTAGGTAATTAAAGACGGGGAAGGACGAGGGGAAAGGAACGGGAAGGAATTCAGCTATGGTCTTTTTGAATGAACCATCCCCGCATTCGCCTGGAGTGATTTGGGGGAAACCAAAGCTGGATCGCCGGACGGCAATATGAACCTGCGTTCTCCTCAATCCGAGGACAGAACAATACAACTCACCCATCATGCTCGGTGCTTTCGTGCAATAAACGTGCCAGTAACCATTACAAAAAAATCTTGACTTCTTCCCACATTTACGTTTCAAGCAATTTAAATCTTTCAACTTGATTGATGTTAAGTTAGTTGATCACGCACATGAGCACTAAGTCGAAAGTCTATAACCAAATTACACGGCTTCAAAACTCACCTCTGTTATCTTTGGAATACAATGAATCGAAAATAATACTCCGTAGAGCAAATCCAAGACTTCTTTCTGAAATACAGTATACAACACAATACTGTATACAACAGTCTCTGTTCCTTGTATAATAAAATGGCTTTATAGGAACTAAAGGAAAGTGTATTTCTGGAAATGAAAATAAATTGGATCGGTCTGAGCTACGCCTGTCGTTTGAAGAAATGCTATACATTAATTGTTTGTCTGTGATTATGATATCTTGTATAAAGCAAACATTTTTGTACCTGTATACCAGACCGACAGGAGTACATTACATTCGTATAGTTATTCTTCCGGAACTCAATCTTTATTTCACTGATACAAAATCTATATATTATATCTAGCGTACTAGGTAAGCGGAAATGCTCGGACCTCACATTCAGGACGACGTGGGTTTGAATTTCCGTTCGGCCAACCAGATTCTGATTTTCCATGGTTTCCCCTAATCTTTCCAGGTGAATGCCGGAATGGTTCCTTCAAAAGGTCATGGTCGAATTCCTTCCCGCTCGTAGCCACTAATTCTTTCCACCTCTAATGATCTCGAAATCGACAATGCATAAAGAAGGAACGCAGGATGAACCCAACTGATAGATTGAATAAAAGCAAATATAGAAAGTGGATTGAATGAATGGAACACGCGGAGAAACAAAGGATATCAGCAACAGAGGCACGACAATTGGAAAATATTTCTACCTATGGTCTTTAAGCAAAAATTAAAAGATTTCTGCTACAATTATAAAGAAAATTTTGAAAATATTTTGGCTAACCAATGTGTTTATTGATTAAGAACATTTCAAGAACAATTTGTGGTTGTCCAGGTGTTTAACGAAGTTTCCAACCGGCCAGAACGCAAGTGAAAACAGCCTCCCTATCTCCCAGAGGGAGTGAGAATTGATGAGGTGTCTCTGCAAGGCTCTTAACGCGCGGCCCCTAACAAGTAGGCAACCGAGGTATGTTTGTGGGCTTGCCGAACCCGGCAGCGCAAGGCGTTGATGCGCCCTTTGTCCGCCCGCTACATTTGCGTTTGAGTCGACATCAGAATGTCATCAATCGCGAGGGAGAGTCCTTTGAAGCCACCTGCCAGCTGCCATCTCGTTTCGCAAGGTCTTGGGGTGGAAAAAATTCGTGGAACCGATCGACTGGGTTGTTTTCTCCTTGGAGCTCTTCTTCAGGCTTTCATCTTAACCTTTCTAGTCCGTCTGTACTAAATAATTAAGTTACAAGTGTGTATCCATCGTAATCATTAATTCAACTCTAATTAAGAATAAGAACAGAGGTCTCTTAATTAAATTAAGCCTGATGTATCAGAAGCTTTCCTTCTCGTATAACATAGATTTTATATTCAGGACGTGTCTATGCGTGAAAAACAGTCATTAGTGTCTTAGGCTGATATACAGGTCATGTACACTTTTTGGCACTTGCTATGACCACCACACCCTAAACACTTCCAGGTCTTACACCAAGTATGCCATAACAAGAAATCAATTATTACTATTATTATTTTTTACGTTGATAAACATTGATGCTGAAAATATTAATATTAACCATATACATTTTCGAAAGAAGTCGTATTTTCTGTGAACCGAAATATTTCAACAGGTTTCTAATGAATCCAATGTTACATAAACAGCATTTTCAATGGCGTTAAAGATTGGCCAAGCTGAAAAAGGTCCCCCAGTACTACCGTTCACTACTAAAGCCATAAAATGATACAAGGTTATCACCATTAGGGACATGCAACTAAACATAGCCAAATGATATATGGAACAGAAATAATTACTTTAATGCTAGTGAAAACGGCAAGCAAGCCACGTTCTATATTTTTGTTTTGTACGAATGGCAACGAACATCGAAGTGATAAGTTTAGTAGTAATGTTCGTTAATGGTATGTACTAGCCAAGATGACTGAGGAAATTGAAGCCGTATTAGTTCTGAGAAGAATTGGTATAGTTTATAAACGGACGCTTCTATCCACAATAGTGAGCTGCAAAATTAGAAATATTTTTGAAATAAATTATCGTGAAATAAAGACATAGCACACACACATAAAATTAATCCGAAAGAGTATCTTTAGGAACATTTGTGTGTTGAAATGCATCCATAACATAACTTTATGTAGTTGGATGCCGTGCAATGGCGGAAGAATATAATAACAAAATATTATAACTTTTATAAATGTAAATACATTCGTTCCTGTTAATGAAATTAAGTGTGTTGATATGGATATAACTGACGCAGAAAATATTAGCAGTAATTACGAAATGTAATAAAAGCAAAGCGTTGTAGGAAAATGGTGTCAGTTATGCAGTTGTTTCACTAGTCTAAAGCTACTCAGTGGACGTTTGCCCTACTTGAAAATAATGTAACATGCAAAAATCACTTACTGGTTTCTGTCGGTAATGTGTTATAGCAAAATAAGAAGTGTAATAATTGTCCGACTGAAAGCTTCATTAAAAATAACTGCTGTACAAGAGGAACTAGGTTGACTCAACCATTATTTTCAACAATTCTAAAACGAAATGCTTGAGAAGTTGCGAAAGCAAGGATTGCAGGTGGTTACTCAAGTTTTTCGCAGAATTTATACGAAAGACCATTTGTTTTTTCGAATGCTGGAATATATTTTCGCAGCAACTTCAACCTTAGAAGCTAGGTAAATTCACCTTATTTGATTCCAAAATAATCACACACTTTCGAAAGCTACGAATAACCTCCGTGGGATTTTATTTAATTCAAGACTGGTTTTCTACGGTTTAGTAGGATTTTTCTTGTCGTGTAACAAATTTTTTGTAACAAAATCAATTTGTGCAAACAAAGCTTGGTCATATTTTACGATATACAGTGTTGGTTAACTTTGTTTCCAGAGTAAACAGTCGAAGGAAAGGATTGTGTAAGAAGACAAAGATTGAAGTATATTAAATATACAAATGAACGGGTATTTTGTTCAGATTAAAAGAGAATTTCGATATAGGATAAGGAGGAGGATTGTATCAAAATCGTCGTCAGATTTGTGACAAAATTACGAAATACCGTTATACAAAGTATATGAGAATTAGTTGCAATATTTTACAATAGTTAGAAAGTAAGTACTACCTTTTAATTTAATCATGCATGATTTTAAATCGTATTTGCGACGATTTTTTTTATGGCAAAATTCGGTTTTTACTTTTAAATACCGATTGTCGTTTGCTGTTTACACCGTAGTTCCTATGAATAAGCGTTGTATTTTACGGATTTGAAAACAATTAAATATTGTTACGGGTTGAAGAAGATGAAATAACAAGGAGACAAGTAAAACGGACACCTTCAACATATTATTCCATATAAGAATGGAGTGATTTTGTGTTTAGGTTTGGAGAATGCCATTAGGGAGAGCACGGCAGGCAATACATTCTGAAATTTGTACTAATGAAAAAAATTATCACGCAAATAAATGCTACAAATTTGTGTAAATAATGAATCTTTATATTCATTAATAATTACTTAACCGCTCCGTCAAATATCCCTATCCTCATGCCCAAAGCAGCAAGTTGTTTACAAACGTGTACACGGCTACGGTAAAGAGATCGAGCCAGCTGTGTGATTGCTGCCTGTTGTCCTGCCTGGCGCACCTGCGCCTCAATATAGAGCAGCCAGGTGCGCCGCGACATGGCAGTATTGCCGCCCTGGACAGGGGCTCCGCCGGAAATGAAGTCAGCTCGGAGGCATGTTTGTTGCTGTGTGCTGTACATGGAGAATGAAGGATACACTAGTTGTCTCTAAAGGAGTAGTATAATGAATACTAGTCACTACAACATGTATCCATTTCTGATAATCCAAAGAAGTTTTTAGGAAGTTTTAGCAACTAGCATAATTTAAAAATTACGGAAGTACACTAAAAATACAAATATATGCCTTTATTTTCCACCTCATGAAACTTTCCTGTATTAATTATTTATAAAAAAAAAAGGTTACTTTTTAGATAAAGGGATGGTCGTGTGTAACAGCCCTCATACCTGAATTTTGAATAGTATTGTACTGTATGAAGTATTTGTAGTGAGCTAAAGTTTCTTGAATATGATCTGGTATGTTTGTTTTGTAATTTCTTGTAAATCAGTGCATATAGACTTTGTTTTATGAAAGAAAATTATTTAAAATCCATTTAATATGTTTAAGAACCGAATGGTGCAAGAGAATTTCTTAAATGTTTGTGATTTCATGTATTAATGCAAGTTATGATGTCTACAGGACAATTTTCTACAGTTTGAGATGATTTCTGCAAATAATTTTGTATTTAAGTATCTCTAATTACCATTTCTGATCATTTTGTAATGTTGTTAAGTAATTTTGTATTAATTCCGATTGTTTTTAATATGTTTGATTGTTTGAGTGATTGTTAATGTACGAGAAATATCGGGCGGATGCCTTTGAAGAATTCTCGTAATTTCGATAGAGACTATATGAACAGATCGGCTGGACAGAGTCAGTTTTAGTGCAGAGAGAGTTTTAGTTCACAGAGAGTTTTATCTTTGTGACTGCTAAGTAACGTCTCTGTATTGTATCTATGCATGTGAATATCGCTGACTTCGTTTTGAGCAAATAAACAGATCTTCAACATAACCTTTTTGGTGGACTTTTTAATTAATCAATATATATAAATTAAACCACCGAAGAACCTAATAAGTGGGTACGAATAGCAATAGTTTCAAAATTACTGTGATATAATTTTTCGCTATACTCTTTAGTGAATCGAGGTTTTGTGTAACTGGTTACTATGTGTCCTATAGGGAGCTCATAACCCTATAAGAGACGTCTTCACGTAATATTCAAGACGAGAAGCAGTTTATGGGTGCAGTAATATACGGTCACATTTGTATTATGGTATTTTACAAAATGCAACTTAAAGCTTAGCTACACAGATAATGAAATACATGAATGTTACAAAGTAGGTGGTTCAGAATAAGTCCTCAAAGTGGAACAATTACGACGGCATGCCAGCTTATTATCATACGAAGCTTATGAGGTTTTCAGGGCTTTGTTAGTAGAAATTGGGAGAATTCGTTTAAGGCTTTTTTTGAGAAATTTTTTGGGATTGAGTGCATGCCGCAACATTAAAATAAGAGCGAACAAATTTTACCACCAGATTTAGAGCCCGAGTTGGACTGTGCGAGCGGGTGTGTGTTTAAATTTTATAGCAGGGAATAGGCGTGTGTGCGGCTGTCTGCTGAATATCTAAGTTTGTTTTTTTTTTTTAATTTAACGGAAGGAAGGTTGGTCTTTCATAGTTCCTTCGTAAATGATGCTTTCAAGTAGTCACTGCTTGTTAGGTTAGTTTGTTGGAGGCAAAGTGTGAACGTAATGCCGTGTTTAAATGAGACACAGATAGGTCATTAGTTAGGGATGAAAGTGTATCAAAATTGATTCAGTGAATCCTTAAATCGCATAACTAAATAAGCTGTTTGGAGTGTCGTCGTTTAAACTTCTTAGGTTAGTAAGCTGTAAAAAGTCCACTGTGTACTTCAGAAGAGAATATGCATGTTGCTCATTATTGCGTAACATAAGAAAATGAGTGTTAGGAACCGTTGGGCACAGTTATTAATGAAAATAACATGTTAAACATTAATGCACACCATATATGCAAATGAAAAAAGTTACTAGGGACAGTTAAGGAGTACACGCATTCAAGAAACATTAGAAATGTCAGAGTAACAGAAAATAATTTAGAATAGCGAGTTTAAGAAGAAATAGAGTGAAATTATTACTTGATAAGTACTGCACGCTGTGGCATCTTTTGAGAGATAAACATTATAATACCGATTGCCGATACTGTTAAAAAAAAAACTGGGAATTACAAGATATCTGACTAGTCCAGTGTTACTTAAAACAGTTAGCGATTCTTTTCTGACGTTTTTGTGTTTCAGGGGAAAATCGGGAGTGGCCATCGACTGAAGGCGAAAACAAGGTCCAGTACTCACTTTGCGCTAACCAGGTAAGGGATGTGTGAAGGTCACTAAAAGACGATGACAGTGTATGTTGTGAACCTAATTGTTATTTAACATCTTCCAGCTGCATTAAACTTCACGTTTACGAATAGGTGTTAAAGCACCTTAAAATAGCATTTATGTCGAAAATACGTGTGTAGCTTCGTATGCACGCAAATATGACCTAAAAAGGGGGTAAATGTGACATAAAAATATCAAAATATGACAAAACATTTAATTTTACTTTAACTCCGAACATCGCGAACTCAGATATTTTTTTTTTTTTTAAAAAGCGTGGTGGTACTCACTGATCCACTGCAGATAAAATACTGACAGGATTATTTTCAAATGTGTTGGCGACAAAGAGACATTGATAGACGTAGCTCGACAGAGGTATACTGCTGCTGCATTGTCGAGATTAAAAGGCGGGCGGAACAATAACGATCAGAGAATGACAATAACGTATAACTTTACTGGTGAATTCTGACCAATACAGTGACAATTAGTTTTGTTTTTTCCTCCAATTTATAATAGGAGTACAGTTCTGTGAATAATTATCATAATTTCTTCTCATCTTAACTTCTAGTGAATTCACGGCACTATTAAAAAATTACCGGATTTTTCCTTAAAATCAGGGGCGTAGCTACTATGGGGCTAGGCGGTGCAGTGCACCGGGGCCCCTACGCTCAGGGGGCCCCCAAGCGCGGTTGAGAGGGCCCACGAGGCTTCATGGGCAAACTGGCGAACTTTTTTTTTTAGCTCTACAGTCGTCTAAGGGGGCCCCTGAGACACAGGAATCCCCTCACTGCTCATGGGGGCCCCCAACCACTGCTCAGGGGCCCCTAAGCACAACTTAAGGGACCCCATCCTCAGCTAAGGGGGCCCTACCAGCAACACAAAACAAAAAAAGGTCGTCCATCTGGCCTGAGGGTCCAAAATAAATTTTTTGCACCGGGGCCCTTGTTGACCTAGCTACGCCACTGCTCAAAATATGACCATATGATCATAAATATTATCGTAATATGACCAAAACTAAAAAAAAGGACTGTATATGCATTTATATGCTATATAAAATACATTTAAATACAATCAGAAACGTTCAATCAGTGTTTATTCAGAATAACAGCTCAAAAATAAAGCAGGAAAAAAAATATGACTTGTCATGAAGATCCGAACCGTAGTAATCAGTCACGGACGGTACGCCAGGGCAGGGATTATAACCTTGACACTTTGTACATCGCACAATCCAGTAATGTGATGCTTTAACGCGCGCGGCTACACTGTCGGGTTTTGCAAGTATATTAGGTACGTTTCTCTGGTCCATACTCGAATTGATGCAGCATAGTCTGCGCCAGTTTTCCGCTGCCATACAGCGCGAACCTCATCAGCCCCGAAGGTTCTGATCAGCGAACGTCGAAGCGGCAGCCATAGCCTATACCGCGGCATCATGCTTCACCAATCAAGTGGGCGAGAGGTTCCACTGAGTGGCCGGGCAACAACAGCTGGCCTAACTGTCGGAGTAGTTACAAGCATGACGAACCGTGAGCAGTGGCGTGGCTATCGGAGGGCTTGGCGGTGCCGTGCACCGGGGCCCCCAAGTTCCGGGGGCCCACATGCTCAGCTCAGGGGGCCCCAAGCTCAGCTAAGGGGAGCCGACAAGATTCAGGGAAGCCCCACAAGCTACTTACCGTGAGGGAACTTAATACCAGTCACATATCTCGAAAGTTACACTGTATGTCCAGTGACATACAAAAGTGATTCTGTAACAACATGGACAATGCAGCGCTGAAATTTTACGGTGACTAAAAAAAACCGGCCGGTTACATGTGAGACACGAACTATACAATTCTGTAGCTTTTACATTTTCCTTACGTTGACATCCTATTAAACGTCTGTTCTGGACATAACTGAAGTACAATCTTGACATCTGCATTACGTACGTCCATCAATTAAAACGCCATTCCGGTAATCCAAATGTCTGGATGTTGCCTTTATCAAGATAATCGTAGATTAGCTTTAAACAATTCCTTGTTAACAATCCAATATCGGTTACAAAAAGTTTAATTTAAGGGGCACTTGCCAATTTTTACAGTTACAAACTTTTGCTTTGATATTTCTTCTTCAGCACGTTTTCCCGACATTAAGGGTTATTCATCTTTGATTTTACTATCGCCTACCATTGCTGACGCCAAACGTTTTATACCTACTGCCAAGTCGTACTAAGCAGGTACTACTGTTAAACAAGAAAAGTGTTGCTCAAAAATGTGCAGCTACGTTCATTGTGTGATAAGTGTATTTTTTGTTTTTGAAATGAGTAGGTAATGAGAAATTTGGGACGGTCCCAGCATTAACCTTGATAGCTGCGGAGAGACCAACTAAAAATCCCAGGCAGAATGGCCGCTACGCAAGTCCTGGGCACGTGCTCGGCTCCGTTTGTACCTCCTCGATTCAGTGTGCGGCGTTACCAGCTGGTCATTTGATGTAATATGTCGGAAAATTTTCCTCCTTAGAGAGAATACTGATGGAACAAAAACTGATAAAGCCAAGTATGTGAGAAAAAGCGCACGAATGGCGTCTTCATAACTATGTAAAAACTATCAGAACGCAGTGTCCGATAGCATAAAGGAGCAGGGTTGAGATTCAATGGAAGACAGGAGGCGCGAAGAGAGTCTGTAAGAAAAGTATTGCCCGCGGGATTCGGTGGATATTGGCAGAAGAATTCAGAGTAGCAAAGCAAATACAAGAGGTGACCATGACCATATGCGCTGGCACTTGATCTCCGACGAAGGGAATGATGAAAATTCCTTTTGTAGGCGAAATTCTTAAATAATTTGTTGAAAACACTAAAACAGTTTGAAATTATATTTCTAGTACAAAAGTAGTTGGATGATTTGAAAAATTGAAATACGAAAGGTGTGTAGGAAATTTGTTACAGGACCACATGCTCTATCGAAAATAGATTTGAAAAAAGACTAAATGAAGCTTTCCAACGATCACACAGTACCCAATTTACCCGATGTATTATGTGATGAAAAGAATAGAATTAAATGGTACATGGTAAGAAAAATGAAGAAGCTTGCTACTATAAATCATCAAAGCGCGCCACAGTTTACAAACCCAGTGATAGCTTTGTAGCGAAACGTTCGAATAACGCCCAACGTCTGGCAATCGAACATATGAAAAGAGTGAGGAACGCAGCAGTATTCAGTACCTTGCCATTTTGTAGCATAATGGAAACAGTATCCCAAAATAATATTACAAAATCATGTCAATAATTTATTCATACGTAATTTTAACAACGTCTTTTGTATTCTCCGAAATGTATTCAGTTACTCTTAGTTTAATTACGCGCTCACAGATAGACGCAATACCGTTAGAATATGTGTAAGTTGAGCAGGAGTTGTTACGTCCAAAAACATTTAGTCACGCTAAAAAAAAATTAGTTTTGAGCGTGTTAAACGAGCATGTTGTCATCAGAGTACATTTTATACACGGGCAGGATACAGACTAATTTGGTTACATGATCACTGCCAGTAATATAAATTGCATTCTTCGGACATCAAAATTGATTTCTTTTTTTTTCCCTGATGTAGTTTGGTGTTGAAATCAAAACAGACAATACTAAACTTACCTTTTTGTTCGAGTATGAAGTAAACTGCATTATCCCATTTAATTTGGGGACAATTTAAACAGGGAAATAAATTGCCCAAGAGTTGTGTCCCATAGCGGCTAAGAAGAAGAACCTATTACAATGTCGTGTGAGTGGAGACTTTTCCGGCATACTGATGCAATAAAATCTTCTCGGGTATCCAGCCGGATAGTGTTGTAAAAATGACGTTTCGACAGCTAGCTCTGCTGTCCTCATCAGGTGTCAAATCCCTTCTAGCTGTCGCAAGCTGTCACCACCTAGACTGGCTTAGCCTCCTAGCCTTCCTATCCTTAGCCTTCGATAGGAGGCTAAGCCAGTCTAGGTGGTGACAGTCAGCTTGCGACAGCTAGAAGGAACCTGATACCTGATGAAGACAGCAGAGCTAACTGTCGAAACGTCATGTTCATACAACACTATCCGGCTTGGACACCCGAGAGGATTTTATTACACTGTCAACATATACAGGGGGTTACAAAAAGGTACGGCCAAACTTTCAGGAAACATTCCTCACACACAAACAAAGAAGATATGTTATGTGGACATGTGTCCGGAAACGCTTACTTTCAATGTTAGAGCTCATTTTATTACTTCTCTTCAAATCACATTAAACATGGAATGGAAACACACAGCAACAGAACGTACCAGCGTGACTTCAAACACTTTGTTACAGGAAATGTTCAAAATGTCCTCCGTTAGCGAGGATACATGCATCCATCCTCCGTCGCATGGAATCCCTGATGCACTGATGCAGCCCTGGAGAATGGCGTATTGTATCACAGCCGTCCGCAATATGAGCTCTAACATGGGAAGTAAGCGTTTCCGGACACATGTCCACATAACATATTTTCTTGTTTGTGTGTGAGGAATGTTTCCTGAAAGTTTGGCCGCACCTTTTTGTAACACCCTGTATATGAAAGAACTGATTCAATACATTCGTATAACAACAAAAAAACGTCATAAACCGAACAATCCGAGAAAGACTGTTTGAGGGTGAGAGGTCAGAATCCTTGTCGAGAGTTTCATGTATTGATGTAATGAAAGTGTTTTATGCGATCGGAGGTGGTGTGCAGGAGTAAGCGCTTCGTTTTGAAGTCGCGCCGAGGCGGGAGGACAGGCCCTCTGGGTGTCTCCTAATTGGATGTGCCTGCGTGGAGTGCTGGCCCAGCCACTGCTCGAGTGGCGCTCTCCAGAGGCCGCTGGGACAGATACGGCACGGAGCACCGCCACCAAATAAGGGACCACCACAAATGTTTCACCCACCACAAACACAAGCCACCAGTCCCAACATCACGGTTTAACCTTGTGGTATTACAGTGAAATATACAAATACATCGTTTAACTAACTTAGTTTCACCTTCCGGGACGCTCTAACCTCACATTCGGGAGGATGCGGGTTCGAATTCCGATCTCGTCATCTTGATTTAGTTTGCCATGGTTTTCAAAAATGACTCCAGACGAATGCCGGGATGGTTCCATTAAAAGACCATGGCCAAATTCCTTCTCATTCCTTGCCCTCAGCCTTTTCCTGTCACTAATGACCTAGATGTCGACAAGGCGTAGAAGTCAGAAAAAAAGTTTCATCTTGGCCAAGTATAATAGCTTGGGATGGTGTGAAAACATGTTAAAAGGGGGGGGGGGGGGGGGAGACGTCGGGTGCGAGAAGCCTTCGGCACCCTATTGGACGATAGCCTGGCTCTACACTATTGCATGTACTATGTCTCATTTACCACCTCTTAGAGTGAAAACCTTTATTCTAACAACACATACTTAGTGAGTTTCCTCCGAGAAGTAGGCAATTATTTTCTTAATAAACAAATAATGACTTTGCGAATGACCAGACTTTTTACCATTATTTAAAATCTAAAAAACAGTAATCTGTTCTTTATTTTCTTATTTTTATGCTCCAGCCACATTACTCGACAGTGACTCATTTATTCCAGAGACTTTTTCACAACGAGTCCTTGCTCAAACGAACGTCTTTAAATTGTATCAAACATACACACACGAAATTTTGATAACGATACTAGACAATATTTTTTTATCTTACACACCGCTTGATCCCCAAGGTCGGGCACCCATGTAGTAGAGCTTCAAGAAATTATTTATTTTCCATATAGCACAAAATCTGCCTTCATGTGTTGAAAATTGACGTAATATCACACAATTACGATTCAACTTCAATTGCTTGACATCTTGGCTGGATTATTCCATATTCACATCTCTTTCTCTACACTTGACTGTAATTTTCTAACTTCAGCTGCTCGTTCTTCGTTCATTTACTTCTTGAATTTTCTGTGACCAGCGCTGGTCAGCCTCTCCACCTTTGCTACTCTATACACGCTTTTCCCAGAGCTTCAAAAACAACTGTGGCTCGCCACGCAAAATTTCCATCAAAGCAAACCGAGTTATTTTTCTGAGTGAATTCTGTCGGTACCCCACTGGGTATGTCTAGCCAATAAACAAATGATACTCCTTAAAAGCGACTCTAATGTCGCAGTATCCCTAGCAATGAATAATTAAACATTTTTTCGGGAAACGCTGTAGTTTTCAAAAAAGATGTTACATACGCAAGGTTAAAAATACGTATTTTAGGGGCCAAACAGGATAAATTTACTCAAGTAAAGCATTGTTACGTTCCAGCTATCATGGTTGCTATCCAGCTGAACCTATGTGCTAAAGTTTAAATTGTTTATATTAGGTGTTAATTTTGTATGTGAAATGTGTAGTTCCCCAGACACAGTAAGCCATTAACATAGTCCGTATCATGAAGACTGGTTGGATGTACTAGATGGAGCAGTATTAAGAGCTGCACGGCCAGTTCTTTTTATCCAGGACCAATAATTTTAACGTGGAATCCGCACCACAAAGTGTCCTGGCGGTGCTCGCAAAGCATAATCCGTAAAAATTCATGGATTCGAACACATGAGCATAAATGATTTAAACTGAACACCGTCTACTAACAAATATTTTTAAAAACAGTGTATAATACACAACGTTGAATTTAAATCATTTTTGCAACAACTGTGGAAGTTATTAATACCACAGCATAACATTTTCAACCGACCACTGAGTTACCGGATGCTTCCAAGTATTAAATTATTTTAAAACTAAAGAAAGATTCGGAGTAAAAACAAATTTTTACCTTTTTTAGCCTCAAAATCATTCCAGCTAATAAAATAAAAGAATGATTTTATCACTGCTGTAGTATTGTATTTACAGCGTCATTGTCAAGTCTTAAATAAAATAGGATGTACTTTCTGCTCCAAACAATATATGAATATTATTATTAGATTGTTAATTTAATATTTAAAGTAAAAATATTTGCGAGAATTAATTACTTAATAAATTTCCTTGATTAAAAATATGGCATTTTTAATACCGGGTGCAACGTAAATTTTCGTTATCTAAATTAAAAAAGTTTAACCAACGTGGAACATTATGAAATAGTTTACAAAATTGATAGATTTTAATCCAAATTTACTTTCGCCATCATTATTCAAATGTACAAAGTTTGTACAGCAAGGACTGAGTTCTTCAAACATAGCATCAAGAAACATCGAAAGCGAATTCAGAAAGAAAAACATATTTTTTTTTGGACCGGCCTTTGCAGCTCGTTGAAGTCTTGGTCATTAGAACCTGGAGAGAATGGGGTACCAGAAACGGTATGGAATTTGGCCATTACATTTGAATGAACTAACACGGAATTCGCCTGTAGTGATTTCGGTAAACCTTGTAAAACAGAAATCTAAGATAGCTGGACGGAGAGTTGAACCTGGATCCTCCCAAATGTTCAGTCCAAACGTTATCGCTCAACCAGCAGGCTCGGTTCAAGGAAGGCAGCTTCAAGGAAATCTGGAATACTAAAGAGTGAGGCGAGTCTTGAGTGACTCACACACACACACACACACACACACACACACACACACACACACACACACACACACACACACACACACACACATAACTTACTGGTTGGTTCTTTCTCTCGCATAAATTATCTGAAATTCCTGTGCACCAAACATTTTACCTTCCTCGGATAAGCAATAATTAAAGCGAGTAATCACAATTTCTTTACTTGCACGTATTAGCTTCTACCTATAAGAATTCATTTACTGAATATTTTCTACAATTAATTCACGATTAACGCATGGTATCAAAAAAACAGAACCTTCTTCTCGAAGTCTCGCCTTTCACGGTAACTCTTGCAGCATTTACAACAGAACATGCTATTACTCTGTTATACAGTGTATCGAAATTCCTTTTTAGTCTGGGAAAGACCATTCCGAATCGATATTGCTCACAGATTCCCGTGGCTTCTTCACTTAAATGTATGGCTTCTTTAACAGGGTAATACAGGTTTCAAAAGCCGTAAGTGTAGAACAACTTACACGTTCGCCCAATTTATGCAGTACAAACTAACACCAAATATTTTTTTTATAAAGGTTAATGACACGCCAATGCAATTGAATTTTGCTTTATTCTTTGTGTGTAAAACAAAATTCAATTGCTTTTGCGTGTCATTAATCTTTATAAATATTGATTAACTTGCAACTGACGAAACGTATTTGTTAAGGACAAATACGTTTCTACGCATGCTTAACCTTATAATTCGTTATTTATAAAGCGTAGATGTGTTGTTGAAACTAAGTATATAGTAATCGTAAAAATCGTAGTTCATTGTATTCCAGCTGTGACTAAAAGCTATTTTAGCCTTTTTATATAATGTTTATGCTATGTTACCTTCAGGGTAATTAAGCTTCGCCACATAAATTTCGTGTAATTGACTGAAGAATTCCATTTTCATTTTTTTTTAAAAAAATATTAAAATTAGATATGAAAGTGGTAATGAAACAACAAACTATTTTTTATAGGAAACAATTGAGCGAAATTAAGAATTAAGATCGTAATAGTGAACCGACTTCATTCACAGTCAACAATTCCATCGGCAAACTATCAAACACAATATTCAAGAAACTTCCATCACTGTCACTATATACAGAAAAATATTAAGTTTCTGACACGTCTTGTAAATTTATTCATTAAAAGCATTTGCTGTATCTTCTCCCACCTGAATCTAAGTGCGTTGACGAATTAAAATTGTATCTGGGATGGTTCTAAATTAAGGGAAGAAATAACGAGGCTGTAGAAAATTAAATAAAATTGGTGATGTAGTCACAAAAATGAAATTTCTTTCGTAAAATATTTGTGGTGTGAAAAATGAATCTGAATTCAGGCGAATTTTGGTCAAAATAAATTTTTAATGCGACAAACAGCAAATAGTAGCGTAAATGAAAAAATTCAAGGAAAACAAATCCTAGATGGGATTAAAGCCTGCAAACCTATGAATACAGCCCTATGCCTCAAGATGTGTATCTATCCCACAGCGATACTTGAACGTCTTTCCTACTAAAATACAATGAACAATTTTTAAGCTTCCATTTCTTCTAACGAAGACTTTACAGAAATCAGTAGCATTAGCAAAAGATATTTAATATGATACTATTCCTGTGATCATATTAAGGGACTCTCCTTGCATATTTAGAGTATTAACTGAAATACAACATTCAAATGTTGAAAATAAGAACTGATTTTCTTTCATCGCTTCGGCGCCCGGCCACGTAAAGTCTGAAGATATAACGCAGATGTTAAGCTTTCAAAATTGTGAAAAACCTATCTAAATCAGTTAGGTAGATTTTGCGAGATGCTGTAACGGAAAGACAGAAACCGCCAATTCCAGAGTAATCTAAGCAGAGATTACAACTTACAATAAATTCCCGAGTACGGTCAAAGCCAGGTACCGTTCTGACAGTTTCGTAGAAACGATTATTGAACTCTCCACCAACAATCCTCAGGATATTCATTGTTTAAAACCACTGTTCAGTTTGTACATGCTTTCAGAATTAAGTTCTGTTCATAAAAAGAAGATACGGTGGAACCAGTTGAGCTAAACGTGAGAGATACTTGATAAGGAACAATAATGTTGGAGTTGGTGTTGGTACTTACCGGTCCAAACTGCTCGAAGTAGTTTTTGACGTCCTCCAATGTTGTGGGCGCCGACAGGCCGCCCACGAAGATCTTCTTTGTTCGCGTCACCATCTGCAACAAGAAAATGGCCGGACATGCAGTTTAGCCATAAAAGCGATACCGTAACATACGTAGGTCGGTGTATACTTCGGTTGCTTCTGTGATTCCAACTTGACTTAGAGTATGCACATCTGATGCCAGAGATAATCATATATATTGCTTCTAGAAGGTGACTATTCATAACAACTCCTTTTTTCCCTTCATACTTAATCAAAATATATAAGAATTCTCGATTTGAAATTGCATATTGTATTGTTTGTTTATAATTAAAAGCTTTGGCGTCATATTTTTCACTGGATGAGGCGATACGGTACAAATATTGTGTACAAAGCGATTTTGTAATTTACTTTTCACATTTTCAACGGTATTGTGTTATACCTAACTTTTCATACTGTTAACAAATGTATTATGTTTCGCCTCGAAATCTTTCAATGCTCAATGATTACAAATGAAAGGTAAAATTTCTACTCAACATCACCAATGCTGTAACCAAGATTTAGTGGTTCATGTATAGATTAAAAAATATTCCATATCATTCGCCGTTACGAACATTCTTTCTCCGAAGTGCTGCACGGGCCCCGTAGTAACAATATAACCGTGGGCGTACATTGCCTACCTACACAAATTGTGCAGTAGAATATAAAAACAAATACGATTTTCTGAAGCGAAAAATCATGTCACATTTACAAATTCAAAAAAAAACTGTTGTCTGTCGTTTGCAACACCCATTTCATGTATCCACAGTTGGCGAAATATTATTGCTTAGAAAAGTTTAGTGCTTGCAGCTATATTTTAGTGTTTGGCAGTTACTTATTTCAAAAGACGGAAAAAAGTATATTAACAACAAACGTGTAGCAAAAAAAAAGTATTCACAGCAACCATTGAGCATTTATGTGTCATATACATAAAATAAAGTTTCACATTACTGTTGTGACGCCTGAGGATTCTGTCACATGAATTTGATATCCAGAATGAGCAATCATTGCATCACGCCAGCGAATTTTATGTACAATGCTTTTTTTTTCATTTTCAAACATTCACTGCAACTCGCAGAACAGGTTAGTGTAATAATTTAATAATATAAAAATGGAAATAATAATAAATTATCAATTCATTCAGCATATTTTAATGCCAAAATTGATTTCTACTGAAAGCTGAGGACGTTAGGGAACGAAAGTGGCTTCAAAAAAAAGAGAGAACTGCTAAAAGCTACTGCGTTGTTGATTGGGATATCTGGAAAGCCACTTTGCCCGAGGATCAATCGAGCGAATAGTTTGCCTCTATCCTTCCCCCTTGAGGTAATTAAATAATTTTAGAGGGTAACATTGATCTCTACAAAGCGTGGTGGATGAGCGGTAACGACCTGTCCTCGGATTCGGGTGGATGAGGGATCGAATCCCGATGCGGCCATCCAGATTCGGGTTTACTATGGTACCCAAACACTCGAAGTGAATACCGGGATCGTTCCTTCAAATGACCATGGACAAATTCCTTACCTCTCCTTGCACCGAGTCCTTTCCCGTCGTAACTACTCGTAAAGCCATAAGCAAAAACGTGACCTGCAGTAAGTTTAACAGTTCTGTGCTGTTTCATTCTCGCAAAACATTCCTTGCCGAAAGTGATACTACCAGAATGTATCGGGATTCGTACCCACAGCCTTTCGATACACATTCAGCCCCATAACGCTCCACATCAGTCAGCACCACCACAATTGCAATCAACTAATTACAGGAGGTGATGTTACGTCATGTACTATCCGCTGATGCATGCGATAAGCTTCCATATCACCTTGACAGCAATACAAACCCCACGTCGGATCACCTTGTCGTCACTTAACACGTGACGACCCCATTCCGCGCAAATTAATTTGCGGGCGGGTTATGTCTAAGGGTCAAGCAGTCGTGGTGGCGACCGTAACCAATAAAGGCGTCGTCGCAGAGCGGACCGTCATAACGGGTTATACGCCGCCCATGGGAGAAGCCGTTAAGGGCAGGTTCTGGTAATCAGACGGCAAGACACGGCGTAAAAACCGCCTGGACAGACGCCGGCTCGCTGATTTCCCCTGTCGGCTGAGGCAAGCAGTGAATAAGGCAAGAGGTACGCGCCGCGCTGCATCCCCGAACAGGTATCCCAGGCGACATGTCCAGATTCGAACCAGCACTAGCTGATAACCCGCAAGTACAAGGATTACATCGTATGGACTGAACCAACGCACACACCAACTGATGAGATTTTTTTAGATTTCCAGAAAGCCTTTGACTCTGTGCCACACAACCGCCTTTTAGCGAAGCTTCGAGCTTACGGTATATCGGATCAGCTTTGTGAATGGTTAAAGGATTTTCTAACTGGTCGGTCGCAGTATGTTGTCGTTGAAGGAGAAAGTTCTTCTAATCCAGATGTTACATCGGGTGTACCTCAAGGAAGTGTAACAGGACCACTTCTTTTCTTAATTTTTATAAACGATCTCGGAGATAAAGTGAAAAGCCTTTTTAGATTGTTTGCTGATGATGCGGTTATTTATAGGGAAGTAAGAATTTTGGCCGATTGCTTAGAAATTCAGCGCGATCTGGATGTTATTTTGGCTTGGTGCGCTGAGTGGCAACTTACTCAAAACTGTAAAAAGTGCAAGACAATGAGCATAACTAACAAAAAGAATCCGATTGTTCAGAAATACGAATTAAACAATACAGTTATTTATATGGTCGATTCTATTAAATATTTGGGAGTAACAGTACAAAGGAACATGAAATGGGACATACACATTAATTCTTTAGTAGGTAGAGCAAATTCTAGGCTGCGATTCATAGGTAGAATCTTGAAAAATTGTAATGAACAAACAAAGGAGATAGCGTACAAATCTCTTGTGCGTCCACATTTGGATTATTGTTGTGCCATTTGGGACCCGTTTCGTAAGGGATTGATCGAAAGTATAGAGAAAGTACAGAGAAGAGCCGCTCGATTCGTGACCGCTTGCTACAGTCCTTATGAAAGCGTCACAGAACTGATTAGTAGATTAGGTTGGGAGTCTCTGGTAGATAGACGACACACGTTTCGTTTAAACTTATTGGAAAACATGCGTACTCCAACTTTCACTCATGAGTGTAGTGAAATACTTCTTCCACCAACCTATTTGAGTCGGAAGGACAGGAAAGATAAAATTAGAGAAATAAGGTGCCGGACTGATTCTTATATGAATTCTTTTTTCCCTCGTACCATTAAGGATTGGAATGCACAGCAAAGAGATTAGCTTTGGTGCTGAGCACCCTCTGCCACCCACAATTTTGTGAATTGCAGAGTATATATGTAGATGTAGATGTAGATGAGTACTTACTATTATTACTATTACTATTACTCCGCGATTCACTAAAAGTGTTTGGCGGAGGGTGCATTGCACCTATCAGGAAAGGTAATGGTTTGGAAGGGATATACGGGATATGGCAGGTGGCGCCCATGGGCTATTGTGAGGAACCATACCACCATTCGCCTGGAGCGATCTAGGGAAACCATGGAAAACCCAGATCAGGATGGCCAACTCTCCGTAATTTAATCATATAACGCTCAACTCTTAATCAGAATTTTGTATAGGACACACGTATTGTTTCAGGAGCGGTCTGGTAGCTCAGTGGTTAAGGCGTCTGACTGGTGATCGAAAAGTCCCAGGTTCGAATCACTGTCTTGGTGGGGATTTTCGAAGGCCCTTAACCAGAACTCTGGCACAGCTTGCTGTGTAAAGTATATCGAAACGATTCCGTGGCTCGGATTCAACCTTAGACTGTAGGTCACATTTACCCCATAGGATTACCAGGTTTGGTTAATTAAAGAGGAAAGGAACTGGCCCTCCTATACATGATGTCAGGCTTAGTATGCCTCCTTCAGAAGCATCCAAGCAACCTTAGGGTTGAGGACAACGCTTAGCTTAGATTATTATTTCATGTCAAATTTACTTTGCAAAATGATGTCCTGCGGAATTAATGCCAGCAATAGTTTCCTCTTTGCCTTCTACAGTTACTTATCAACTAATAGCGGTAAATGCGTGTGTGTTAAGTTGGGGATCATTGCGGCGTTTGCCTCGCTGATTATGAAAACCACCATAAACCGTGATCAGTACGGCGGATAGACTTGAACCAGACCCACTGAACCTCCAAGATATAGTATGGCGAAGCTTTAACGAGCACGCTTAAGGTGTCGTGTTGGGTAGGATAGCAGGTACTAGGTAACTAGTCATATTTATTCGTCGTATAAGTTATGATGAAATTGTTTAATTGTAAATTTGGAATCAAATGGAGTAATTGGATAAATTTATCCAGATTCCGATATTTCTTGGAATGGTGGTATATATCTATACTAGCATTCTTAAATTAAAAGGCAAAGGCTAGAAGATATATTCAAAAACTAAGTGATACACGCAATTGAAAATTCATTGTCATCTTCAAATAATACAATAAGATTAAAATTAAACACTTCAAATTCTCTGACACATTATTAGCTCCGTTACTAGCTGAGTTTCAATCGTGAAGCGTAGGTGCTGTACTTTGAACGTGTAAAATTGTTTTATCAAATTTATGTCTGTTACTCACGTACTACGGCAACTTGTCTTCAGTTTTGGAGATATTACGAGAAAGTACGGCTTACAAGTGAACGGGATTTTTGGAACATAGGCGAAAAAACTGGTATAAAGATTCTAATCATTTTGAAAAATAATTACTGGACACGCTTGGATAAATATTCTTACGAATGGATTAACTTATTTTATTTATTTTCGTGTCAGAAACATACATATTTAACAAATCTCTAATTATATCGGTCCAAAACTTGACCAATTACATTTCATTTTCCGAGGCCTCATTTAGACATCTTCCGCGCAAGAGGTTGGACACAGTCGACACTGGAATGTGTGTTCTCTACAGTCGCACTTGATGTCTTCCACCCTAGTTTAACCCTTTTTGCTAGATGTAACCTTGGATCTGCACACTCCAGATCTCAGCCTATTCAGAGACTTCGTATCAGCCATCTCTTGTCATAGCCAGGTGGTAAAGTTTTATACACTTCCCCAACCAGAGGAAAGAGGAGCCTTAGCATTCCACATTTGAAACCTGGCTTTCTCAGTTGTAATTTCCTTTGATGCTCTTAGGAAACTTAATTGCTGACCTTTACAAAATGATTGAAAAGGAAGTGGCCTCAAAGAATACTACACGATAGATAGATGGATTAATGGAATTACCGGTTACACCGATAGGATGAAGTAATGGGGTGTGTCAGCTGACCAACCGCGTCGGCGGCAGTTTCCTCCGCGCAGATCGCTATTGGTGTGAGCGTTTGTCAGTGACCCCTGCCGAAAACTCAGAGAATCTAAAATGCAGCGTCCTTTGGAACATCGTTATTCGATAAATTTCTGTGCAAAACTGAACAAAACTGCTACAGTAATTTTTGGTATGATTCTAGAGATCTATAAAGAAGATACCATGTCACGTGCAATGGTTTTTATGTGGCACCAGAGGTTCAAAGATGGCTGCGAGGACATTGAAAACGATGACCACTCTGCGAGACCTGTAATAAGCCAAAGGAGTGATCCACAAAGGGTTTGTCACAGGTCAGTTTTATACTGAAGTAATCCGACATTTGAAGGATCGAGTACGCCGCGTCCACCCGGAAATCAAAGAGAATTAGGTTCTTCACCACGAAAATGCGCCCTCTCACACATCGCTCAAAGCCGGCGAAGTTCAAGTTGGTAACACTGCCGTAGCCACCTTACAGCCCCGACCTAGCTCCCAGCGACTTATTTTTACTCCCCCGAATCAAGGTGCTCCGACGATTGCTTAGAAATTCAGCGTGATTTGGATGCTATTTTCGATTGGTGCCGTAAATGGCAGCTTACACTTAATTGCAAAAAGTGCAAGGCAATGCGGATAAGTAACAAGAAGAATCAGGTTGTTCACGAGTACAAAATAAACAATTCACCTGTTGACACGGTTGATTCCGTGAAGTATCTGGGGGTGATAATACAAAGCAACATGAAATGGGACATGCACATAACTTCCGTCGTAGGGAAGGCAAATTCTAAATTACGATTCATAGGTCGTATTTTGAGGAATTGTAATGCTCAAACCAAGGAGATAGCGTATAAAACACTAGTGCGTCCGGATCTGGATTACTGTTGTGGGGTTTGGGATCCGTATCGCAAGGTTCTGATTGACTCAGTTGAGAGGGTGCAGAGGAGAGCCGCTAGATTCGTGACTTGTTGTTACAGCCCTTATGAAAGCGTCACGGAATTGATACATAGATTGGGCTGGGATAGTTTGGAAGACAGACGACGTAGCTTGCGTTCGAATTTATTGGAGAATATGCGAAAAATTTTAAATTTCGAGTGAAATGAAATACTTCTTCCGCCAACCTATTTAGGTCGCAATGACCGGAGGGTTAAGATTAGAGAAATAAGATGCCGTACTGATACTTATATGTATTCCTTCTTTCCTCGCACTATTCGGGATTGGAATGGGCGGGTTTAGGATTGGTGCTTAGCACCCTCTGCCACCCACAATGTTTGTGATTTGCAGAGTATGGATGTAGATGTTGATGTAGATGAGACCTGAAAGGGAACCTATTAGACACGATTTTAGTGGTTCTGGCAGCTTCGACGAGGTCCCTTCACAGCATTCCGTACAAACAGTTCTATGGAGCCTAATAACAATTTAAAAAACGCTGGCAATGGTGTGTTGTATAAGAGTCAAATTTGAAGACTTTTAGATCGATGTACCAAAACGTTTAGTAAATTTTCCGTTCTCAGACCAGTCTTTAAACTATGTGAACGGTCCCTCAAATATTAAAATGACAGTAATAATAGAAAATTCTTTCACAAAAAAAAATTAAAAAACCAATGTTATGTTAGACTGCTTGTAATATTTGAGGGAAGACATTCCACATTTCCCGTGAACTTAATATCTGTGTCGCCATGTGTTTCTTTGGCGCCAGTCTAACGAGGTTGCTGGTGGTGTCCTGACCGCTACAGAAAGAAAAGCCAATTAGGCGGCGGCCCATAACGAGGGCAGCCGTCCAGAGTGTGTCAGACGCCCGCTACTTCACTCGCGCCAAGGCTGGTCGCCTGCAAATGTTACCGGTGCACCACTGAGAGCTTTCGCTTTTTAAACTGGCGGTGGATACGGCCTCTGCTTGTTCAGCGTAAAGTAAAACATAATAATCTGGCATCTGACCGCTGCTTCACCCGGTCTGACGGAGTAATGAATTGAAAACGTATGTGGAGGGTGAACAGTAACACTCTGTCCTCATGTTCGGGAGGATGTGGGTTCAAATCTATGCCCCGTCATCCAGAACCGGGATTGTTCCTTCAAAAGGTCATGGCTGAATTCCTTCTCATTCTTTGCCCCTCCCCCAAACCCTTTTTCAGCCTCTAATGACCACGATGTCGGCGAGGCGTAAAGCCATATCCAAATAAAAACAGTAACGCGTTTAACCTTTTTTTTCGGTAGCTAGTGCTACCACGGGGAAGGAAAAAACAGGTATGCCATCTAAGAAATTACGTTTATTTTAGCTATTTTTTTATTTCCAGTCTTTCTCCTCCTATAATGAAGTATCGATTTTCTGTACAATTCAACGTTGTGTATTATATATCAATTAACATATTAACTAATCAGGTTTAATAGAGATACGCGAATATTGGGAATTTTAGTGCAAAGATGATATGTTGTACATTAATGTCATTGCTACCTACGGCGAATGTAATGTAATTTAGAAAACAAATTAATAATTTAACTAATCAAATCTTCATCAAGGAACGTGAAAATTAGGCATTCTAATGCTTTGGTGAAATATTCGACATTAATATTTTCCTTACTCACGGAGTATAATAGAAAGTTATTTATGTCTAGAAACCATGTAATTTGTAGTCTAATTCACTATTATTTAATAGGTAAAGATGCATTTTTTAAGCTTTTATGTAGTCTGATTCACTATTATTTAATAGGTAAAGACGTATTTTTTTAAGCTTTAGACGTTGATGCCGACGGGTTGGATGGCTTTCGAGTTGGCGCAATGAAGCAACCGAATAACAATATGCGAGCAAATATTAGTATTAAGCTGAAACTTTGGTTAGGATCCTATAAGAAGTTTACAATGTAGTACCGTTTAAATCTTCACCATAAATATCACAATTCACTGAAATGTAATCTTTGAAGTTTAGGCTTGATTTACGTTTTTAGTGTGTTCTGTCGTACTATGTTCCAGAAAACTGAAGAAAAAAATAGTAAAGCTGCTATAGGAGCAGAATTAGAAGAGTGCGTGTCTATGATCTAATGTGATCTTTGGTTGATATATTTTATCCTCAACAAAGGTGTGCTTATCTTAGAAGCAATGTGAGATGAGACACTTAACTGTTCTTATTTCAAATAGACTTTCGTTTCTTAATTCGCATCCCTGTTACGTAGAGTTAGAAGATAAATCGTAGTTTTTATCATGGAACAAAAATTTTCTAACTGTGAGATTCTCATCTAAACCGGTTTCGTAGTTTCTGCATGATGCGATATGATAGGGAAAGACAAACAGAGGTCCATTACAGATTTATAATAGTTCCTGTTTTCCCACAATAATTTTTTTAAACAGAAAAAAATTCTTTTAAATTAAATTCCAATCCATTCTGACAGAAAAATAGCTGACGAGATGATGCTTGCATAATACACGCTGTGATTCACTGACCGTCCATTTCTAACCAAACCTCTAATTATAATCGTGTCAGCCAATTTCGTCAAAAATCGATTTGGAGAAATTAATTTCTTACAAGGTGAAGGCATCTCGAGATCTGAGAAACACGTAGAAATACAACGCAAACCAATGAAAATGAACGACACGATCCATTTGTGACCATCATAAGCTTATTTCTGGTCTCTCAACAGTCGTCAGTAACACCTTTTTTCATACAGCATTTCTCATGTAACAAGACTAAGATATGTATTTGATTTAATCATAATATGCAAAACAAATTATCGATTGAGATTAATAATTACGTATGAGAAATACTGCTTCAAGACAGCTATTGTTTATTTCTGTTCTTCTATGTAAAAACTGATGATGAAAAGTTGTATACCCGCAAGAAGACGACAATTGCTGCATTGTTAATCCAATTCGCATGACTACAATTCAATGGCCATCACGTCTAAGAAATATTTAAAAAATAAGTATTCTCAATAAGAATGATCCACTATCAATCACATAGCACATCATCCTGTAATACCGAAGTTGTTAAATCAATCTCCCATAGTATATTGCGAGCAGAAATAGACACGCTCTGGTCAGATTCTCCATAAAATGATGAACTAGGATATTCATCATCGCTCGAGGAAAATTCCTATGTTATAAATCAAGAGGACGGGGTAAGACCTGTGAGTGTACTCTCCGCGTAGCACGCGAGCCAGTTGACGGACTCGCTGCAGCATGGTGGGCTGGAATTCAGCCAGAATCGATGGCAGTGCTATTAGAGACAGCGAAAATATCAGTGTGAGTTATTGGCCCCGCACTTGATTCCCAAGATTCTGAGGCGGTAGCGGGTCTTATGAACAGCAGTTTTCTGAGGCATATGCCAGTGTAGTGAATGTCTTTGATCAGTATGAGGGGCCAGAATTGCTGCTTAACTAAATATTTTTGTACATAACCATAGACTGATTAATTTTTACACTTTAATAAAATGTCCTACGCCTGCAGATTGGACGTGACCTCGAAAGTTCGGCAATCTTCGGCTAGTCCGATGATATCCGAAGTGTTAGTTCCACTGGCAGCCTTTAAAGCGCTCCTTGGCTAACCAGGAAGTTTCAAATAAATAATTGTGTTAGACTTTATACTGAAACAGCGGTGACAGATAAAAGGGGAAGTAATTACAATGTGACGTTCGTTTAAATTTACGAGTTGCTTTTCGTTTGTTTGCGGCGACTAGTCGTAGAAATTTATGTAAGAAGAAGAGTGTCCATTTTTTACGCTATGTTATCCAATGTTTACACGCCACGTTGGTAATCACGAAAAATATTAATCAAATAAATAATAATTATTCGTTGACTTCAGATATCATTATTATAAGAGCAGTTAGGGCTTTTGACTGGAAATCGAAAGGTCCCTATTTCAAATACCTGTCGATGAGGATTTTAAGAGGCCCTTAAACCGACCTTCACCTCTGACAAGGCTTGCTTTATTTATGTGAAGTACTCCAGAACGGTACCGCGGTTCAGATTCCATGTTAATCTCGAGGTGCACTTTGCTCGGTAGGATTACTGGACTACGTTAAGTAAGGAGGAAAGTAACTAGCCACCCTACTTCCAATACCAGCCTAAGTATACCTCATTTCTTAAGAACTTAACGATATAAATTTTTTCCCTATCTTTCCATTAAACAATTGTGATTAACCTCTATCGTAAGCGCTAGGAAACATCAACGCCAGTAATGATTAAATCATATGAAAATATAGTTAAGAAATATAGTAGACAAAACAAAATGACTGCATATTTCTCTGCTCCCTTCAGGGGTTCCAACGTTATATTGCCCAAATATTGATAATTATTGATATCTTAAAAACTAGCTGGTGTACCGTATAATTGCTGTGAAATGTTTGCCTTTACTATAGGGTAATATTTGCACTAAGAAATATTAATCTGAGATGCAAGATGATCTGTGGCACCTATCTATTCTCGGTAGTAACGAATTATCATTTCTTGCTGTTCTTCTGCTAAGTAGAATAATAAGATGTATTGCAGATTTTAAGCTAAACCATAAGGTTTCTAAGCTTTCAAATTGGACAAAAAGAGAGGCAGACATAGCCCACTTAAAGATTTATAACAGCATGGATAGACAATGCTTTGAGCCTGAATTACAACTGACGGTACGCCATGATAAAGAACGAAGATCTTTCGTAAATAATAGTGGTACTGGCGTTAAATTAAATAAAAAAATACCTCTGTGAATGACGTGTGGACATATTTACGCAATTTCCCGTCGGGGTAGTTCCTCGCTTTAGCGAGTGTTGACGCGGTGTGTCAAAACACTTTGTTAGCGTAGTAGAAAGCCGCCAAGATGCATGGTAGCAGTTACGGCGCGCTTTACTCGACGATTTGCATAAATTGCCGCCGCCACCGCGGCAGCGACACCAATGTCACCGTTTGTCTCAATCCCGTAAACTATTACGACCGGCGCAGACCATCCGTCGTCATCTTGACGTCTAAACGGCAGCTTTGTCATCGTTACCACCGACTGCGGGCCCGGATCTTTCACCGGCGCCAGTTTCCACTGACCAATCAATAAAGGAGAGGGATAGCGTGTCAGACGGTCGGACCCACCAACGGGCCGATTTTCAGCTCCCATTAAGGGACCAACTCTATAATAGGCTTTAGCAGGTATCTGATCCAAAGTTATAGTAACGGTTACCGAACAAGCTGATAATATTCTTCATCGCTCTATCAACTCGTTAAGTGTTGGAGGTAATGGTTGTGCTCTCATTACGTTTCAACTAATCCAGATAATCAGATACAGTAGATACTCTTCTAATTAGAATACCAGTTAGAGGAATACCAAGATTGCATAATTTGAAATACAATGTTTTTTTTTTTTTAATAAGGAGGCGTCAATTAATTGCGTGTGGTGCTTTTTCGGAAATCCGGGGACACTCCCCCCTCCCCCTTGGTGAGGTTTGGTGTGATCTCGGGGGACCTCCTCCCCAGCTAACAACCTCGTAATTTTAAAGGCTTTTTTTCTTTTAACTCTACTGTTCTTCCAGAAAGAAAAAGCACGACGTGAGATTTCTGTCAACCCTCGCCCCCCCCCCCCCCAGTCCCATGGTGAGATTTCTCCCCAAGTAATTAATGGTAGCCCCCTAAGTAAGAAAACAAATAATGTCCTCCCTTAAAGTGGTTTCAGGCAGCAGTATTGGAAGTACATCTATTCCTAATATGTACCAAGCTTTAAAAACAGCTAGCATCCATCTCTATCTTTTCTGTGTCTACATCAATTCATCATTTTTTGTACCAAATCATTGAACAGAGATTGTTATCCATAGCACTTATTACTATCAATTAATATGCAATCTTATAGATTTTTCTTTGCAGTATTTTAAGTGTTCTCAAATCTTCATATTAATACACGGAGGTAGGGATAATTTCGTTAAGTATCTATTTGAAAAACGAGTTAATATCTTTGAAATAGTATGTTCAGTTCTCTGGTAGACTCTTCCACCATCAATCCTCAACTACCAACCCACTAGTAAATTTCTTCAACATTATCAGCCAGTCCTGAGCTGCAACCATATAGACGCTGTCTTTTTCGAGGATCAATTTGGTGGCTCAGTGATTTAGGCGTATAACTGGAGATAGAAAGGTCGCCAGTTCGAGTCCCGGCCATGCTGGAATAAGCAGAGTTTCGAGTTTCGCCTCTGTCACAGCTTGCTTTAATTTGAAGTACGCCAGAACGCTTCGGTGGTTTCGATTCCACGTTGAATTCTATACCTCTTAAACCCGGTACGATAATCGCGTTAGGTTAAGTCAGCTACCATAAGGACGCATTGCGCAGCCATTAAAAATCCTGTCACCAAGTCATAACAATCACACGAGCCTTTTATTCCATCACGGAATGACGTAGACCGAAAATTTTATTTTTCTTGGCGAGTTATTTTGTGTTCCTTCATCGCCATGTTGCTGCAACATATTACGGCCTTCCCATCTTCGTTTATGTCGCACGTTAGCGATGTGGTATACGGAAATCATTATGTAACTTCACTGACGTATTTACGCTTTACCAACAAAGTTCTTGTTATTTGTGTTGAAACAATATTTGTGCGCTAACATTCCTAACAAACATACAAGCGCGTGGTCGTAAATAGTATCTTCTCCATTGTTGTCAGTATACAGTAAGCAGAAAAAAAAACCATCATTCAGCAAGTATTAGGGACGGCGGGTTCTACCTGAGTGAAAACTTGATGTCAGTCATTACTATTCTCTGGCAAGAACGTGGCAGATCTTAACGACAGGGCAAAAACGAAGTAAATGACGCAACCTAGGATTCGCAGCGAGCCGCCGATTAAGCCAGTGCTTGTGACAAATTCAAAACTGGCCAGCCAGTGTCGTCGACCACGTATTCAACCAGTGCTCAAGATCCGAACTGCCGGGGAGCAGATCTTAGGCAGTCACAAAGAGCCTATAACATCCAGAAGCTATTTGACATCTGATGAAGACTCAGCTGTCGAAACTATGTATTTCCACGACACAATACAACTAGACACCCGAATAGATAACATTACCAAATTACTACTTGTGTACTTCCAAGATAAGTAATTTATATCAATTTGTATTTAAAATTAGTCTAGCAGTGCCAAAAAAACGTTGTACAATGCCAAACACATGTGCGAAACTATGCTGCTGATGCAAAATATAGTTCGATACGCACCTCGCGAGAAGAATGCAGACTTCAGTTGTTAGTGGTTGAAGGTATTGATCACACTGAAATCGTCACTGCACAAGCAAAACCACTCTCCATCCACTACATAAACGAAACTGGGAGCTGCTCCAACGTCCAGCAGAAATCCAGTTCACCCCGCCTTCCCTCCCCCCCCCCCCCTCCTTAACCGGTCGAGAGGGAGGCTGTAGTGATTGTTGTAGTAGTACGAACCCTTTGTGTCCAAGTCATGAAAGGGGGGTGGCAAAGCTGCTCTGCAAGCGTCTGTAACCTGAAAGGGGGACGGACATCTGCTAGCAGTAACTAGCCAATTGCTGACGCATCGAGTCCAAGCTGTGCGTCAACGCATTGCAGATTCGCGACAGTTGATACGACGTGGGTTGCAACGATGACATCACTACGTAAGGGATTTTGATTTGGTTCCGGCGTCAGCGTGAAGTAGATACTGTGTCAGAGTCTGACCAATAGATAATTTCATTTGAAACTCTACTTGTTGAGAGTAATTCCAGCTTGTAAAAATCAACATTTGAACAGCGCACACAGGGGTATTTGACACAAAAAGTCGATCAAAATTATTTCTACATTATTTGGATTTTTGTTTCGCTTCTTTTACGTATTAGAACTTATAACTGTGAAGTAGGAGTAATAATAATGAACACTTACTGTGTTCATACACGTTATAATATATTAAGCGAATATTTACAAAATATCTAAACAATAATCATATATGTACATTAAAATATCATTCTGACGAACCGTCCCATCCTTCGTCATCGGAACCTTCACTTTATGGCTCGTTCTCTTCTTGATCGGGCCCCATTAAAGTAATATTTTAGAATTTTCTGGATTGAATGATTTAGATGTTTTGGGGATTTTGTGCCTTATGAAGCTCAAATACTTATCCTAAGTTAATGAAAGCCTATTAATGACATCTGTGTTATACTACACCCAACTAAGTTTTCTGGGGTGTCTCTCCCTAAATCGTCGAAAATATTTGTTTCTAGCTTCTGCTGCTGCTTCTGACAGATTGCCTACAGGCAAAAGTGCATACTCTATTATAAGTGGGCCCTCAATCAATACTTCTTGTATAGGTGACATTGGATGCCACGAGTACAGTACATTTTAAATTTTTCTTGGCAGTGGGGATTAATTTTTTTTAAATATCTATCTTGTGCCCACTATATATCATTCAGATAATAGTATAAAACCTGTCAATCAATGTTTTGTTAATACCTATTATCTCTCTGCGGACATCATTTGCTAAAATCGGTCAAATCGTCGAAAGATTTTATAGGCCAATCCACATTGGTCGGATTGGATTTTATGGGAATTTAGATAGATCTTTTGAACCAATCATGGTATTTATTTAAAAATACACTCTCAATTCTCTTAGCAGCGTGCCATTTTCTTTTAATTTCCAATTTAAGCCTTGAAAACCTTTGTTCGAACGGTTGCCTTTGTTCGACCGTGAATGTCGGTTGATTTAAAATATTTTCCTCGACTAATTGCAACTTTTGCACGAAATAATTTCCTTTCTCGTGTTTAATCATATCATAAATAACTTTTCGGGTCATGAGCATGATACCAGAAGAGCCCATAACAAAGAAAATCTTACATGAAAAAATATGACTGAAAAAAGTAAGTTTGATTCATTGTAAATAATCTAGAATATTTTCGAATAAATAGACGTTTGGCACTATTTGGCACCCAATTTTCAATGGAACACCAAGATAGTGCACTAAACTAATACCATATAAGAAGTCAGACTCGGGAAAGGTCCGGAAATATAACAAAATCATTCTTTAATACTTTTCGTAATAAAAAAATCAGTACAAAATGAGTCAGCTTACAAAACTGTACAGAAATAAAGTTGGGCGATACCTTTGGATAAATTTTACTATTATTTCAATTCTAGGCACCTGGCTGAACAATATCCATGATTAAAATCACCACTACTCACTTATCATCACTCACAAATTAAAATGGTACAAGTTATAATTTTCTCGTATTTGCTTCGGATCAGTACGTGGGTATTGCAATGTGCTCAGAAGATGACTGTTCACGGGGTGGGGAATGGAGCTTACCTAAAAAACATAGCTGATTGTTATTCTATAGACATTTGCCTCGAGTCAGGTAGATACGGGTTCTTTGAATTTGCTAAAAAAAATTTGACTTTTGATCGGCTTTTTGTGTCAAATACCCCTGTGTGCAGCGTATTGAATTAAAGCCTAAAGACAATCTAAACAACCAAAAATTTGCCTAGTTACGACAGCATTCATTCTTAACCTTTAGTCGCAATATGATGTCCTACAGGGTGGATGTTCCACAAATTTAGATATTTCAGAGGATACGTAGCAGAAGCACGTAACAGAACCACTTCTGTTGTTGACTTTTATAAACCATTATAGAGACAATGTGAATAGCCATTTAAACATTTTTGCCCATGATCCACTTAACAATTATAGAGGAAATAAATGTTTTAGCGGTTGTTTATAAATTTAACGTGATTTCGACGTTATTACACAAAGCTGAGATAAACTTCAGCTTAAATGAAATTACAGTAAGTGCCAGGTAATTCGCATAACTAACAAAAAGAATTCACATGTCCTTGAGAGGAAAGTAAGCCATTCAATTATTTCGTAGTTTCAATCCTTCACGTAGTTAGGTATAAAACTAAAACACAACCAGAAATTGGATCAGCAAAAAACATCGCTCGTATAAAGAGCTAATTCTAGACTGCAGGTAACAGGGAATAACGTCTATAGCTATGGTTCGTCCCCATTTGTCATACTGTTGTGTGTTTGAAATCAGTATCACAAGCAGTTTTTTTAAAAAACATGGCGAATGTGCAGAGAAAAGGGTTTTTACCGCTTACTACAGGTCTTAAGAAATGATACACACTAGACGTAGAGAACGAGCGATATTTTCTGATTGGCAGGCGATAGATTTCCAGAGTGGTTTTAATGACAAACAATCCGTCATTTATGAATCCAGTACGGGACTGTGGAGGGGGGGAGGGGCGGAGGAGGAGGTTGTAATGCTCAGGCCTGGCATTCGGGAAGACACGGATTCAAATCCCCGTTAAGTCATCCCAATTTCGTGTTTCCATGGTTTACCGAAGGTAGCTATAATTCGAATCTTGTTCAATGATAACTATTTTTGCTCTAATAGCGTCTCGACCAGAGAAAAACCATTAGTGTTCTGTAACATCGCATACAGTATAAGAAAATAAATTGAGAATAAAGTGAACAAATATCAGATGTATGGAACGATATCTAAAATAGGAAGCGCAGAGATACAAATGTGAAATTCTAAACGTTATGGCAGTTCCTATGTTTTCTATGGACGTGAGTCGTGGGTAATGAAGAGAAGAGATAAAAGCAGCACACAACCCGCGCAGTTGAAGTTCCTATATCTGTAAAGGCATGTAAAAGGCTAGATCTAATAAGAAACGAGACAATAAGGGAGGAGTTGAAAATATATAGTATGAATGATAACACAGGGAAACGTATTAATATCTGGAGATACCATCTGTATACAATGGATGATGCACGATTACCAAAAGCAGCAAACCAATATAGACCATAAAGTAGAAGAAGTACTAGGTAGAGGAAGGAAGAGATGGGAATAGTCCCTGAAGCCGGAACAAGCCTAATCTTTGAATGGAAAGAAGAAGAAGTTTTACTGGAATCACTTAAGACGGATGCAGTAATCGCTTCTTCAGAAGGCCATAATCAAATAAAAGAAAAAGTTTTATAAACTGGCATACTGATTTGTATATTATTTCCTTCTTTATACTGATAGGGTTTGGAATGTATACAGAAGAGATTAGTAGACATATATGTAAATAGTACGCTGTGTACTGCGTTTCTGTGTCTGATATCGAATCTCTTACGTAAAGGGCCAATCAATGCCGATAGCGTGTTTCAATATCAGATTGTATTTCTGATTCTGCACGTACCACGCGATGCTGACACGATACAGGTCGAAACCAATCGATATGAAACTACCCAGCGGTTTGACCTAGAAGGTTAAGACACTGCTGTCCTAGACTATTAGAGCTAAGGACCAAAGAGACTTCAGACCACATTACCGCCTGTTGGAGACGTTGGGGTCCCTTTTCCGCAATAACTACTGAAGAATCGAATGTGACCAATTTCTGTCATCAGAAATAGAGGTTAACAAATACAGTAATCCAGCGCAAGTTGTCGAAAAAAAAAAATTACGTATAGTACGACGGCATTCGACCATAGCTGTCGACACGGTCTTAAGTCCAAACAAAACATCTGAAGCTCCTGGTAGTTAGTTTGGTTCAACAGTACGACAACGCTATTAGTACACGCATGTGTCTGATATGTAGGCGATTTATTCAACAATTTAAGATGACGTCTACCTTATTAGATCCTCAAGCTGGCAAATCTCTAAATAAAATACAGCCCCGAGTCGGAGAGGTCAAATACAGATGAGTATTCTAGACAATACCAGAAGCCAGAACCATTGTTGATATCGGCAACTGAAGCTTACGTGATAAAAAAAACTGAACATAATAACAGAATGAAGCAGTTACGCGTTTTTAATTTAATATTAAATTATTCGTTTACTTTGTTGACAACGTGGTCTTACACACATGAGACGATTGTTTGCAAGGAAACCGAAATAATTCGTTGATGCTAAACCACCCAATCACTGATCTGAACTGATTTATGGGCATCCAGGTAACACAATGTCTGGGCGAGCTGGACATAGACTACGCATTCACTAGGGTCAGCCAACAGAAATGAAAACATAAATACACAAACTCAATAATCCGTAATGCATAATAAGTGCTTCCGTTTTTGCTGTATCTACTAAACTAACAGTTTAAGTTTGTCTATGTTTGATGTTACACGAAATAATTCTGGACCTGAATTCGTAACCATACTGTTGAAGTTTATCAGTCATGCCTCTTTTCCGGCACTTTGCTTGCCTTCCATAGTGTCTAATGTGATAACTTGCAACTAGGTGTACATTTCATAGTTTTCCATCCCAAAGAAAAAAATTCAAGTTTTTGCTTTATTGTGAAAAGTTATTTAGTATTTCACACTGACCTCATATTTTGCCTCATAAGTTCAGCTTAAAAGCAAAACTCATTTATAAATTCATATTTCTTATGTTTCACCTCTATTTAGGTGGATTTTTATAACCCATTTATCTCTACCTCAGAATTTAATACTGAAACTTTTGGAGATCGTGTCTTGGGTTCTAGTCGTCCTGTTCGTCATTTCCACAGTCATGTAGCACAGTTCATGATATATTCTGGCGAATTTAAATAACAATACATTTAAATTGAAAATTACTTCAAACAAGAAAAATAATTCATAATAGCTGAAAATGTACAAAATATAGTAGCCACCATTAGCGCACCCGGTAATATCAATTGACTAATATATTTAATATTAAAAACAATTAACAATTATTACAAACTCTCATACACACATTCAACTGTCGTTATTAACAAAGTAAACGTCAACAACTAACTTACATTCTGTTTATCTGCATGAAATTGACACCTAGTTAGTTGCGTATGCTCTAATCAGAGCAGCAGTAAAAATTATTCTAAAATTCTATTCTCTACAATTTCAGACACAACTTGCAACTACTTCATTCATTCTTCCTTGCAATGGAGGTAGTGCATTATCAATTTTTCGAAACAGTTTGCAAAGTCTCAACTGAAAATAATTGTTTCTTCCTTCAATTTTATAGGCAGTATCTAACAGTGCTATCGTATGAATGGATTAAGAACCTTATAAATTATTAGGTAATTAGTCGGAAACCTACCATATCCTCTTTCTCATATCAATTATTTCTTCTAAATATAATGAAAAATGTAAATATGATCTCTTCTTGTCAGTTAATCTGACGATCAGCTATCGTATAATCACAACAGCATAGTAAAAAATTAGATTAATGGGATCTGCGTGGCATTGTGATAAGTAATATTTTTTAAAAAAAAAAATTAAGCTTATATCTAGTAAAAGAGGAAAAATCATTAGGGACACTTCATTTTGTAATGAAATATATCAATGAAATGGATGAAATGTGGCTGTCACATCATCCAATGCAATTACTAAAGTAACAAATATAAATGTGTACTTCATACAGGATTCTCCACAATTCACCTGAAGTGATTTAGGGAAACCTTAGAAAACCTTGCAGGGGATCAAACCCGCTTCACTCAAATTGCAGGTCGGAACATCAATTCATCCACCAGGCCTGATCACATAATTTCAAGAAATAATTTTGCTGTTATGAAGATAACTGTAGTTCAAATTTTTCTATTAATTTTAATGCAAATTGTATTGAATAAATGGCTCAGTATTTTACTCTCCACCTGTAATGAACTCGACGTCGACGAGGCGTATAGCCGTAAGTAACAGAAAAAGAAATACTTCAAAAGAAAATACGATACGAGGAAAGTAGCGTCAATTTCTGCGAGTCTCTTCTGTTTGCCGGATTTCATCTGACACGTGCAGAGTGAAGCAAACTGGGGCAGATGCAGAGGCTCGCAATTTCGACTGCCACGAGCTCTCTCACCTGATCGATTTGTCCCCAAAAAAAGGTCGACAATGGGTTGGCGCGGGCGTGCAGGTGCGCAGATAAGCGACGCCATTACAGAGGCGTCGGGCCACAATGGCAGCCGGGATAGGCAGGCACCTGGCAACAGCCGCGGCCTGCTCGCCGCGCTGAATCCTCACTCGCTGACCCTAATACGAGGTGCTAAACAACAATAATCACACTCAAGACTTTAGTCATCTACCTCGTTGGCTGGGACCGTTATGACACCTTGATTGCACAGGCTAAAGTAGCGTTAAAGACTACGATTTGCTGATGACATTGTCTTGTTAGCAGAACAGGTCGTGGGACATTGAGAAATGAAGAAAATACTGAAGGAAGATTCAGGACTAAATATAAACCAAAGCAACACGAAAGTGATGAAATTGGCAGAAATGATACCAATAATAATAGATTAAATATAAAAATAGGGTCGGATGTGATAGGAGAAGTTAGTGAGTTTTGCGAATTAGGAAGTAAAATTACAACCGATAGATGAAGCAGGAATGATGTTAAAAGCAGAATAGCAATAGCGAAAAGTGCCTTCATGAAAAAATAAATCTTTTAGTTTCAAATATTGATCTAGGATTCAGAAAGAACTTTTTAAAAGTTTATATATTGAGCACAGCACTTTTTGGCTGTGAAGCATCGACTTAACGAATACCAGAAAGAAGGAAAATTGAAGCATTTGAAATGTGGTGTTATAGAAGGATGCCGAAAGTTAAATGGACGGATAAAGTACGAAACGAACGAGATTTGGAAATCATGGGTGAGGACAGGAAGTTTGTGGAAGAGTCTTACAGAAAGAAGAGACAGGATGGTAGGTAATATTTTGATACATGTAGGATTGATTAACTTGTTAGTGGAGGGACAATCGAAGGTAAGAACTAGCAGAAATCAGAATATATGAAGCAGATAATTGAAGACATGGTTTTTTAGGGATATGTTGAGATGAAAAAGTTAGCGTAAGATAGTAAGACATGGAGGATTGCAACAAACCAGTCGACAGACTGTTGACAGCCAAAAAAAGGGCGCGTTCAAATTATACCATAATGCAAGATAAGACAAGTTTGTATAACAAAAGACAGCTGGTATATCCATAGGGCTCCTCTGAAAATTCACAGCGTCCACATAGAAAATGGCATTCAGTGACAAAATGTTACCGACGAGAATCTGCTTGTTGCCGCCGCTGCAGCAATATAGCAGAAAGTGAATCGCTTCGTGAACTTCGCAAATGATGGTTTTGGACACGTCACACTCACTGATGTAGAGCCAGATATGAATGCAATGACCTGATGAATGATTTATTAATGCACACTGCAAATGAGTTAAATCTCGAGTTCAGAAGTGGGTATAGTATCCAGAACATTTTCCGTCCAAATGTGGAGTAGTGTTTTTGAGACTCATCTCAGTTTGATAGAGTCGAGAATCAGCAACAGTGACACATCATTTAGAATAGCTATTTTAGCCAACGAACGTTTAACGCTTACACTGCGGTTTTTAAATCGTTAATGAAAACTGTCTAACTAGATACGTTATTATTTTATTAATTTATTCCTCATCAACAGCAGAACTAGTCACTGTTTCCGTGATTTCTAGAAAACATGGATAGCTGAAATCAGGGTGTCCGTACGGGAATTTGAACCCGCGTCCTATGGAATGCCTGACCTGAGCGATACTGTTCACCCACCTGGCTAGATAATCGAAAATTATTCAAAGGGCTTAAATCAATGATTGGTCGAAATCTGAAAAAATAAATTGTGTTAGCGCATGATCTCTTAGTTTGCGTTAATTACTCTGTGAACGCTCCGTGTCGGGGATTACATGTTAAATTGTAGATTCCGGAGGAAAGGATCCTATCACTGACAATCTATGGCACAGTATTCCTGAGGCCTAACGATCCTACCAAACTTTGTTTTTTTAACTTACTATAAAAACAGATGTAAAACTTGAAATCCTATTTTATCGTATCTACAGATACAGGTAAAATAAAATGTGGCTTATTAAAATTTTGTGGTACTTGTGCCATTGCACTGTCTTCAGTCTGTTTGTTGTATGACACAGCTAGGTCCGTCTCCCGCACCCCCTCCCCCTCCCAACCGCTATTTCTCCCCCGTCATTGGTCTGCTGATTATATGTAAAAGCCCATCTCTTCCAATTTTGAAGTTTTCTCTTCACCTGTAAATACGCATTCCAACCCACGATTTCAGTTATCTCCTTGATAAATTCTAATTATTGTGCTGTTATAATGTTATTTCTTTCGCTTGTTCCTTTGTATAATTACTTAACCAATCATGTAATTTTTTAAATGTGGCCGATGATCAAGTCTCTATTTTCCCAATCATCTCTTTCCCTACGACCTCTTTCACCTAATTTTCAACACGTTTCACCTTCCGCTCTGGGATGATACTGCGCACGTGTTTGATCCCTGGTCAGATCATCAATATTTTCGTTTTCCTTGAATACCTAAAATCACTTCACGTGAATGACGCGGTAGATCCTTGATGAACCATTGCAGATTTTCTTTCCGGCCTCTAGAATCCTCACCATCAACATGAAGCTAAAAATCGTCCTATGGCGAGTGATCTAATGGTTCAGTTGGTTATAGTGCTTGAGTTTAGACTGAGAGATCCCATGTCCTGATCTCGGGTGAAATTTTTACAGGCCTTAAAAATGACATTCATCCCCAACAAAGCTATTGATTTGTTGCTATAAAAATCCTAGGACATTCCAGGGTTTGAACTCCCCATTAAAGTGCAAGTCTCCTATACCCAGCTGGAATGAGATTAAGTTAGCTGCTCAGATAGAGGGCGAATTGCGCAGCCAATCAGAAACTAAATCACTAAAACCACATCAAACTATTATCCTATTAGTGTAAGTCTGTGACCGTTTTTAGGGTCATAGATTATGACATGTTGACCTGACCTGATTAAATACGAACTTAACCATGTTTCACCCTTAGGGTGAACAAAATCTCTGAGCTTGAAGAACTCAGAAGCATTAATAGACGTATTTAACACGGGTATAGGCGATCGCAATATCGTATAATTGTTTCAAAGGTCGTAGATACAAACCTGACTTATGTTTGACCCTAAATGTTCACTTTGCAATATTTGAAGAATTCCAGTTTGCTTCGAAACCATCACGTTGCAGTTTTTATTATTATTATTGAGGCTGAGAAACAATCATAATGTAATCTTTGGTCATAGTGTCCGTAAATTAATACAGATTCTATATTATTAAATAGTTGAGCAACTCCCAAGAAATGAATTGCCAGAATACTCGAATCGGTAACATATTGGTCTGTTGTCTACTTTAAATAACCTAATAACTCACGTACAGGAAACATGAACAAAGCCTATTAACGAAAGTGGTCAGTAAAATTAGTAATTGCAAACAAATCGTAATTTATAAACTTTGGTTTAGCAGAAACATTAGCGAAAGCTTTAATTAAATTGAAATTTAGCCTAGGCCGGAATGACAATTGGAATTCGTAATTATAGCAGCTTGCATCAGTAATTTAATTTATTTATGTTGCTTTTATTAGCGACATATTGTTGAAAAGTACACGTAGTTTCACTTTTTGAAAAGTAAAGTTTTTTCCACATTTTTTAAAGAAAATAAGATACAACGAAAAGCGAACATAATGAATATATTATGGCAGTTAAATTCATAAGAGTTGCCTAGCTATTAAATTGTGCACATAACCTTGAATTTCTTCTAGTGATATCTCTGGCCGCTGTTAATTTGCGAGCGAAGGCTCCTGCACAACGTCACCATTCTCCAGCCAATAGCTATCGAGGTGAGTGAGTGAGTTAGTGACTGAGATTATAAAATTATATAGTAGATAATTATCAAATATTTTATTGGATGACAAGTTACGTCTATCATACAGTTTACACAATCTTTTTCCAACGTTTCGGCAACAATCTTAGAGCATCTTCAAGGATCTCACCTACTGTCGGTTCCGCACCGATACGTCGGGAAAAGATGGGAGTAACATATAAGTTACCCACGTAGTGCAAGATCCGCTAAGATATTAGATAGCATCTCTTCATATATCGAAATCATTAGCCTTCGTGGTTGAGTGCAGGCTTGAGTTGGGTAAAGGGTAACCCAGTGTTAACTGCGTTAGCATACTCTGCTGACGTGGCGCCTGGCCCCCTGTTCAGCTGTTTGCAGCACAATGGAGGCCTCCTTGCGAGGCGCGTGTGAATGGCGACCAGAGAGGCTACGTTGCCAAGTTTCCAGCCCTCCAACCCAGTCGCTCTATAGAGGCTGCAAACAAGCTACAGAGAACCAAATGCATTTATCTTAACTTACCTTGCATCCTAAAAAACGTGTCAAGACTTTACAATAAGCAAAGTCCTACTGTCTACCATCTATAGCTCTTAGTTTCAAACATCGACCAAAGGCCGGCATTACACTGTAAAAGATATTTTTCCAAGATCTTTTATAAAACATTTTATCATATTCATTTTATCACAGATATTTTATGTTATTTTTTCAGTCCCATTACATTATATAAAATTTTTCGTCATAGTTCTCTGAAATGAATGGAGTTAACGTGTAAGCTATTGCAGACCCAGTTAGTGCAACTGTCACAATATGCATTTTATTGAAGATAAAGAAGAGAAGTAAACATATTTAGGTTAGACCGTGGATTACGAGACTTGATATGATAGGAGTTCATCAAAGTTTAGTGAAAGAGCTGCAATGTGAGGACATGCCAAATTATAAAAATTATGGTTGATGCTGAAGTATACAACCAATAAATTCTTGCCACAATATTTTCATAAATTTCTACATCAGAATATTTTCTCCATATATACTATTGGGTGTCAAATATTAGATTCTTAACACATCAATTTTCTCTTTTTACGTCTTCTACAGTACAGCCTTCTATAAATAGAACTAATTAACTTTTCGTAAATGTTCACCTTTTTATTCCTAATCTTATAGTCTATATGTTTCTGAGTTTACTACATTGCCTTCTGTTCATACTCAGAAATAAAGATTTTCGTGGATTCGACAGTCATAACCAACTTTGGTAATGTCCCTTACGCTATTTTCTTTGTTTGCGTTAGCAGGGTGGTGAAATCTTTTATAAAATGTAATGCCAACGTCTTACATTTTATAAAAGAAATTTTATAAAATATGTCCCATTACACTGTAAAATATTTTATAAAATATATTTTATCAAAGATCTTTGACAACGATCTTTTACAGTGTAATGCCGGCCAAAGAGAGAGAAATAACTTTCTAAAATTGTATGTATGGTGCACAGCACTTTATTGCATTAAAATTTGGACGACGAAAACTTGGAGATACAGAAGGATATAGAAAATTACCGAGTGTGGTGGTTGAGTGATAACGCTCTTGCCTCGCATTCGGGAGGATGCGGGCTCGAATCACCGTCCAGCCATATTGGTTTTCCCCAAATTACTTCAGCGAATGATGGGATGATTCCTTCAGCAGGCCATGGCTGAAATCTTCCCCATCCTTGCCACCAGTCCTTTCCCGTCGTTAATGCCCGATATTGAAAATTAATTGAAAAGATAAAAGATGAAATGATCATGTTCTGAAAATCACTGGAAAGGAAAGAAATTTATAGAATCATATCGGAGAAAGACAAGGCAAAATGATGTGTGATATTTTAAGGCCAGTGGGATTTGTTAATTTGTGAATGGATGGAACTGCTGAGTGAACAAAAACAAGAGAATGTATAATGTATACAAATGATTATGTGCGTTGTAATGGGTGTGCTGAGATAGTATGTTTGTGCTAGATAAGGATGACGATTTCAAATTAGTCGTGATACTGATGATAGAAAAAGCCGTATCGTTGTACTGTCCATAAAATAATACTGCTTTTTCAAAATTTGTTGTGATACCGTATCAATGGTCGCTTAGTGTCAAAGAAGTTGATCAGACAATAATGTGCCCATATTTTCATTCAATATTCAAGTTAAAGCATATTCCTCCGGGAAGATACTGAAGACATCAAATAGTGTAGTAACAATTATTTTCGTAATAAGCCCATGCGCAACATACATAATTGTTTTTAATAAATAAGGTACAGGTACAGTTTCAGCATAGTGCATGTAGTAGATAATTGCGGTTTGTTGTATAAAATACGGAAAACTTGAGATTCAAGGCTAACATATACATACCACAGACAGATATGAACATTCCCAAAGATTGTACAGACAGGGGAAAAATTTCCATCATCCAGCGTTCTGCCAAAATAAATCATTCTTCACTGTTATCGGCACCTTTGATGCTAAGCTGAAAACGTTTCTGCTCCAGATCTCGTTTTAACCTCTAAAAGAGTTTTACTCTTGTAATCTGTAGCACAGAAACTAATTAGGGCCGACAGAACATGTTTTTTTGAGATGAAGAGGAATTGCGCCATATGTTGTAACTCATAGCAACTTACGTTAGTGTGTTATTTTAGGAACTAAGCAAAATTGCCTCAGTTAACAAGGTACGTAATTGAGCGAAGTGCAGTTATTAACACTGCTAATCCCATCTCTTATTAATGAGAAATGCTCCGATTTTATTAACCTATAACCATTACTTCATAATATTATTAGCTTTAGAATACACATATTACCCCAATATCCCCGACGTTGCTATCAGTTGGAACCCAGGCGAATGATGAAAATGTAATCTCAGGTCTTTTAAATTCATAATTCTGACATCAAGTTTTTACTAAATTACTTTAAAAAGTAGAAGTTGCCTGGCTACTAATAATAACAATAGAATTTCACTTAAAAATAAACACTGATAACTGAAGTAGGATAGACAAAATATCTAAATTGTCATGAAACATCAACACTTGTTTTCAACTAGGTTACATACAAACCATCCTTTGGATCTGTAAAATAACAGCTGAGTTATTACGGAAAAGTACACAGATCGAAAGATCATAACTTCGGGTTGATATGCTCGGCGTACTCAAAATGCAACTTTACTTCGAGTCTGCAAACTCACCTACTAATAAAATTTCAAGAAAAATGCACTATTCTTCATCTAAATCTGCATATATACTGTGAAATTCACAAAATTGTGGGTGGCAGAGGGTGCTCATTCCCATCCCGAATGATACGAGGGAAAAAAGAATTCATATAAGAATCAGTGTGACACCTTATTTCTCTAATCTTATTTTTCCTGTCATACCAACTCAAATAGGTTGGTGGACGAAGTATTTCACCACACTCGTAAATGGAATTCAAGATCAAGTTTAAAAGGAATCTGCCTGGCGGTAAAAGCAGCCAGAGATTGGCCCAACGTCGGTCAACTCTGTTAGAGAATGGAAATACGGAGCTCTACTACCAAAAAATCCTCCCCAAAAGAAGCTAGAGAGTTTTACAGTGCTCAAAGAAGTTTAAGACATACACACACACTTGTCCCTTCACAAAGACACATCACTTATGAAACAGCGAAACAAAATAAAATTTGCTCAAGTGTTATACATTGTCTCCTTTAGCAAAAGTTTGATACAGTAACGACAGTGAATCCGTGGCTTAGGTGGGTATAACTTATCAACGATAGATGGGTAGTAAAACAATGATTCTGTCTGATCGTAATGACCTTGTGACAGAGTTTTTACTGGATGAGCATTTCGCCCCTGTCGTAGCGGCCTTGAACTAACCCAGCAATCCTACCGGTTAGAGGGTACCTACAGTTTAACGTGGAATCTGAACCACGGAAGCGTTCTGACGTACTTCACATAACACAGCAAGCTATGCCAGAGGTGAAGGTCGGGTTAAGGGTCTATGAAAATCCCCGCTGAGACAGGGATTCGGACCGGTGACCTTTCGATCTCGAGTGAGACGACTTAACCACTGAGCCACGAGACAGACGCTCGATAGTTGGGTGGGAGGATTTGAGGAGTATGTGCTGAAAAAAATAGAGGAATAGACCAAGGTGGTGATGGAACGTTGGTGGTAATAGACAGGTAAATAGAAAGGTCTTTGTGCAAAGAAGACAGGTACTGTGAAAGATGATAATGAGGCACTACGCAGCAACATCAGCAGAACGTAAACTACTTCTGCGGTTCGTAAATTATAGCGGGTTCTCAAGACGTTAATACAACGTAATCGACGAAACAAGTAAGGCTATCATGGATTTTTAGACTTAGGGAGCTACCAGATTCAGTTTAAACCTGATAAATGAGCTGTTAACACTTGAGCATAGCATTCGTTAGGACATGGGTTTGACTGAAACAAACCGCCTAACCCAAAGAGATTTCGGGAAACACTAGACACAAAAATCAGGATGACCAGACCATTAACTGAACCCAAGTCCAAACGAATTTTGTGATAAGCCACATTCAGATTTTCCGAAATCATTTAACTCAAATTGTGGAAAGGCCATGGCAGAATTCCTTTTCATTCCTAGACCACCCATCATCGCCACCATTGTCCCTCGGCTCTACTAACGTCGCTATCAACGAGGGCAAAGGTCTTCTTTTTTTTTTTTTTAATCTGTTCGGTGTATGTCATCGTTCTTTGACGTCAATGCAGTATTCTGCGATCGACGCAGGTGAACGGTAAGACATTTCGCAACAATCCCCTGCAATAATTTTCCGGGTGCTCCTCACCAAGCGGTTTTTGTCAGTTACACACGAATAAGCCTTTAGAATCCGCGGGAACTATCTTGCGATAGATACAGCAGAGAATCCCCTCGGTTATCGTCACCGGTCTTAAGAGCACGATACAGCTGAAAGTAGCGGTGCTTTCATTTGGCGAGCTTTATGTCCGCCGCTGTGTGTTGCTGGATACGAGCCAGGCTGTGCTGACAACAGTCCATACACACACAGAATGGACCGCCAGCCTTAAGCGTCGCGTCCTCGCCTTCGAGCTCCACACCGGAAATAAGGCAAAGACGTGATACAAAGCAAGGAATAATTGGATGCATATGTGACAAAGCACATCTCACTGACTGCCATTATTGTATTAAAATCGAAAGATTATTCAAGCTGATATCAAAAAGTTATGAAACAGGAGAAATTCCAACTGATTTTAATAAAAATATCATCTTCACACTTCCAAAGAAAGCACAAGCCGACAAATGTGAGAATTATCGCGCGATTAGTCTAACATCACATGCTTCAAAATTACTGACCAGAATAATATACAGAAGAATGGAGAGGGTAGTAGAAGAGGTAGTAGGTGAAGATCAGTTTGGGTTTAGGAAAAAATCGCGGTACAAGGGAAGCAATTCTGTCTTTAAGATTAATACTTGAAGGGCGGATCAAGAAAAACAAAGATACTTTTATGGCATTTGTTAATTTAGAAAAATCTTTTGATAATGTTAGGTGGGACAAGACGTTCAAAATTTTAAAGAAGACAGGGGTAAAGTATCGAGATAGAAGAATACTCTGTAAACTATATAAGAATCAAGTGGCTATAATAAAAGTAGAGAATCACGAGAGACATGCTTCAGTTAAAAAGGGTGTGAGACAAGGCTGTAGTCTATCCCCGTTAATAATCAACTTGTGTGTGGAAGAAGCAATGAAGAAAGTCAAAGAAAAATTTCCTATGGGGCACAAGTTTTCAGCGAGAAAAAATCAGTATGCTACGATTTGCTGATGACATTTTCTTGTTAGCAGAGAGGGCTGAGGATATTGACAAGTTACTGAATGGCATGAACAAAATACTGAAAGAAGATTTTGGACTAAATATAAATCAAAGCAAGACAAAAGTGATGAAATGCAGCAGAAATGATACCAATACTTGTAGATTAAATATAAAAATAGGATCGAATTCAATAGGAGAAGTAAGTGAGTTCTGTTACTTGGGAAGCAAAATTACAACCGATGGTCGAAGCAGGAATGATGTTAAAAGCAGAATAGCACTAGCAATAAGAGCCTTCATGAAAAATATAAACATTTTAGTTTCAAATATTGATCTAGGAATAGAAAGAACTTTTTAAAACTCTATGTGTGGAGCACAGTTAGAAATAACTTTTTAAAACTCTATGTGTGGAGCACAGCACTTTACGGTAGCGAAACACGGACTTTAGGAATACCGGAAAGAAAGAAAATTGAAGCAATTGAAATGTGGTCTACAGAAGAATGCTGAAAATTAAGTGGACTGACAAAGTAAGAAATGAACAAGTTTTGGAAATGATGGGTGAGAAAAGAAATTTATGGAAGAGGCTTACAAAAAGAATAGACAGGCTGTTAGGTCATATTTTGAGACATGCTGGATTGGTTAATTTGTTAGTGGAGGGAACAGTCGAAGGTAAGAACTGTAGAGGAAGACAGAGATTAGAATATATGAAGCAGATAATTGAGGACGTGGGTTGTAAGGGGTATGTAGAAATGAAGAGGTTAGCACAGGATAGGAAGGGATGGAGAATTGCATCTAACCAGTCGAAAAACTGATGACAGCAAAAAAATCATTATTATTATATTACCAATTTTAAAATGTAAGAAAAATAGTAAATACAATAAGAATAACTCATTATGTTTCAATTTTTTCACTCCAAAAAAGTCTATAGTGGGAATCTAATATGGGGATATATGATTTTTTATGCGGCCCGCGGAGTTATGATGCATTTCCAAAGATCATTCACAAGATCATTTGGGTTGGCCACATCTGGTTTAGACCAATACGGAAAAATAATCTAAGAACATAGTCAAAACTGCCTGTACACCAGGTACTAGGTTATGATTAAACGTGGAACCGCTGTATTTTGCATAATGCAGTATGACAGTACTATAACGCTGACTACGAAAATACTTGATCCGACGGCCAATAGAGCAGCATTAAACAAAGAAAATGTGGTTACATGGGACATACTATGTGGGAGCCAAAAGAGAGCAGTAGAAAAGGCAGTAGTGGATTAGCATCTACCATAATCCGAAAAGCAAGGCGGTAAATATAGGGAAACATTGTTAAATATGAAAAACTGTAAAATATTAGACCAGAAGAAAAAAATTTGGTCAACAGATGCATAGAAATGGAAGTGATTCCTTGTTGATCCAAATCCTGGACTGAACGGAAGTAAGTCAGTCATTTAATATAATACATTAGATGAAAGACTAATGATCCGGTCTCGTATTTTGGAAGACTCGGATTTAATCCCCATTCCGATCATGCAGATTTCGATTCTTTCCCGAAGTCACTCAAGGTAAATTACTGGAAGGTTCCTTCAAAAGCACAGGGCCGAACGGCTTCCACTTCCAGTCTTCTTTCCTCTCCTGACTTAACCACGTCCCCTTCTAAATTTATATACTGGTGCTTTTCAATATTGTCTCCCTTCTTTTCATGCACTAGCGCCATCCCAGTAACTAACTCATTCCTTTAAAAATTTCGTTTTTGCAACCAGATGAATCGATTCTATAGAGAGCTGTTGATTCTGTACACCATTTGAGCCGTCGTGAATTACATAAATATTCCTCTGGCATTAAATAATTTAATACAAAGTTTGTTCATTACGGACAGAGAAAAGCTAATCAACGAAAAAAATTGTCTTCGCCTGTTAAACCATATATATATTTATATATATACATATATATATATTTACATATATATTTCTTCCAGAGTACTAAGGTCTGAAATGATTTCCACCAATTTATCAACACCTATCTGTGCATAATGTCCCTGGAAATTCGTCTGTTGAAAAATTCAGTTTAACATTTTCATATTTTGCTAATTTAAAAGCAGTTATTAAAAATAACTCTTTCTTAACGATGCGGTATGAACAAATGGATGCTACAGTTTTATGTTAACTCTTGTGCTTTTGATGTAAAATACTTGAGCAATGAAAGTGATTAAACAGCGGCAAGAAAGGGGTGCAAAGTATGTTACACGCTTAATTCAAATCATTTAGAGACCATCCTTTGCATGCGATAACGTAGTACTTCTCTCTGAAGTTGAGGATATTTTATAAATAAATCGCTGATAGACAACCATAAAGATTGCAGCCATTTCTACTGAGATTTGCATTTCTAGGCTGCAGCTCTTTGACCCAAAAAGATTGCAGTGAACATTAGCATAACCTAGCGTAGATTAAGCATAGCAAGCATCCGAAACAGAACTTCGTACTCTACTCGCCAGATAATAATACCACGCCTCCCAGGTGAACCCTTTCAGAATGCGCCAAGCCAAATTTGGGAGCCGGCCAAATTAATATACACAGGATCGGTTTAATTTGCCTCAGAGTCTATATGGACAAGGCGGGGACACAAACTGAAAAGAAAATTGAATTCTCACTGACTGAAATTTGCATAGCCTACCGCTTCTGATTGCATCGTAATTTTTGCAAGTGCCGAGTCGTTTCTTCAATGCACTATTCACTTTTATTTGATTTGCTGTTTCCCATCGTATAAAGTTTCATACCACTCTGAACACTGTAAATTCGACACAGGGTCCGAGAACATTTTCTTGGGCATACAGAAAGAGCGAGGTACCAGCTGCCCTATGTTAACCTGTGAACTTTAGAATACTTCTCAAGCATTATATTAACTGACACCATTGCATTGAAAACAAGAGAGACTATGTTAAAAATATGATTGAATTATGTGTTTTTGTGAATTTTTGGAACTATAACATCATCTATTTAAATTAGGAATCACCTCGTAAATTCAGTCATTAATGTTTCCCTTTTTTTGTTGCATCAAAATAAAACTCTGCTGAAGACGAAAATTGTTTGTAGTGTAAACAGGCAGAAATATTTTTCAAGGATGCCAGAGTTAACAACAAGTTTGAGATGTTTCTTCCTTTATGTACAAGGTAGAATTTTTTTAAATATATTATTGTGATTCATGAAAGACTTGGACAAGAGTGTTTTATATTCATCGCACGTTGCTGATATGCCAATTTGTAATGAATCAGAAAAAAAATCGTTTGCAATCACAACGAAATATCCGCTACAAAAAACATTCAAGTTCGTGGGACGTTGCATTTTTACATGCATTGATCGTTTACGTACATAGCAATAGCTTGATGAAGAGCTACGAAAGAACAAAACATGTAATTTTCATGTAACGAGAACAAAAATATATTCGTTATTCGACGTCACAGCAAGCGAAACCGCCATAACCCAGTATGTGCAGCTAGTTGAAGTTTCTATCAAATCTAGCGAAACTTATCTAACAAAAAGAAATGTGACACTTGTAAAGTATAAAAGAATCATGTCTTTAGAGCATAGAGTTATTTATTATTGATGGTCCATTTCTTTAGATAATTGTAAGTTGCAGCTCAGGGTGAGTGTGATATACATGTTGCATCAATGTTCACAAATTCTGCTACACGTGAATCAGTGGTGGCCATAATTTAAAAAAAGTTTGAGGGTCTTGTTTCTTTTATGGTCCTGTACAAAGTAGTTATCAGACAAACTATTCTACTACGACGAAGCTGGAAAGAGCAGGTCCTAATTATGAAGCTACGACGAGCAGGGCTTCTTAAAACGCAGGCGCTATGAGACTTAATTAGATGTCTGCAACTTCGTTAGAGCATCCTAGATAGAAGAGATAGCGCACGATGCAGTCCTGCCTTCCACCCTTTTTGAACGGCGTGACTCGGGAAGCCAATGACGTATTAGCTATACTCTCACCCTGGCTCGGATTGGTGATGCAAATACATTCTTCTATCATTGATAACTATCTCAAGATTTCCGAATAATAACTAATACTTGTTTTTGAAGCCATAATTGTATACATTTTTCGTGTTGTTACTCTCTATCCAATATAGCAGGAAAACAATGGTCACTGAACACGTTTTAACCTTATTGCACTTATACTAAAACCATATTTTATTATACTGAATTATTACAAAAGTATACCCGAAGTTTGAAAGACATTTTCAAAGTCACTGAGAGCTGTGTGTCGTGGTACTTCATTTATTTGGCGAATGACGTCACCAGGGGCGCCCTTCATCCCACTGCGAGAGTTTCTTTTTTGTCGTAAATTTTTCTCGAGTTGACAGGAGCACAATAGAAGGCGTTCTTTGTTATTGAAGTTTTAAAGAGTTAATAAGTTGATACTGTTGAGCATTTCTGTCGTTGGTAATATAAAATCATACGATGAGTTAATCAGTTTAGTGAAATAGGGCGCCTTGCTAAATCAATATCACCCGTCTTAAGAGGACATGCAATGGGTTCCGTAAGCATGCTCACGTATCCGAGAAAATTTGGTTGTTTCCTCAGAAGAGGAAGCTAAGGATTCTAAAAGGGTAATGCGTCCCAACACTACCACTTATCTGTCCGTGAATACTTGGAAGGAAAATTGATGCAACGTTGGATTGGTAGCAGAGCAGATAACTACCAGACTTCAACACTAACACCAAAGAAGATGCTATCTAACTCCCTGCGATTTTTTTCTGTTGGTTTACGTTTTCTTTTTTTCTTTTTTTTTTTGCTGTCGTTTGATGCAATCCTCCATCCCTTCCTATCCTGTGCTAACCTCTTCATTTCTACGTTAAAGGTCTAGTAATTTTCCACCACTGCCGGCAAACATAGTCGAACCGAAAATGAGAAGTAGCAATCAAGACAGCTACACCGGAAATGCAGAAGAGAATGAGTCTAGATATCAAGCAAATATCATTCAAGTTTAGTCACGTTCAATATTTATAGTCCTCACAAATTTAAAATGTAATTTTTGAAGTCATATTCCTGGATGAACTGAATTTTGTCCTTTCGAAAATATATCCTTATACATTTTGGGTGTTATTTTGTATTCGCCCCGCAAATAAATCATAAATTCAATTCTTTAAAGCTCTCAATCCCTTCATAGATCTATAGTAAAAATTTTCTGCGATAAAAATATGGAAAACAATAGAAATTCCTGATTAATTGTGTTTTCTAATTTTAGAATATGAACCTGCGCCGGTTATACCCAGCAAGTCCGTGGGACGAAGCGTAAAAAACTGTTCTACTTCGGTGAACTTGACCAGGTATGAAGTCCATTAATAATAATAAGAGTTGCCTATGATTTAACAACTACTACTGATTGCCACTACAAATCACAGCCACCAACCCTATTACCGAAATATTTTAACAAACACAACTGAATTTTGATATCTTTCAAGCAGGACACTTCTTCTTCTTTAAACTTACTAACCGTCCACTGACGCCGTAGCTTCCTTTAGCAATTCTTCAATTCTTAGGATCAATTAATAAACTCCTTTAACACTTTTTCTGCTAACTATTCATCACATTTTATTTTTTACCATAATAACTTCTGTAATGCACTTATTACATACTGGCGTATACAACACCACGTAAATTTCAGTCAGCCAAAATACATAACAACAGGATGCTCCTGCAGACACTACTTCAAAGACATTTATTCAACCTGCCACTTTTAGTACAATCAAATTGTCTTTCAATATTTTTCGAAGAGTCACAAAAGTTTTATTAAGGAGATATTTAAGTATTAGAACAAGTAATTGGGTATAAAACTACAGTAATTTATACATCAAAATATAGTCGTCGAGCGAACGTAATATTCGTATCGTGCAGACATAAATTTCTAAACAATCTATCGGAGAATCAAACCAGTTGCATGATAGCGACTGTATGAACTAGAAGTGTCGGAACACTTAATGGCATATTAAAGCTGAAATCGATTCTTCGTGATTCACTAACTACAACAAAGGGGCATATACAGCGACTTTAATATTTGAAAGCTATTTTACTGCTAATTTTGGCATTTATGAGAATTGAGATGCATCTATTTAAATTTTAACTATGAGTTTTAAGTTATGTTCAATGTGCCTGATTCCATCCATTCTATTTAATAACCAATATCTCAATCTTTGGATCTTACAACCGGGGATTCATTCTGTTTCCGAGATTACAGAACTTATGCAAGGAAGATCCATCGGAATTTACTACTCTGTATGGAGCATACCATTTAATAGCAGTGAAGCCTGAACAGAATGAGGGAATAATAGAATGAAGGAAATTTTAAAAAAATTCTACCTTGAGCTGTAGAAGGACGTTAAAATTAAGTGGACATATAAAGTACGAAATGAGATCGTTTTGGAAATAATTGGTGAGGAAATTAATTAGTGGAAGAGTTTGCTGAGAGAGGAGACGTGATTGTGGGTCACATTTTAGGAAATTAGTTAATTTGTTCGTGGAGAGAACAATTGAAGCAACGTAAAATACAGAATGTTTAGAATATGTGAAGTAGGTAGGTGAGAACGAAAGTTATAATTGATGTTATTTCAGTATAAGAAGAAGATGGAGAATTGAATCGACTAGTCGAATTACAAATGACAGGAAGAAAAAGGGATATTTCAGGTAGTGAAAACTGCAGTAATACTATTATATTTAGCATATAGATACCAGTATTAGCCTGTTGGTCTGTTGACTTATAAATATGGTTGTTTTGTTGTTAGGTGATTTTAAGTATCTTTTATGGACATATTCCTAATTATCTGTGCTATTTTACAGAAAATTGGTATAAAATTAGCAGTGATAATAGAAATGAGTAACAGGGATGAGTTTCGTAATAGTGGCACAGTCAGGCACTATATTTTTCTGTCGTTGTTTGTTACTTTCTTATACTCCTGCATTTCAAAATTTACGCAGAACTCAGTCACCATACACTCAAAGAGTCCTGAATGTTTATAGTCTTCCCGTGTCCTTCTTTCACCTTGATCTGTATCCCTTTATCTAATATGGTATTCTTCCCCTATGTCTTTTCTGCGCTGTTTCCAATTGGTTATTCTTGCTCCAATTTGATTAATTTTAATAGTTTTTGTATTATTTCTTTCTTACCTTCCAGAAATATAGTTTTCACTGTTTCCATCTTATTTCAGTCCTTCTCTTATTTCTACATTTATTGTGTGTGTTTTTTTGGCGTCTGTTTTTAGTTTCCTTGTTGGTGCCTGGGCTCTACAAATACCTTAAAAACACCCATACTTTGTTTTATTTCTTTCCTGTAGCTCACGTCTACACGAAGTTAAAGTTGTTTTAAATATATCTACTTCTTGATAATTATAAATTTTGTAGTGGATGTGTACTTTCCTTTGAAAGACATCCCATTAAAGTTTACTATAAGTAATTCTAAATCGTATTTCCTCCTGTATTTTTTTTTTCCAGAACGTAAACAATCTTTTTATGTAATCTTATGTTATAGGTATTTTAAAAAAATCGTTTGCTTTATAATGTGGTATTTTTTACGATTTGCGGTTTTTCGAGGTTGTACCTCTTCTACCGATACACATACTGACTGAAACAATAGGTATGAAACCACAAATGTTTCGTAAAGCCTGGGTAGCTTTGCAGTGTCTCAGACATTACAATACAGGTCTTTACTCACATACATTTACATATTTTTGCTTTGTACTGGATATTGATGATAAAGTCTACAAAAACAACATGGGATTGGACGTTCTTTGCGCTCTTCTACGATATGCTTGAAAAAATTAAGTCTTTGGAAATGGAATTTTTCTAATACTATTCAAAATTTTTCCTGTTATTTATTACCCCTAATTATATATTGTTTGCTGATTTAAGCAGAATTGCTCCTATTTCTCTTCCAGTTTTTATGCTGCTCAGGGAGGACCCACTATTAGTATATATTAGTTACGACACCTCTGTTTATCAGCCAGCTTGTCGCATGAGCATATCACTTGCAAGTGAAGAAGGGTCTTTAACAGTCACTATCTCTTAGTGAAATGAATAATCTGTGTTTATTATGTTTATGAGGCGGTTACTGCGTTTGGTCCCAGCATTCGCATAGATGATTACCATAAAACAACCAAAAACCGTAATCAGCACCGATAATTGATCTTTTGCAAGCGCTGTACCTTTCAGACCCAATAGTTTCTCATGGAGAATCTATATTTTAGTTATATTCTTACAACTTAATAACTCATCGACATCAAGGTATTTCAGGCAGGCATTGTCGGGTCCCTGGTGAGCTCCCCCTCCCCCCTCCCCATTACCCCACCCCGCTCCCACCCTCCCCCCTCCCTTCCGACAAATATTTTTACTTAAAACTCAGCCCTCCTTTTCAAATTCATGGGTGCAGATATTACAACTTGCGTTTTATTTGTATTTAGTTAGGCATTCTTGTCGGAGGACCTCCTCCACAGGTCAGGACCCTGTGTTCTTTCTTTCCGCCGCTTACCTCCTTCCCCTGACGCCGATACCGCAGGCAGTAGAAGGTTGGTTTCAAGTAACCGGAATGAATTGACTATTTTCTTTTTAAGAAATCAACCCAGTAATAGCGTGGGGTGATTTCGAGAAATCACGGAAAACCGAAATCTGGATGGCTTTGGCGGGTTTCGAGCCCACGTCCTCCCGAAAACAAGGCCCTAACTTTAAACAATCACGCACCAAATTCAGAGTTAAAAAAAAAGTAATATTCCTTCTGCATTATTCCATGTGGATATTTTCTACAGCACCAGATTATTAAGCAAATTTCTGTTCAAATAAGGTCTGTTGTATATTTTCTTGAACGTAATAGCTATCAAGTTAATGATACGATTTTTATGTAATTTAATATCAGCAACATTAATTTAATTAGAATCATAGGCCTATTTGAAACCTAACGTGATTAATTATTCCAAGCTTCTTAATCGGCAACACAGCGCACCACCTTCCACCGTATATCAGAGCTTCAGTCACAGGTTTGGGAGGCGCACGTTTTTTGTTCTCCGCAGCATAGAGTGCGCGGCTCAAACTTTTCGATTTATATGCGCGTCTTAGCGGACTTGACGCATGGCCGGACAAGTGCCATTCGCGCCTCCATAAATAACGAAATCCGCCACAGTTTGGCGTGCAGGAGCTCAAAAGTCGACTCGTTTGACACCTGTGAGAAACGGTCCCACCGCTGCCAAACTCGTAAAAAAAACTCCATTTAAGGTGTGACAGAAAGAACGGGAAACAGCCATATACTGCAGGCAGGCTGCAAACAGTACTGTATATACTAAATCTGGTGGAATGGAATATTTTTTAGTAACTTTTATGTTCTTAATATCATACATGACTGTACGTCAATTGATAACATTTTCGTCTGCAATCTGGCCATCATTTCCGTTCGATTCTAACTGGAAACTCAAAAGAAAGATTTATCAAACTATTTTTATCATTCGCGTGCTACGCCATGTCGACGTCGAGGTCAATAGAGGCAAGAGAGGAGAAGGCAGGAGGAATGGAAAGAAATTCGGCCATGACATTTTGAAGAAACCATCCCGTTATTCGCCAAAAATGCTTTTTGGAAACCATGTAAAACCTAAATCTGAATGGCTGGACGGGGATTTGCCCTGCCTCTTCCCTAATGTCAAGACTACCAAACTACGAAAAGTGCTGTTTCTCTATTAGTCTTCACTATTTTCCAAAAATGAATGGAAACAGAAATTTTGAACTGACCCGATATCATCCAAAGATTTATGATCAAAAACTTATGTTATCTCCATATACCTATTACTGCAATCTCTCTTAATTTCAAGCAGCTAACGGACTTGTTATTCTCAAATCACTAACCATACTCAAAGGTCAAGGTCATTTCAAATATGCTCTTTTTTAATCAAAAAATGATATCACGAAACTGGTATTGGCAATGCCTGCAGGAATATCCCATTCATAATAGAAACTGAAGTAAAAAATTTATGATATGGCAGAATTCGAAAATGAAAGTATCAAAATTCAAATCTAATGTCATTACAAATGATTTTTCATCCCTATAGTACGCAGAACCACACCCCCTCCATTAACGCCAGCGCTACTAGTAACTTATTTTATAGTATCAAGGAAATTAATAATACTAACGTCCGTGTCTGAGTTCATTAAGAAAAAAATTTCCACAACGCTGGTCAGACTATTTCTTAATTAATATTTAATGTATATTTCAATCATATTTTTTTTTCCAGAAAGCAAATGTCACTTTCAAAAGCTTTCTATTTGCTTTGCTATTAATAAATACAAAGTACCTAATCTGCAAAATTAGTTTCAGTTTTGTAATTTCTGGGAAAGATACTCCTAAAAAACCAGATCTCCCAGGTGGAAATAATAGAATATGTATAGTAGGTATTTAAAGACATCAGTTAATAATCCTATTTATATCGGACAGTTTCATAAATAAAATTCGATTTTAAGTCTAGCTGTAAAGCTAGGCTACTATCTATCGATACGATGAAAATTTATGATTCAGTTTTACAACTGGTAACAAAATGTGTATTTGAGATAAAGTTAACATTTGATTATTTGTTTTTAAAAAATCTGCTTGTAATTACATGGACGCACAGATACTTCTGTCAAATAAACATGAAATGAGAATACTGCGCAATCGATTCTACGTGTCATCATGATGGCATTTTGCAGGCGTTGCTACAACGGGATGCGAATAGTTGCGCAGTATAAGGGTCTCTTGTGAGACGGGATAAAATATTGAAGTTTTCTGCAATCTGTCACAATTTGTCTCTCACGGAGAGTCAGAAAGAATTTTTAATATTTCTTCTTACATGATTTTCTGAAATATTCTCCTTGGTCGTACTGACACAAAAGACCAAGAAGGCTGCACGAAATGTGTGTAGCAATATGGAGAAATCTAACATGGAATATTTTGATGTGAAATTCATATAAATCAGAATTTGTTTGCTGACTACAAAAATTGAGTAATTGCATTCCCATTTTTTTCAGATAGGTATTTGCTATTAATTGGTATTTTATTTTCGTATGTTTAATGTTAACTGCAAAAGCATGACTTTTCAACATCGGAAGTACACAACATTTGTTAATTTATTTAATGAGTTAACTGATTACACATTAATGATAGTAACTATTTATTACATCACTGTAAAAGAATTATTTAATTCTGAAATGAAGGGAACATAAGATGATTACTTTCATAACATTGCTCAAAATACTTTTTCCTTTATTTATCTGTTTTATTGTACTGATGAAAGCATCTGGAACACTTATAATCAGTAAATTATGTCATAATAAACAAATTTTAAATTTTTACACCGAAAGCTGCGTGTTACGTTAAAACCACCAAAGGGCTTAAATCGATAAATTCATTACTGTTTTAGCCCAAACTGGCCAAGGTCCACAGCCATTAAATTCTGCGAAACAAATTAAATACATTACCTTTATCCAACAGAAAAAAAATAATTTTCTAGAAAGCTGTTTAAAGAAATAAACGATGCTGAAGAAATGCAGCTCACGGTCATTAGTTTTATGATTGTTCGCCTCCCTAAAATACAACTTATCTCCAGATTAATACTTCTCATTTGTAACAACTTAATTGACATAAGTGACTTATCCTATTATGGTAATTCCTATGACCACTGAAAGTCTACTCCAGTTTGCAATAGTTTTATAAACCGTAAAATGTGAAATGGGTAATGTATATAAAATATAATCGCACCCCTGATCGTGTCACATTCTCCTTCTGACCTACAAAACAACTAGACAGTTAGTTTCTGTTTACAATACAAATTTTGAGTGTGATTCATCATGTTTTGGAGCTGACTCCAACAACAAACGAAGAATCTGCGTTTGAATAATTCTAAAATTCGTTCTCACTGCAACCCATATGACGCTGACACGATCGAATCATGACGAGGGGAGAGGATAATGTATATCTGATAGATATCGGACTATAATACAATGCATAAATTCCAACTTGACTATCGCCCAGATCTAATTACCATTCGAAAATTCCAAGAGAAATGTTCGTGATCGACCCTAAAAGTTATTCAGGTCTGCCAAAACAATATACATTTTTTGTTAGGGGTTTATGACTCTGCTATGTCGTGATCATTAATAAGGGGAAGAGGATTTGGTGGAGGGGGGCAGGGAGGGGAACGGTGAGGATTGTGGCACTTTGAAAGAAATATCCGGGAATTTGCCTGGAGTGATTTGAGAACCACAGAAAAACCGAAAACGTGAAGGCCGGGTCGAGGATCGATCCCAGGGCCCGCAAAATACCAGGTCAAGAGTTAGCAGCTCATCCATCTGATTTGATAACACGATAGAACCTAACAAGCAAGTCTCTTTTTGGTTTCAGTGCCATTCGGAAAAAATTAACTTGAAATTTTCTCATTTATAAATCGCTGCAACGATTATAATTGTAATCACTCAGAAGGGGTGCGAAATAAATGTTGAACCTATTCCAACAAAGGAGAACTACTTTGCCTATAGAACATAGCTTAAAGTACTATTTCTGAAACGTGATGAAAAATCGTTAAGACAAATCATTTTCATAATAAAAAAGAACAAAGAAATTACCATAATAACGTTATTCGTTTGTGTTAGCCAGGACTGAAAAATGTTGTTTCGTAATCAAAAAAAACATATTAATAATTTGAGGGGCAATCAGTTTAAAAATAATGTTAAAAAAAAGACTACACTGTATCAGGAAAAACGCAAGTGGTACATCACTTCTCAATAGTGTCATCTATCTTTGTAACTCTTAATTTCATTTCTGATAGTGATGTTACTAATTATTTCTTTTACCACTCAATACATTGAGATGATAATGTTCAGGAAATTTTCCTATACTCAACGATGAAATCAGGATATTATCCTTCAAATATAAATGATGCTCCTAAAATCAGATATTTATATAAATGGATGGTTTCGAAATTTTCCACTAGTTGGAATGGCTAGATAATATAAAATCTCCAAAATATTACGGAAACTAATCGTAATATTATTTATTCGCTAAACAACAAGATTAAGAGTATCAAACATTAATATACTTGATTACTGAAGTGAGGTAGTGAGTGAAAACTGGTTTTGCAGTAAGGTCAAGGCGCCCGCAGACAATTTGCATCTCTCTCGACCAATCAGGAGAACCGCGCAATCTGAGCCCGGGCCAAAAGTTTTCATGGAGATGACCAAAGGTATAACATCACAGGGTTCACATATTCTTTAGTAGTATTGGACACCTCATAATTCTGTACTAAAAATATTTGAAGAGGTTTCTCAGAGTAATATTTCAATAATTCATTATATTCTGGGACAGGAAAAAATCCTGGAAGTCTCACGCAAAGTTAAAAGAAAATGAGTAAAACATAATGTTGTTCTTAAAAATTTAATAGGAAAAGTAAAGACGTTATGTGGCTTAATGTGCTATTATCTCTGTCAAAGCCGTAAAAAACATGAAATAAATTTGGTATGTACAGAGGATAAATGTTTATCTGGTCAACATAGAAACAAACAAAGCGTTAATCTGCCTCTTTTGTGTTTATCTTCTTCTCACCACCCACTTATCTCAGCGCGCTAATCATTATTTAGTTGTTATGTAACTGGCATGAAATGATGAAAGAAGGAGGGGACATTGGAGTGTTGCTACAGAAGTGGATATAGATGTCAATGGCAACAACATTCTTGAGGCAATAAATAAACTGTAGCAGAAATGTATCATTACATAAAATGTAGGTGTCAATGCCGCTGAAAACTGGCGGTCATATTTTTATGACGCAATAGCAGAACACTTCTCACAATTAAAGTAAGTGAGAAAAATCGAACATAGCAGTATATGTGAAAGGAACCTAACCAAAACACAGTGAAATATTGCGCTCTTCGACATCCAAACAAGAATAAAGCGCTACAGACGAAAGTAAACAATGGAATGACTGCTATAAACACAAAGGTGCCTGGAGAGAGGATGGTGGGCGTCTAGTATTGAAGTGACAGGCGTAGAATGAAGGGGATGGGAGAGAAAGCGTCGGTGAAAGAAAGAGATATGAGTGGAGAACGGACAAGGTGAGGAATGTTGACGGAGAAAGACGATCGCGGCAGTGGCAAGTGGTTGCCATAGACACAGCGGTGCGATTCGCGGCAGGCCAGCTGCATCTAGCCGCGTGGCACGCGTGAGGCGGCGGGAGCGATCAATATGGAGCCGCAGCGCTTGGCCCGGCCGGGGGCCGACCTTGGAGCGAGCCCGGGCGGGGCTGCAGCAGGCCCGGGGGCGGCGACGGCTCCGGGGGCGGCTACTTACAGTGGCGGCGGCGGCTGGGGCGGCCGTGGTGGAGCCGGGCGCTGGGACGGAGGTGACGGCGAGATGTGGCAGGCCGGGTGGCGGGAGAGCGGGCGGCTGCGGCGGCGGCTGCTGCTGCGGGGCTGCGGACGACTCGAGCTCTGCCGTGGCACTGGCCCGCCGGCCAGGGGTGGCGGCGGCGCCCGGCACCGCGACACCACGCACGCGCGACGCCGCCACAGCGCCAGCGCCCCTACCGGCCGCCCGGCCCAGTCGCCGCCAGCGCGCCCCACAGTGCGTAGCCTCAATACCCCACCTCGCACAACAACTCAGCTCCCTGCATTACTGATATACACGACGATGCGTCACAATTTACTTTTTTCTCTCTTTCACTGTTTTCCGCACTTTACGCCTCGTCAGCGTTGAAGTCTTTAGACGACTTGGGACTAGCAACGGGAAAGAATTCGGCCATGGCCTTTTTGAAGACACAGTTGAGGCATTTACCTGGAGTGAATTCGAAAAAAATTGAAAACCTAAATCACAATTGCTGGATGGGGATTTGAAGCCGCGTCCTCCCTAATAACAAAAGATAGCGTTCTCGCTCACCCACTAAGTTCGGTGATGCACTACGAGGGTATTCTAAATAGTTATCACCCTTTTTTCTCCCAACTTTCACACACAATTCTCGACATACGTGACAACCTTATTTATGGAATATTTATAGGTACATATATAAAATAAATATTTCTGGATGAGATTTCGTTTCGTAGGTTTTCCTACAACACGATCATTTATGGTCAAGATTTTAATCTAAGTATCTGATGGATTAGCAGGAAATAAAACAGATACGCGTAATTATGTGTGGCAGTATCAATATTTAATTCTCTGTATGCACAACTGAGAAACCAACCACTATGGGAAATTGCACCAACATTCTATTTAGCCTGTAACGTGCTCTATAAAATTACACATTTAATTGAATTTCTCCTTCATCTAGCTACTTCTTGCATAATTTCGCATTGTACACATTCGATGCATAAAATGACATTACTGTAATATTAAACATTTACTCAAGACTAGCGATACCTTCATACAGAACTTAGCAGACGTGTGACAGTAACGTTATCAATTTTGAATAAATGGAGCTTATTTCTCATGGTGAGCTACCAAAAACGTTTGATCAGGAAAGGCATGGAGAGTCACAAAAATGATATTAACGACAGAAACATACCAACAAAGCATATATTAAAAGATATATTACCACGTCACAGATTCATCATATTAAACAACACGAGCACACGTTGGAGATTTGTCCAAACATCTTCTTACCGTAGTAGAAAATGAAATAATTAAATAACCAGATATTCCTAATTATTGTCACGTCAGGGGTAACGAAACATAATTAATGCCAGTGGTGCCTCCTAATTTTAATATCAATTAGATCGAACTGTAATGAACTGATTCATCTGAATTTGTGTTGTATTTTTATGTGTTTGTCGTGAGAACAAAAATAGAGCACGCTTTCAGAATCATTTTTTCTACATCCGCCTTGAATGATCTCTGACAACCCCATAAACATTCTGAAGCTACATGGTGCCTCCAAAATTTACTAAAGTCTTTTACAATATGAGCTCGCCATTTATCACTGTCACTGATGAAAAGTTCATGTATTAGCTGGTACAGTGATAAATAATCATAGGTTACCATATAGTCTCAAAAGTAGTTCGCATAAACAACTATTTCTCCTAATTTATTTTCAGAAGCTATCTCGGCAATGTTTCACGCTGCTACTGGTATTTTGAGGATGTTACCATTTTGTCGGTATCATTGGCTCCATCAAAAGAAAATGAAAGGTCACCAATATCCAATATTTAATTCCTTTAATTGACGTTTCGTTTCACGAACGTTTCACCACTGCTAAGATGAGTTGGGTTTGTTTTAAAATAGTAGGAGAAATTTGTTTGAATTAGCTTCTACTACGCTATCAACAAAAACACAGAATTTTTCAATATTAGTCCGCAAAATAATAACTACGAGTCTGAGAATAATTTGGCTAAAAGTTTCCGTAAGGAAATTCGTTTGTCTGTGTGACTGAGTTACAAGTGTCGTAATCGCATTCACTTAGTCGTGTTTATTATCCACTCTAAACCGACCTAGCACATCACGGAAAGTTCTACCATTCTTGATGTAAATGAATAAAACTTTTAGATAGATGAAGGACAAGTTAAGAGCCTTTAATACCAAGCTAACTATTTATTTAAGTCAATTCAATTTTGATTAATCCGATTTTAAAGGAGCGAAATACTATAAACTAAAAAACGTAATGATTAGATAACGTGTGGAAAACCTTTACTGACAATTTCCAACAGCAGTTTTTTATCTACAACAGTATTGTTTACGATAAACTGAAATTACGAATATTGTCACAGACAGGTGATTTGAATCATGGCACAAGATTTTAATTACACAGCGAAAAAAATACTAGAAACTAAATAGAACCTTATTTATAAATAACCGGAAAATTACGTGGAATGTGGACTAAAGGTAGTGAAACAACGTACGACATTGTGGTTCTGCTTCCGGGAATATCGAATCAAAGGAGATGAGTTCCGTGCAACAGATCAGAGAAACGCACGTTCCAAGAATATTAAATACCGTCTGCGCGCGCTGTTTTGAATGTCGTTTGGGTAGCGGCAGATAATTCGAAATGCCTGTTCTTTGTTCGCTCTCTCGACGAAGTTAGCCCTTTCACGCTGCAGAGCGCTGCTTCCCACGCGAGCAGTACCTGCGGGCACGTTTCCTTTGTCAAGCGACCCTCTGACCTCTGACCGCTCCCGGAGGTCAACAACACTACGCTGTACCAGTATTTCTGCAAACACTTACCCACTTTCAGATACGTTCCTCAAACATACCATACTTAGTTAATCACTAAAATGCTACTCCCACCTCGTGTCAATTAACTTCCCACGTTTCAGTTAAAGCCAAAAGCAATTTTCAGGATCGTTCTGCATATTCCGTGTTACATGATTACATGGGATGTAAACTGGTAATATTGAGGAATAATAATCAATTAAAACAATATATGCAAACGCTGTGATTCATCTTTCAGACAATGTAATGGTCCTAGAAAGAAATTTGAGAATCACTCAGTAATGGCATTAAAACTTGGAAGGAAAAATAAATGCAGATTAGGGTAATTTCTTCCGTGAAATGTGGGGCCTAGTTAGTAATAAGGGACTTTCTCTGACTTAACAGTTCAGCATATAATAAAACAAACATATTATTAACCTGCAGGACTAAATCGTAAAGCAATCAAGGAGAGAATATCTAAATTACAAAAAAGCTTATACAATCACCTGTAAAAGATACAACAAAAAGGCAATATCCCGAAATGCCAAATTAAGACACTATAAGCAATGTAATGAAACCACATGTATTAAACGCATCGGAAACTTTGATTATTGTGGGTAGATAAAATCTTTCGCCCAGTTTGTATAGGAGGAATTGTATACAAAGCAAGTCGTATGAACTTTATCAACATTTGGAAAAAATTTCAGACACTTTCAGAAAAGAGCGAATTAAATTCTTCGGCTAGTGTTATCAGAATGAAAACAACAAGCTAACTAAAGGAATTCTTAACCGTGACATTTCAATGAAATTAAAAACAATTGCTAATTGAATTTTATTTTTGCTTGGGCTTTACGCCTCGTTGCGGCGTGGTCATTAGAGGCGGAAATGGGATGTGGAGACAAGGAACGGGAAGGAATTCGGTCCATGGCCTATCGAAGGAAGCATCCCGGCATTCAACTGAGAGGATTTGGGGAAACGATGGAAAACCCAAATCTGGATGCCCTGATGTGGATTTGAACCCGTGTCTCCCGAATGCGAGGTCAGAACGATAACTACATTCACCCACAACGCTCGATAGCTAATTGAAACTGGAAAGGATCTCCACGAAATCGAATCACATGGTAGCATGGTCATTAACCGCCAATTTGCCAACGAACCGTATATTAGAAGAAGGAACACCTGGACGAAAGAACGTACGAAAGAGTTCAGCGTGAGGATGAAGAGATTTTGGGAAAAGAGGAAAAAACATATCTGCTAAATAAGTTCATTCGCGCTCCTCGTTTGGGCATAAGCACGGAAGGAGAAGATACTTTAAATATCTACTGGCAGTCGAGAAGTGATTAAAGAGGTGTATAGTAACGATATTATTGTTACACCTATAACAAATAGATTAAAAACAAATCAATGGAATCATTTATTTAAGTCTGAAGTTGAGATTATAGCTGCAATTGTTCCTAAAGGATTAAGTAAATTACAAGTCTTGGAAATCCAGCTTCTGTGATCACCCGTGCAAAAGACTAGAAAATGAATATACAGGCATATTCAAACAGAAGGAGCAGTTTAGCAGTTTATTTCTCACAAACTATAAAAGATACACATATGTGATACACTTCACTGATTACAGGAAGGGTTCAAATTTTGTAACACCCGCCAACAGCGCTGTTGTCTGTTTACGCGGATTGGCGATGCCACAGAAAAGTCGTTTTCTATTATACAGTATGCGAAAAGTGAATCAATTGTTGATGTGCAGCGTGCATTCCGTCGTAAGTTCAATAAAGTCCCACCTCGTCATAAAAAGGATTTACGATTGGTACAAGAATTCGTAGAAGATGTGTGCATATGCAAAGGTATTTTTTAATCGTCTGTGGCCTACCATGTCAGCAGATCTTACCCCACGCGATTTTTATCTGTTGTGGTACGTAAAAGATAAGATTTATGTACCACCCACGCGCACTGTCTTCAACAGCTGCGAAGTAGAATTGCTTCAGCTGTAAATTCGATAACTAGGACCAAGTTAATGCGTGTATGGCAAAAAAAATACATTACCGTTTTCATGATTGTCGCCGAATAAATGGTGCTATTGTCAAAGGTATACAGCAAAACTTTTAAATGTCCTCTACCAAGAGTTGTGTGGCCCGTATGTACATCTTTATGGTTTGTGAGAAATAAAATGCAAATTCTGCTCCTTGTTTTTGGAAAACCCTGTATAACATGATAACGGGAATCGAAGAAAGACTAAGCAACGCAATGCTGAAGTGGTTTGACTATGCTAAACAAATGCAGGATTTTCGAATATCGAAACAGTGCCTGAATAGCAATGTGTAGGGGAGAAGATCACCTTGACGTAATAGAAGAAGATTCGGGAAGGACGGCGGTTCGAATCCCCGTCCGGGCATCCAGATTTGGGTTTTCCATGGTTTCCCCAAATCACTCCAGGCAAATGCCGGGATGCTTCCTTCAAAAGGCCATGGCCGAATTCCTTCCCATTCCTTGCCCCCATCCTTGCCCCCCATCCTTGCCCCCCATCCTTGCCCCCCATCCTTGCCCCCCATCCTTGCCCCCCATCCTTTCCCGTCTCTAAAGACCTCGATGTTAAAAAGAGAAGTAAAGCAGTTATATAAAAAAAAGAAGACGCTAATAACCTCGACGTTGACGCGCCTAAAGCCCCCAATAGAAGAAGATTATTGGAACAGATTAAGGACAATACACGGAAAAAATGAGAGGAATAGGACTATTTAAAGAGGCAACAGAGCTATCTAGAGAGAAATAAATGGAGGCACATCTTTAAAAAATATCCTGCCCGGTATACTTGAAGGCTATCAAGATATTGATGACGAAACAGTTTTTTTCTCCATATTAAAACTCATAATTCTCGCAAATTTTCTTTGTTCACTCCTGAATGAGTATAATTACCACTGTTCGCAAGGCTAACAGATATGTCTTCAACTAAACTAATCGGTGAGCAAAGTAAGCTTTATCTTACTCTGTTTGAGTGATAATACTAATAATCTCAGGCATCAACTTTGATCTGTTTTTGCATCTTCATTATGGCAGCACCTAAACACGTTCGTTGAAGCTTGTTACCACTTGAAAGTGTTTGAGTTGTCCAAGTAATGCTATTGAAAAAGGGTAACACCTAAATCCAGAGGGTCATATCCCGAACATTTTTGATATATCTCAAAGTTGGAATTAGATTTTCAGTTGAATTACTTCTTCAAGAAAATTATGTCTACCCTGTTCCCTCAAGTCATTGGGAAAGTCTCTTATTGTCCGGCGTGCAACACGGAAGAAAATTTCTCCATTTGAGACTCAGCATGGATTAGAAGCAGTGCTACACTATACCTCAATCATAAGTTTGTGCATTAAAATCCTGGGATAAATCCTGATACCCACGCAGGGCGTATCGAGTGAGGGTATAATACACTGTTTATGGTGACTCGCATGGGGAAATTGCTCGTATTTTTGTGAAAAGTAGATCTTGATGTGCCTGCACCAGGTATTACCCTGTCTCTTGCTTCATTCTCAGCTACATACGCACAAATATACACGGAGGATACGAATTGGGCATCATAGGTCTGTAGCCACAGCCTTTTTATGAGGTTTTCAACCACTTTACCTGTTAAAGAATATTCAACAACACGAAGGAAAGAGTTGGGCAATCACACCACGACTTTTGTGACCTCGGATCTTCCCATAACAATTGCCATGGTGCATTAGTGAACTATTCAATTTTTTTTTAAATTTACTTATGGCTTTACGCCTCGTCGAGGTCATTAGAGGCGAAATGGGACTGGGGACAAGTAACGGGAAGGAATTCGGCCATGGCCTATTGAAGGAAGCATCCCGGCATTCGCCTGGATTGATTTTGGGAAACCATGGAAAACCCAAATCTGGATACCCGGACGGAGATTCGAACCACCGTCCTCCCGAAAGCGAGGCCAGAGCGCTAACCGCTCACAAACCACGCACGGTAGTATTTCATTTTTGATAGAGTTTTACAACCTATAATCGTCGATGTCTATGTGTTTTGGATGCGTATAAGCATTTTGTGCAAGTTTCTTCATTACAATTTGTTCATTTAGTACATTGCTTTTGAGCCGGATTGTATGAACTGTAATAGTTCACTAGAAATTCACTTTGTCAATTACTACACTTGCGAAAAACGAACCGGTTTGCAACATGACACACATCGTTGACGATGCGCGACAAATGTGCTTATTTCCAAATGTTCTTCCAACCATGAAGGTCTGTCCAACGAGATTAAAATCACAGTATAAATGTCCTCAATCGTTAATTCTTGGAACCGTACCACAATATTCGAAGTGTTCCTCGCACTTGTTTTACACACTTATTCCTCCGTTTCAAAATTACAGCACTTCAAAATTTGTCCTCCGGAGGTCTGTAGATAAATCTCGGCAAAATGGGATAAAATAACGGCGAGGGCAACTAATTTGGAGAGGATTTCCCGAAATAAGAACACTTGGTGGCGCGGCTAGAGCGAGGCGGTAATGGGAAACAGTGCACACCGGTGCACGGGACATCGCATTTCATTTAGGCGGTCGCTAATGAGGCCACAGCCACAAGAGGGCTCTGTGAGCGAGGCCAGTGGTTACAGCCACCAAAGGCGGCTCTCGCAGGTCTGTGGTAAGGACACAGGCAGATAGTACGCGAGTAACACTGTATAGAAAATCACGGACAAACCACTGGACCAATTCAGATGGCGCGAAAGGTTTCTTTTTTCTATCATTAATTCCAAAAGGTGGCACTAAAGTATAATTCCCATAATTAGGTTATTTTGACCGGGAATCCACAGATAACTATACTCCAGAGATATACAGGGTGATTCTAAAGTCACTATACATTTTGTACTTAAACAAATTTTATTAACCAATATGTAATAGCACTGAAACGTATGTCAAAATAGGACATAATTTCAATGTGACCACCTTGTATGTCTAGGCACACCCCTCAGCGCTCCACTGTAGACCGAAAAACCTGTCTGGTGTAATCTCAGCAGCTGCGGCTCGAAACCGCTGTGTTAAGTGTTCAGTGCTGTGGATCTTCACCTGGTATACCTTAGACTTGATAAACCCCCATGCAAAAAAGTCTAAGAGTGTCAAGTGAGGAGAGCGGGGTGCCCACATCCGTGGGGAGGCACGACCAAGGCATCTGCCGGGAAATGCTTGATTCAGATAATCCCGAACAACGAGGCCAAAATGGGGTGGTACACCATCCTGTTGAAAAACAAAAGTATCCATAATCTCGTCAGATATCAACTGGGGCTCCAAAAACTGTTCCAACTTATCTAGGTATGTGGTTCCAGTACCGGTTTGTTCTGCGAAGAAGAAGGGCCCGTACACTGTTGTTTGGTTAGCATTCTGTCGTATTACCTGCAAGAAACAAATATTCCGTTGCTATATCACTGAAATGTATAGTGACTTTAGAATCACCCTGTACAATGTAAACTACCAGAGGCAATATGTATGGCTCAATTTGTTCACTACCTTTTATTTATTTATTTATTTATTATAACTGGCATTCGGCGTTGTAGCCATTAAACCAGCAACTGTGTTTCTTTTATTCCTCAAGTGTCAATATGGAATATTCTCGTGTCATTATTAATGATAACAAGTGACAGGACGGACACAATACTTAATTAAACCCTCCCATGCCCTAGCCTGGACTCGAACCGGCGACCCCTGCAAAGCAAAGCCAACTCGCTAACCCCGCGCTACGGCTAGATCACTATTTTTATTTTTTTGGCTTTCGGCATCTTAAGCCATACAGCCAGCTTGATGATTTTTTTCCAGCTAATTAGCCATACCACAGGACGGGCATGACATTAACATGCACAACACTTAAACACCCATGCCCGCGGCCGGACTCGAACCGGTGACCTTCGCCTAGCCCCTACGCTACCGAGGGCAGCTTGTTGACTGCCTACCAGGCCGTGTGAGGAGTAGTTACTCACAATGCCGCCAGGTAGCAACACCATCAGACTGTACTATAACAAAGGAAACGTAATTGTGTCCCACGATTTTCGGATGCCCTATTTAAATGTCTTGTCGGTCACTGTTACTGTGGTTCAGTCTACATTACAACGTAAACAAAATACATTTTCACTTGACGAGTTTGGAACAAATGCGATTTTTTTTTTAACGAAATCTGAATCGTCGGGTATTGGCACACGATTTGCAGATGTCCAATTTTAATGTCCTGTCTGTTGCTATTACCGTTGTTCAGCCTACATCATACAGGAAACGGAAGCAAAATAGATTTTCATTGCCGTATTGTGATGAGTTGGAAGAACTCCAAAGGAAAAAAAAAAAAAAAAATATGAATCGTCATGTGTGCAGAATATAGCGTGAACCATACAGAAACGTAACTGTGTCACACAATTTGAGGATGCGTTACAAACATAATATTACAAGATAACGTATCAACCTCTCCTCGTAAATCACTAAATGTTCCTTTGAAAATAGGTTTTTTGCATCATACGATCAGACCATTTTTACGATATAATAAAAACAAAGATATAATTAATTACTGAGTTTTCTTATTCAGGTTTACATTATCTCTATATAGTTCCGTTTCATTCCGATACGTAGCGCTGTAGTGTAACTTCTATATTTCACTCCGAGATGCAATTATGTTTTGTTGATCACGATTACACCGAGTTTGCTCATACTTGCAGTAAATGTTTATTGGTCGACAAGAAATTGTTTTAGTGTCCTTAGCATTTGGTAGGTATAACAGGGTATGGTTCGTTTTGATGCGAAGTTGGAAAGCTGGGAAATTAAAGATATAAGTTTCCACAAATGAGTAAACATTTTTAATTTGAAGCGATTATTTGTATCCTTGGAACACTGCGTTGTGTTAATTGTGACAGAATCGGTTTAAAAGGGAGGCCTGTACTTTAACACCCTACGTGAACCAAGTTGCTGGCAATATCCAAATTTCTTTGATAGTTTATCTGTGAAATAACAACACAAATCTCAAATTCCGCGTGGACGAAGATGTTTGTACAGCTAGTGATACGTATAGCTGTTGGAACATAGAATGCAGTTACAAATCGTATACACTACCATTAGTTTTTTCTGCTGGTGCTAACTTACGGCTCGGAGACGTGGACACTTACAAAATGGAACATCAAAAAGCTCAAAGAACTGTGGGAAGGTCCCTCGAAAATACACGAAGTGGGCAAGTGACATCAGATCTGTCACAGAGGTTAAAGACACCTTGAAATAGCAGTTGTGGTGCATGTTTCTTGGAGCATACGTGATGAAAAACAACAATATTTGAGCAAAAGTAACTGTTGGGAAACCCGCCACCTATGGGTCAAAAACGAACGGAGCGTTGCTGTAGTTTGCTGGCAGAGGATTGCGTAAAATCATTCTTCCAGAAAAAAATGTGATATCTTATCTCCACTCATGACTCTAAGAGAACACAACGGTGCATCACTGAACTGGTTAATGATGATCGTAAGTTACAGATTATAACAGAGTCGTTATCATCATTATTATCATTACAATTTTGACCGTTTCTAGTTTTGCGGGTATGCGACACTCCTCTTTCAGAGACTGTGTTTATTTCGAAATCAAGGTTCCATCTACTACCGACTAGTGTCATATTTCTGTGGAATGTATTTTCATTGTGTGAAATGTGTGGTTTATGCAGGCGGAGACCGTTCCAGCCTAGGTGGTTCCGGAAAACCATCTAAAAACCGAAATCAGGACGGCCGAAACGGGGGCCTCCGGTTTTTAAAAAAAATTATTTTATCATCAGTATCTCGACGGGTTTGGTGCAAAACTCCTCATCTCAACATATCACTTACTACCTATATCTTCAATTAACTGCTTTATATATTAAAATCTTTGTCTTCCTCAGCAGTTCTTACTTGCGACTGTTCCCTCCAGTAACAAAGTAACCAAAACCACATGCCATGAAATATGACCCACCATCCAGTCTCTTTTTCCTGCAATACTCTTATACAAACTTCTGTCCTCACCCGTCATCTCCAAAACACGTTTATTTTATTCTTTATCTGTCCATTTAATATCCAGCATCCTTGTGTAGCACCATATTTCAAAGGCTTCAATATTCCTTTTTTATGTTATTCTTGAAATTCATTCTTCACTATAATAAAGTGCTGTGCTCCATTCATAGAGTTTTAAAAAGTTCTATCTGATTCCTACATAAATATTTGAGACTAAAATATTTCTCTTTCTGATAAAGGCTCTTTCCGCTAGATCTGTTCAGCTTTTAACATCATTCCTGCTTCGGCCATTAGTTGTAATTTTACTTCGTAAGTATCAGAATTCTTCTATTGCGTCCGAACCTATCTTTATATTTAATCTACTATTATTGCAACACTTCTGTCAACATTTCATCACTATTGTCGTCCTTTGGTTTATATTTAATCCAAAATCTTCCTTCAGTATTTTGTTTATGTCTTTCCTCAGGAACATAGACAATGTCATCAGGAAATCGTAATTTACTGATTTTTTTCTCCTTGAACCTTATTCTACTTCAAATTTTTCTTTTACTTCATTTATTGCTTCCTCTACATACAAGATGAATATAAATGAGGATAGAATACAGATTAGTCTCATCCCCTTTATACCTGCTCCATGTCTCTCATGATTCTCTACTTATATTATAGAAACTTGATTCTCATATATTGATTATAAAGTATTCTACTTTATCGATATTTTAGACCTGATTTCTTTAGGGTGAGTGTTACCTGCACTTATTCATTATACGTGGGACTGAGTGGGCATAGGAGGCCGTTCGGAATTACAGCTTTGATGAAAAATCCGTGGGTTAATCGGAAATTCATATCCTTTCGTAAGATTTGTAGTTAACATCATTATAGTTCGATTTTCTTGGCGCTATAAATGTTTATCGTATTTCAAGTAACGTTAAACACGATGACAGCATTCTGCCAAAAAATCAGGAAATATACGAACTAAAACTTTTTAACAATCTTTTATGCACAAAGTTGTTTTATATATTGAATGGAAGTCTTGAGTTAAGACATGTGTTTAAATCATACATAAAAACTTTGTTTTAACTTGTACGAGTTTGAAAATATATCCCCTACGCTGGCTGGGCCGGCAAACCAAAAATTATCGGCATTGTTTGACTAAGGAAGGTGTCAGCTGATCTGCGTGGTAAGCCAAATGTATGCATTGTACTCAGCACTCGCGAGGACTGAATTCACTGCGGTTTTTCTAAGTGACTTAGCATCAGCTCTTCACGTTCTGCTGATCTGCGTTTGCAGCAAATCTCGGTGTGCTGTGGCGCACCAAACGATTGGGATAAAACCTAAACATTTTTGATGGAGGTACCGCGGTGGGATTAAAACACCGGTGCATGTAATACCGTTCTTACAAGTCTATAATTTAAGGGGAGCAGCAGTTTGATCTTGAAGGTGTCTAGAGCTATTTGTCATTTTACAAAACAATAGCTGATGTGTCGTAGCTCAGTAAACTGTATTTGATCTAAGTTTCTAAATGCGACAGAAAAAACGTTTACATGTTAAAACTTTACAACCATAGGGTGGTTAGGAGTTTGAAGATTGTGAATACGTAAAAGGAAAATGAATGAAATACATATCCTTATATGGTTTTCTTTCGTCGCTGGTTGATGTAAGTAATTTAATTGCTAACATAATATTTATTTTTGAAAAAATTTCTTACTGTCACTTATAGAATAGTTTGTTTCTCCAGATAGTGTCAGACTCAGAGGGTCTTTCCCTCATTTTTTTGGATCGCTAATATTGTCCAATGCATTACATGTTGGAAAGGATAAAACATGATCTTTTACAGAAAGAAATCAAAAGTTGATTTCAAGTCTTCGGCCTAATTCCTATATTCCCCGTCCAAATACTATGATGATTTTTAATTTATCATAAAGATATTAAAAGTGAAATTTTCTAACCAGTCTATGAAGTTTCACATTTCATCACAGTTTGTTATGTACATTTATAAAGAAACATCTTTTTTCCGGGACTTTTATTACGTTTTTCATTTAAGTTTCTGAATATATTTTCCAGTTTGTATCTTAATTGACTAAATATTTTTTCTTCACCTTTTGATAATAAGGAAAGGATATTTATAAGTGCCAGGTTCGTGCCTAGAGATAAAATAGAACCTTAAATGATAGGTATGTTATCAATAAATACAGAGTCAATACAAGTAGAAAAAAATATAGGGTGGATATGGAGCAGTTCATACAATTCCTAAGGAACGGCCATTTTTTCTGCTATATGAAGAAATTTTGTCTATAAAACACCGGATAAAAATCTGTATATAAAAAAATAAATCATGTTTTCAATTACTGAATAGTCACACATAAACAGAATAATGAAATTTTTACGCCATGCTCCGGCTTCCAGGCGGAGGAGGTTACCATCCACTAGAAGAAGAATTTTGATAGTGGTCGTTTTCCGATGCAATCCCACGCTGTTAAGTTTTGATGCACATGTAGACGACTCTGTTATAAGCGTAATGTTTTGCTAATTTTTTGGATGACAAATGAAAGAAGGGACAGAATGAACCGAAGCCGTGGCGATCGAGCCTGGTATTACCAAAGACATCAAGATTCCAGCAATTTTCCCACGAATCACCATATATGCCTCTACTCCCAATTTCATACGCACTTCTACAAGGTATGGGAGTTGAAGAAGGGTTATGACATGCAACCCGGAAATTTGATTCTTTTTTAATACAATCTGTCCTATTCTGCACACTAAATTGTATATTGGGATCGAACAAGTTACTTCCTAGTTTGGAGACCGATAGTTTTGAAGTCTCTTACAAATTTTTTCCATGAGATGGAATGCATATTAAATACTAAAAGCTAAGCTTGGTACTCGCCCTGAAGGATGGTTTGATATACTTAGCCTGGTATTGCAGGTAGAATGGCCAGTTGCTTTCCTCCTTACCTAAACTATCCCGGTAATCCTACTGTGGAAAGGGGAACTACAATCTAATGTGGTATGCGAACCAAGGAAGCGTTCGGCCTTGCTTCAAATCACACAGCAAACTGTGCCAGAGGTGAACGTCGAGTTACGGGGCGTTAAAAAGCCCCGCCGAGGCAGGGAATCGAACCAGGGATCTTCCAGCCTCCAGTCAGACATCACGCCGCTCTATATCGAGTACTACTCGACTAGTTACTGACGAAAGCTCCGTATTGTGTTAATGTGATTTTTCTATTTCGTACATCAATTTCAGTAAAAAGCTATCGCTTGTTACACGTTGGGACCATAGTGTTTTAACGTTCACAGATAATTCAGATAACTGAAAGATTGATTGGAATTTCTAGTAATTTTAAATGTTTACCGTACAGCGCCTGTTTCCAGCAGATGCTTGGAGCCACGCCCGTAATATGTATCTTTCTCACTGGATGCCACACTCCCCTGCGTTTAATCAAATAATCGCGCGCTCATGGCTGCGCGGCTACATCAAAGCGTGGGCGACATGACAGCTATGTGCCGATAACCGGCACGCCACAGTCCTTAATTAATTCCTGCAGGTGCACCGATACCGGATACGTGTCGTCACGCACGCGCGGCTTATTTTATTATTATTTTCCTGCAAAGCTGCATTTTTTTTCATACACGAAAACTGGTAGTTTGGTGGAGCTTGTTACAAACACCGTATACTACATACTTACTGGGGGAAGGTATAACCGGTTATATCATCATCAAGTCATTTAAACGTATCATACACTGTGTACGGGTGCTTTCCACTTGCCTTTCTGAAAAGTTTTTTTTATTTTCGAATCACCCATCTTTGGGGTACGTCAGATCAATCACTTCTTGGGTGCTTGCGTTTTCTTCTTCTCCCAGTATTTCTTCATTCTATCTGATCTCTTCCTTCTTTCCTCTTCTGATATTTGAATCGGTTTTCTGGTGTTTATCGCAACTTGGAACCTCTTACTTTTGTCTTTGGTCATGGTCTTGGCTGTACCATTCTTTAACATCACTTCGGTAATCTGGAGTTCTCTCAGATCCTTTTCCACTTCCTTAAACCAGTTGGGCTTAGTCTTTTTTTTTATAAAAGAAGTCAAAGATTTTTTTTTGTTTGTCTGTTAGGATTCATTCGGAATATGTGTCCATAGAAATCAATCCTTTTTTTTCTCATGGTTTCCGAGAGTCTCTCGGACTTTGCGTAGAGGGCTTCGTTTCTGTAGAAAACGTGTTTGTTATTCTGGAGTTTGTGACCCATGATCTTCCTCAAAATTTTCCTCTCTTTGATTTCCAATTTCTCCATTTGTCCTTTCCTCCCCATGACTAGTGTCTCTGCTGCATAGAGTGCTTCCGGCTTAATTACTGTGTTGTAATGTCTTACCTTTGTGTTCCAAGAGACGCTTTTCTTATTGTTAGTGTTTTTGGTCTTTTGGAAGGCTAATTCCATTTTGGTCCTTCTCGCTTCCATTGTTTTACCTTCAAGGTTGTTCCATTCAATTCATTCCCCTAGGTACTTGAAAAACTCCTAACCACCTCTATTTTATAAGCTCCTACTCGGACTCTCGTAGGAGTGTCTGGTATATTTGTCATAATCTTTGTTTTTTCGAAAGAAATTTTATTTAATTTTTTTCTTTTTTTTTTCCTCCTCAGCTCATTAGAGGCGGGATGAGACTGGGGACAAGGAACGGGAAGGAATTCGGCCAAGGCCTTTTGAAGGAAGCATCCCGGCGTTCATCTGGACAGATTTGGGGAAACCGTGGAAAATGGAAATGTCAGGCCAGAGCGTTAACCGCTCACCCACCTCGCTCGGTTTTCTGAAGTGAATTATATGCATTATTGTTATTTTACGTGCAGATAACTATGATGGTGTTTGTTTACTGTATTATGGACGAGTAGTGCAAGAAGGGGAAACGTGTAATAAGGTGCCACCTTATTCAGATATACTTTTCTGAAGGATACCAAAGGATTTCACCATAATTACCGACTCTCTGAATACATTGCGGAAAGATTTGTGGTTGAAGGCAGCACACTGGTATAGAATTTTGTGATTAGGAAATATGTAGCACAGTCTCTTCAACTCTGCTTACCAAGACAAGAATGATGATGCGGGACCAACCAGCTGTGGTCATACAGGTCAGTGTCTTAGTGTTCTCCCTTCATTACTTTATCGTTCCTTGATTATGAGATCAAGCGTGGTGGTTGAACGGTAACGCTCTGGCTCTCGGGTGTGACAGGACACGGGTTGGAATCCCCGTTCGTCCATTCGGATTCTGCTTTTCAATGGTTTCCGCATATCACTCCAGGCGAACGCGTTGATGATTACTTCAAAAGATCATGGCCAAATTCATTCCCGTTCCTTGTCCCAAGTCCTTTCCCGCATGATTACCTCGATGTCGATGAGGCGTAGAGCCAGAAACAGAAAAAGCTATTGATTTTGAGGTCACTAGTATCGGACAAGGATCTGTTAGATTAACAGATTATTTTAACATAATTTCACATTGATGATTCACCAAACACGTAACTCGGATAGTCGCAAGTTGACAGTAGTTACATTTCAATGAGTTAATGTTTACAGTTTTTTTTTAAACGTTAAAGTTATTTATATTATTTTCCTTTTTCGGTAAATAAACATGAGACCTTATTGAGTAGTATGTAAACAAATCAATTTACGTAAAAAGGGAAAATTGTATTTTAAAAATTAAATTTGGATTTTTTTTGCCCTGTAAAAGTATTTCCAATAACTTCTTTCGATACTCATGTGTCAAAGACAATCAGTTTTTCAATTGTTTAATATTTAGTTTCCCATTCAAACCACACTTTAAAAAGATATCTAGCATTTGCTTCATATCTGAATTGATAAAGTCAATGCAAAAGTATATATGAGGGCACGATTAATATTACTATTATTTTTTTTATATAAAGACCATCGTCGATTTTTTTTTTAGTTAACTTGAATTAAAGAAGCTCAATGCTCTGAACGATTGGCCCAGAATCCCTCAGCCTACTGTCAAAAAGTACTCGTGGAGGGAAATACTATGACGATAAAGCGACAGAGCGTGGTTAGCAGCGCCTAGATCTTTCAAGCATAAAGCATATCCTATCTCCGCCAACATCGCCCCTACTTCATCTCCAACTTGCCTGCATACCCTGTCAAAGATTAACCTTAATAATAGGTTATAATGATTAGTAGGCTTATACGATTTGTCTCTGTGAATAAACGTCGAGGGGTCACCGAATACAAACTGCTACAACAACCATTTTAGCTGTCATCGATTTATATGACCAGCAATATCACTAACAGCGGCCGACAATGGGCACCGTCACATTCCCCCACACACGAGAGCCGTCGTTCGGTGGAGGTGGCAACTTCCGCTGGTGGCTGGGATCGTCGACAAACTACCTCATTAGGGGTGGCGTGTCGACAGTCGATGGGTCGATACCAGATGTACCCGCTGGCCCACGTGGACCTCAACGGCGCCGCTCATGATTTATACGAGGATTATCGGTCGGGCAATTAGGGACTATGGGAGGAGGAGGGGCCTAGCCACGACAGGGGCACAATCATGTCGATACCGTAATCCCATCAGTGGGGGGAGGAGAGGGGGCGCCAGCTAGCGCGGTAATTATTTTGCCGTGTTGAACCGCCACCCTTACCCCACCCACAGGCGATTCAGGGGAGATGGTGGCGCCATTAACATACCAGCCTCGCCGCACACTACTCTAAATATTGATAGAAACGCACGATTATATCATTAAGCTAATGGGCGCTCCCGAATTAATATTGTCCTAGCGGCTCCGCTCCCTCAGGGGCTGTTGTTGGGCCCCACGCAATGTGCATTGTCCCGCAACAAACGTGATACGTCCTGAAGCTGTAGAGGTACTCCGGACATTATGATCCTATCGGGAGGGTTGCCCAGCTCGAGAAACTACTTGTTATTCTGCAATAATTGCATCGGATTCAGTGTTTTTCAGAAGGTAAACTTAAAATGGATTTATTTTTGTCAGGTTATTGCATGTCAGTCAGCACCATAGGGCTCACATCTACAACACCAAATCTATTTAAAATGTAAGTAGTTTTCTGCTTGGGTATATTACATGAGCTAATTTTGCAATTTAAATGACAAGTAAGTGTTCTTGGTCCTAAGATCATTCTCTGCATGCTTTTGTTAAATGAGGAAAAATAAAAATTTCAAATATTACTGAGCGCACTCAGTTTCTTGGTGTTTAAGTTTCGAAATTTATCACGGAGGGTTGGCAGCAACTAGTAAGGTAAGTTACTATTGGTAGTTTCTCCTTGATTACCCAGCTTCGTTGCTATTATTATAATTCTGTATGTTTGCATCAGGGTAATGTATATACAGCACATGTTAAGAACTATGTTATTTGCGACGAAAGAGATCAAGATAGTAAATATATTTAATCTTCTATCTATAGATGAATTACCATCAACACTGTCGTACGCCAACGCTGCGTAGGCCTTACACATTTAGGAGAAATTTGCGATTTGAGCCTGGATCCTGGTACACAGTCTTATAATAGGAAACTGCACAAGACGTTCTAGCTTAAATGTTGACTAACTGTGAAATTGCGAAAATTTATTGCACCACTAGGTGCTTTCGTATAGAGAGGTCTTCGAGACTGGTTCAAAGATTTAGTAATTCACCACTTTTTTATAATTAAGTACTTTTCTATACTTGTTACAGATTGTCACGATAAGAGGCTAAAGACATGTACAGAATTAATACACTTTCGGAAGATAACGGTTCGAAATTTCCTTCCTCAATTTCTAAATATTATAAATTAGTTTCAGATTCCGTTGGTTGCAACGTCCTGTACCGCAGCTGAAGACAGTTATCACGACATTTAATATCCCGCAATGCTTATATGAAGATCAGCATGTAACCCGATTGCTGGAGATAGTTAAATCTCATCGCCTACTGTATTGTAAGCGAACTGCAATAAGACTCTGCATTGCTCATTAGCTGCGTGAAATTAATGCATAAGCAAATCGTCGCGGAAGAAATCCAACATTGAGGACATTGTTAGCATCCTTTAGAAATCATTTTCATCCGATTTTTCTATAACGGCAATCCATTCAAAAGATGACTGCCGAAGATAATGCAGACCTGACTGTGACAGGTCTTGAGATCTCCGAGGAGAAAAACTGGGCGATTATTTCTTTCTAATTACTTTCTGGCGTTACGTCATTCGATTTTTTTTTGTCATACCAGATAATTAAGAGCTACGTAACTTCTGAAGAGAGTATAATTAAAACTGCGTTGAACACTTTTCGAAGAAAAAAGAATTGTAATTAATTTGGCTGCCAGTGCCAATGTTATCCCCGAGGACGGCAATTGGAAGAGGAGAAAGACAATTCTTAAGATTTAGCGTGTTCTAAAACCACGGAAGCTATAACCATAATGTGCAATCATTCTTTTCACACGAGCACGAATATAGAGATCTCAATCTTAATCGTGGCAGAGTTATTAAAATGTTTTACCAGTTAAATGAGTTACAGGTAAATAATTCAATAGTCACTTGGTAGGAAAATACTTACAAAATATTGTTAGCTTCAAGTAGTAGTATTATTCTTCTAGTAATCTTGTTCACATTATCTAGGATTAATAGTAGCTAAGAATAATTGCTAGCAGGTGGACTGTTATCTTTTAAGCGTACGTTACTGTGGATTGTGAGCTGTCATACCTGTCTGAGTTAGCCAATTATGACCTTTCCTTTAATTAGTGTGGTTACTTAACTGGCTAAAATCACCAGGTTAGCTCCAGAAGAAGTGGATAACCATTTGAAAAGGCAGTGTGTGTTACGATCGAGAAGGCCTATCTCATCTCAAAAACATTCATGCAGCTGTTCACTTAGTTTTAAATTAAACTGCTGTTAACAAACTTAGATCCACCAAACTGATGTGAAATACTGTTATGATCGGAAAGATAAACACTGATCCCTAAAATCAACTTTGAAATACTCGTAACTGCACTTTCTAATATGCTCCAACAAAAATTACATTTTTACTGCAGTCTCCATACTACTGAGCTCTGATGCGCCAGTGGGTTACGACAATGTGGATTAAACTTACGCATTGTGGACTTATAGCGGCCGCCAAAGATTATTATACAGGGTGTTTCAAAAAGGACTTTACAACTTTGAAAATTCATATAAATTTTATGAAACAAGGTACACAGCTCGTTTTGGTGTTGTTTTAAAGCAAAGCACTTCAAGTTTCTTTTTACCTTAAACTAAAGATGTTCTATGTGGCTTCCGTTGGTTATTCTGCAGACATCCCATCGGTAGTCGATTTCTTCCCAGACTCGATCTAGCATTTCAGGTGTAACTTGTTCAGCAGCAGCGTAAATTCTTGCTCAAGTTCTGGTAGAGTGGCCGGCAAAGGAGGTACGTAAAGCATATCTTTTATGAAAACCCAGAAGAAAAAATCTAGCTGTGTCAGGTCTGGGGAACGGGGGGCCATGCAATTGGCGCATCACGGCCAATCCATTGACCTGGAAAGCGGTCATTGAGAAAATCCCGGACGTCAGTCAGATAGTGTGGTGGTGCGCCATCATGCATAAAGAAAACATTTCGTTCTCGGCCATCCTCATCGATCTGTGATATCTAAAATTGTTGCAACATATCAAGGTACACTATCCCATTGATGGTTCTCTCTTGAAAAAAAAAAAGGGGCCGTACATTTTCCTCCTGCTCAACGCACAAAAAACGTTCACTTTAGGGCTATCACGAACATGTTGCAATGTTTCATGTGGATTTTCACTGCCCCAAATCCTACAGTTATGTGTGTTAACCTCATCACTTAAGTGAAAAGTTGACTCGTCTGAAAATATTATGTTGTCCAAGAAATGTTTAACATCATCCACTCGATTTAACATATCCACACAGAAGTTCCTACGTGCAATCTTATCAGTGTCTTTAATTGCTTGTAAAAGCGAATATCGGTATGGTTTCAAATGCAAACGTTTTCTCAACACACGCCAAACCGTCGTATGTGGGACTTGCAGCTCACGAGATGCACGCCGGGTCGATTTCGTAGGGCTGTTGACAAAACTTTTTCTCACTTGCTCAACGACCTGGTCAGATGTGCTTGGATGACCTGAGGATTTTTTATGTTTTACTGAGCACCCTGTTTCTACAAAACATCTATGCCACTCATAAATTGTAGGCCTACTAGGAGGATCTTTAGCGTACTTGGTACGAAAATTACGCTGAACTGTTGTCGCAGACTTCGATTCTTCAAACCAAAACACACAGCTAGCACGCTCGGGTCCAGTGAAGGCAGCCATCTTTAACGTAACTGCCGCTAGCGCTTGTGCGGCGTGATTAGGCACTAGCGGACTACGCAAGTCAAAACTTGAAGTGTTTTCCTTTAAAACAACACCATGAAATTTATATGAATTTTCAAAATTGTAAAGTCCTTTTTGAAACACCCTGTACTACTTATCGTTACCTCTAAGACTACATTCTACGGATTGTGGTGCCTACGATACACATATTAATTTACAGATATCAATAAAATTATTCACGAACACACAGAATCAGTAAAAGAAAAAGTTATAATAATAATATAAAAATGATTGGTGGGGTGTGATATTGCTGCAAGATCTCCATGTCAGTTTGTAAAATTTTTGTTTACCAACTAAAAACAGTTTATACAATATGTTTGAAGAAAATCAGAAAAAAAATAAAGTATTAGAAAATTGAGATCTGGAAACTGTAAACGTTTATGCGAGATGTTATGCAAGTTTTTTCGTTGATTTCCGAGTTGGAGTGAAAAGAAATATCTGTTGCAAGCACATACCAAAAATAGCGAAAATTACAGAAAACAGCCGTAGCAATACAATCTTCGAAATTTTTCGTAACCATAATAAAGCTCGGGGTAGTGTCAATGTGTATGGAGAAAGAAAAAAAAAAATCAGAAAAAAGGCCGTTTGAATGAGTAGTGGCAAGTAAATTAATGGCATCTGTCAATTCCCTCTTTTACTAACCTGCTTTTCCTCGACGTGTTCATCCGTTTAATCCTATGGCCTATGTTTCTCCAAGCTACCGAAGTAATAAGTAAACAATTTTTTCCTTCCCGTCCCGCGCAGAAGCGACGCGCCCGATGGATGGGAAGCCGATTGGCCCTGCGTGAAGAAGGATCGCATAGCGCGACCGCGGGCCTGTTTAGCGAGCCGAGTGGGCGGATTACGGGGCACAAGACAAATGAAGACGGACGAGCGCCGCTATCGGGGCGTGGCCGAGCGGGGACCATCAGCGTTTAGGAAACAACCTGCCGGGGTCTCGTCATACCAGACTTCTCTCACATTAAATACAGTCTAGCGTTATCTACATGCATGATAAGAAACATTTTGTTACAAATGTATTACACTTGAGAAAATACCGAGTATAACTGCTGTTTTCAAGCAAAATTTCATCGATCACTAACTTAGTCACCATATTCAGTTCGACCAAACACCATACTTACTCGGTCAGTTTCTCTAGAATAATACATTAATATAAAACGCTGACAAAAAGTGTTCACTTTTACGTATTTTTTGAAGTGAAACTTCTTTGGGTGTGATATGGAGAAATTTCTAGCGTCACGCGTTTAGTGCGCAAGCGCCGCAACGTTCTGCGCATGCGCACTTAACGTTCTACGCATGTGCACTTAACGTACTGCGCATGCGCACTTAACGTTCTACGCATGCGTACTTAACGTTCTACGCATGCGTACTTAACGTTCTGCGCATGCGCACTTAACGTTCTACGCATGCGCACTTAACGTTCTACGCATGCGCACTTAACGTTCTACGCATGCGCACTTAACGTTCTGCGATGCGCACTTAACGTTCTACGCATGCGCACTTAACGTTCTGCGCATGCGCACTTAACGTTCTACGCATGCGCACTTAACGTTCTGCGCATGCGCACTTAACGTTCTACGCATGCGCACTTAAAGATACTTTGATGCTAGCAGCTAATCTGCATTCAGCCCGTCAATTTTAACTGGTTTAGAAGGTACTTATTAATGAAAATTTTACGTTCTAATTCCAATATTATTGCTTGCTTTATAGTTATAAGTCAGAAATCTGCGTATAACCCATCATTTCTGATGGTCTTGGATACTAGTTATTAACTAAAATTTGATTGTAAGAACGGTTATCAGATAATTTAGTCCAAGATGTTCTCCGATATAAAAGTTCTATACACAAATTCAGACTAAGTCTAGATGTAATACTTTACAATCTACCGAAGTATGCTTCAACTTGTTAATAATTTTCGTTTGTTTACTGGAATAGCTTGGACAAAATTTCTATTTACAGTAAAAATCCAATAACAATAGTATCATTCATCCACCCGAGTGCAAAAAACATTAAAAACATCAAAAAAATACGTAGAAGATTCACTTCCTGCACGGGTACACACCAATACAAGCACCAGGTGTTTCTTTTTTTTAAATATATTTACCTCACAGCAGTTCATCTTTGGCAGGACACTGTTAAAATCTACAAACATGTAAACTAGAAATACGTTTATGGAGCATATTTTGAAGGTTGAAATCAACCTCAGTAACCACAAGAACATTTGTGATACAATAAACAATTTATAACTATAATATCAATGGTCATAGTGTTGATAGAAATAAAAAGAATAGTGAAATTTTGCTTGCCTTAGAATAAATGCTCTCAAGTTTATATAATACATTTCATTTTGAACACTGAGGAGAGTAGTATTTTTTCACATTTAAAGCAAATGCATTTACTGTTAAATAAAGAATATAAAGGTGACCATATTTGATACCTTATTTTCTAAGTCATCATACATTTAATTCATTTACTAATTCCCTTCTTCAGAAACAGTGCCTGAAGGAAAATATCCTGAGGAGAGCGTGTTCTTTAACATAGTTTGCCTCATCCTTTTTCCTAATTCGAATAATTGTGCACCGTGTCCTTCTTATTTCCACCTGAAGATGCATTTGGCTTGCAGTGTTTATGAATTTATTTACACATGCAATATTTACTGTTCTCTGTAGTTGACTATTGCGTACAAATCATGATTCCTTCACTGATAATTTGTATTTCATATAGATGTGATCTGGTGTGGTTGCCACACCCACTTCTCAAGCATATATCTTATTAATGGTCGTAAGATCTTATAAATTAATAAGCAGCACTGTTTTTGATGACTTTTTTATTTACTTCACGTAGATTGGTATAGGCTTTGTAAATTTACCGGTATTATAAATAATGTTTTAACAAAACCGTGACATTTTCGTTTACCGGTGATTGTATTTTATAACATTTAAGCAATAATGGCGGGATACAAGCAAAATATGACTATTTTTCACTGTATTTTCAATTCGTACAAATAGTTTAATGTTTTCAAATACCGCTAAAAGTCTCTAAATAATTAATTGTTATATTTCAACCACTTCAGTAATATTTTAATCAATATACGTAATCGATACATAGTTTAATACGATGGAAGCGAGTTGTAGTTTTTCTTTTTTGTCGAATTCTTGCATATTCCAGCCTGTAAATACTTATTTTTGGTGGTATTCCACCCCGAGGATAATAATTTCATCTAATAATGTCCTGTAAAATGGAGACTGGCAGTAAATTTCTCCAGCCTTTGCCCATCGATTAACATCTGAGCATTTTCAGTACTCGTTACGGGAAATCAGTGAAACATCACGACGAATGTTTCTCACTTGCTTCTGCCTGCTCACTGATAAGTATAATAATGACCGTATGGTGATTGCTGAGAATAAACTTAATTAATACGTAAAACTAAGTTAGTCCATAACCCGAAGGTTGGTTCGATACTTGGGACATTCTGAGCCATTGTGTCAGAGGTACAACGGCCAGTTCCTTTCCTCTGGGAATCGTGGAATATAAACCATGGACTAAAAACACCATTAATTCTGGAAATTTTTCAGAGTGAGGTAAACATTAACATCTCGGTAACTGACTAGAGATATTTACGCAGACTTATTTCTCTCAAAGAAATGGGAAAAGATGAGACAGGGTTTACTGTTGCAAGAACGTCTTATACTTTGACGGATATAGGATTTAAAGAAGCATAATAAACATGAGAATACTAATTGTAAAACGTATTGTTTGCGAATAATAAATGTATTCTTTGCCGGAAATGTGAATCGGAAAGTTCAGCTGTGTGAAACATGATAATTGAAGTTTCCACAATAAGAAGGCTGTTGATTACATAAATGAAAAAGGAATTGCACTGAAATTAAAGTAAAATAAGTGAATAAGAAATGCTAACTCACCTAACCAGTCAACATAGTTTCAGAAACAGTGTTATTTCTATTGTCAATTTTGTTTCAGCTGCTGAGAACTACGGTGCTTCAGGTAACGATTGTTAACGTGCGTGATCCAGGTACCCACGATTAGATGCAATGGGAAGTATAATGAATTTCCATACTATTTTTTTTAACTGCTTTACGTCTCTCAACAGCGAGGTCTTTAGAGACGGGAAAGGATGGGGGTAAGGAATGGAAGGAATTCGGCCATGGCCTTTTTAAGGAAGCGTCCCGGCATTTGCCTGGAGTGATTCGGGAAACCATGGAAAACCCATATCTGGATGTCCGGACTGGTTCCAGACTCTGATTAATTTAATAATAACTAATGAAGAGTAATTCGATAAATCACAGAAGTACGAAAGCTGTGGTTTCGGATTGAATCTCCTGGAAATTTCCTCGAAAAAGTTCGCTAATGATACTAAAACGTATGGTCTTCCGCTCTGAGGTACAGCTATGGCAAGTAGGACTGCCGGCTCCTTTCCTCCCCGTGTCTTAAGTGTAACTATATATATCTTGTTTACTACTGTTAAATATAGTTTATTGTTGTTTTTTTTCTTATGGCTTTACGCTTCGTCAACGTCGATGTAATTAGAGGCGAGAAGGCCTGTGTATAAGGAACGGGAAGTATTTGGGTCATGGCCTGTTGAAGGAACCATCCCCGCATTCACCTGGAATGATTTAGGAAAACCACGAAAAATTTAAATCTTGATGTTCGGACAGGATTCGAACCCGCGCCCTCCCGAATGCGAGGTCACAGCGTTAGCGCACACTCAGCACGCTCGGTTTGGTCTTGCGGTCGAAACAATACTTGTATGTTGCAAACGACGCCGTTTTATTTAGGAGTGCTCTTCCGAAAAGTACCAAGAATAATGTATAAATTTCCCATCCAACGGACATATGTGCTCCAACCATATGTATTGCGTAGAGCATTTAACTCATTACTTTAGAATAGAAGCTGGTTATTAGGAAACTTGCGCGATTACTACTTCTACCGTGGCAGTAATTTAGTCCTTTACCACTGCTCGAATCAAATATTTCTGTGGGAGGCTGCGGACACCATTATGATTCCACAAGGACCTAAAAAAATTATACTAACAGGTGATATTTGGGTAGCAGTCCTACAAGACACTGTAGTTGCTCGCCTTTTAATTTACCTTTTCCTTGTATCTGATTTGATCTATGCTTAGCGTTTTACGAATATTACTTGTGGAATCTGTTTTGAAACACTGTTAGGATATTTTTAATACATGTTTTGAAGTGAATAAATAAATTTCTCTTGTGATTTTCGCTTTAGACAGCTGTGGCAGGTGATAGGAGCATGACAATGCAGTCCAAAGGACACGTGTAAAGCAGTAAGTTAAGTTTGGACTATTCAACCGAGGAATAATGTGGTGTTACAACAATGCTTCGTAAAGGTGGCCTGGTGTTCACTTATGCAGTGGAACTGAAGATACCCAGGGGTAGGAACAACAGTTACATTTCCTTTAATTTACAGTCAGAAACTACTGCTAGGATGATGGTACCTCCACCCTGTACACGATTTGGTAGGTAACATACTTGTAGAAATGGCGTAGTCCATCGCATGTATATCGGCTACGTCAACTACTTCATCCTCAAAGCTTGCCAGTGTCACATATTTTTTGGATAACTTGCGTGTTTGTCAACCAGTCTTTAAGACAAAGCTGGGTTGGATGTTTTGGTGTGGGTTGGTCCTGTTCGGCTGGTATGTGGGTCATAGCCGCGGAGGCCGTCAATACAGCCGCAAACCGCTTCCTTGCGGTTGACCACCAACTGCGTGCCAACCAGTATGGCCATACTGCACACCAAACTATGAAATGGTAACGTGCCACATTATATCCGAAAAGCGAACATTGGGATACCCGCTGTATCTTAGTTGGATTGTAGCTGCTGTAGTTAATCGCCGAAATCGCATTTGTGTTGTCTGAATTTCTAATTTACAAAATACTGTATAAGAAAGTATGATATATATTTTTTCCTTGTTTCAGGTAGGACATTAGTCTTATGTAAAAGAAAAACGACAGGATAGTTCTTAGACAAACTGGAAATTTCCATTACAAAAGACTCATAACTTCATTGGTCTGGAGTATTCCCAGGGAATCATGGGAAAACTAAATAGGAAGGTTCGACCGGAAATAGTTGAAGTTCAAGTATTATTCTCGTTATGGGAAGAAAGTGACAAGAAACATGGCTATACCTCTGAATTGGAATTGACATCAGAGAGCCTAAAATAAAATCTTGTATAGTATTCATAATTTTTTCTGTCGTCAGTCTCTCAACTATCTCCTTGGTGAATATTTTTATCTCAACAAATAACACACCATATGTTATCCGTTATCGGCTTTTTCTTTTTTTTTTCTTCCTTCCGACCGATTCATCCACTAACAAATTAACTAACACGAACCTTCCAAAACCACAGCCTCCGGATCTCTTCTTTCCATGAAAATTTTCCTCGAAGTTCTTTTTCTCTCCTTTTCGTTAGTATTCACTTTGTATTTACCTTCCCCCTTATTTTACTAATTTCTCGACCTTATTTATTATCATCCTTGCTTCGACCGCTAGTTGTTGTTTTGCTTGCCGACTAACTAAATTTTCTTAAGTCTTTTACTGCATCGTCATTTACATACCACTCTGATGTTATCACGCTTATACTACAACATAAAGACAACTTGCAGCAACTAAATACACCACCCATGCCCACCATCGGACTAAACCGTAGAGACTTTAATAGTTAGTTAGTTACTGCCACGTATGTTTATAGATACACGGGAGACGAAAATCTGTTGATGGTGTTCTGTATTAAAAGGACTAGGGTTCTAAAAGTGGAGAGAAAGTTATGGTAATTAAATACTGAGTTAATGTAATATTTTTATATTTTTTTAATATTGAAACGATATTTAATTCACGAAAAGCAAATAGTAAGATGGTTGTATTTTTTTATGTTCAGTAATATGGGTAATGAATGTGTAACTTACAGGTAGCAGGTTACTTGTGTTATATTAAACCAAACCAATCAACAAGGCAGTCTGACAGCAGTGAGAATATTTACAACAAACGAAATGACATGAAAGTCTGGTATCGTAACTCATTGTTCTGATGACTCGGATACAACCCTACGGTTTCAATTTGTTTCTTTCTTGTATCAGATCTGAATCAGTAATTGATAGTTCCAAGTTATTAACGTTGAGATTGTTAATTGCAGGTAATTTTACAGATGCGCGATAAGATTCCTGGAGATTTTCCACTGCAGGTAACGAAATAGAGAAGGTCTTGGGAGATCTATTTTGGTGCACTTCAATTTATTGACCGAAGATATCGAGATAGCAGAGTAAATGTGATTTATCACCCAGGCCTGATCCAGATATGGAAGTTAGCCTCGCAGGTCAGCAACTAAACATTGTTCGTTGTCAGAAACTCAAGAATAAAGTGTGATTCTATCTTATTTCTTGAAGATTGTCTGCCACGTTCTCCAAACTTTTTTGTTATAAACTTACATTATTGTATATCATAATTTTATCTTTTCACAGTGATTATATTGAGAAAACGTACCTACACGTTAATCAGAAGATTCATTTAACAAGCAAGTTAAATGAATTCCCCACCTTCAAATTAGCATAAAATTTAGATTTCTTCTATTAGCACTGAGTGAAGCAGATGTTCTGAGTCTAACTAATTCCGTGGTAAGGTAGCTTACAGTGGATTCAAAGCTTCGCACACTATAATGAGATTTTTGGAAGTTACCAAATAATACTTTGGCTCCGGCAAAGCTTGTTTTGTGTGTGCGAAATTTATTAGAATGTTCCTTGATTAGGATTTCGCGGAAGACATATTATGTTACTAATTTGAACCATATGACGTAAACGGCTGCTCTATTCTTCGGGATCTGACCGTTAATGTCATGTGTAATATTAGTGATAAAAGTAAGTTTGACTTCAGTCATATATTCCATATGCTGTGACTCGCTGAAAGATATCGTAGCATTCCCATGGTTAACTCTGCGACACTGGTGAATAATGACTTTTTGTTAGTTTTTCCTACTTTTTTTTACTTGTGGCTTTACGCCTCGTCGACGTCGAGGTCATTAGAGGCTGGAAAGAATTGGCTACTAGGGGTGGGAAGGAATTTGACCATGGCCTTTTGAAGGAGCATCATAGCATTCGTCTGTAGTGATTTGGGGAACCCATGGAAAACCCAAATCAGGATGCCCACACGGGGATTCGAACCCTCGTCATGCCGAAAGCGAGGCAACAGTGTTACCGCTCACCCACCAAGATCGGTAAGTTCTTTTCACTATGCTTCTTATTTTCATTATTACTGCGGTAGATTAAGTTCTTGACAATAGCATACAAGCAAAGATTTTTTAAATAGTAACTAGAGTTTAAATAAAAAAGTGGAAAAATATTTATGTACCTTTATACAACTATGAGGCTGAAATTAAAAATTTCTTGGTACTTTCAATAGCCGGTAGGAAATGATTAAAACGAAATTACAATATCAGTTTGGCAATAAATGAAACATACATCAATGAGAATCACACTACGAGGGTGGCCCACATACTAAAGCACCACATTTTTTTCTCAGCCCCCAACAATGGTAAGAATGCGAAACTTTAGATATGAATTCTTTGAAGTTTTCAGAGTGCGCGAGCAAAGTTTTCGTTTCTTTCGACAGATAGCGTACTTGCAGCAATGGTTCAGCATGGCATCTGTGAGTGATGTATGTTACAAGCAGCGTGTCGTCATTGAATTTCTCACTGCAGAACAAGAAATGGTTGGAAACATTCACGAACGATTAAGTGCAGTTTATGGAGCATCGTCAGTCGACAGAAGTACGGTTAGTCACTGGGCACAGAGAGTGAGGCCATCTGAAAGCAGTTCTACAGAGCTCCAAGATTTGCAGCAGTCGGAAAGGCGACCCACGGCTGTAATACCTGACAAGATGCAGCACGAAGATGTGCTCGTTCGCGAGGACCAATGCATAATGATTCGGCAGAGCTGTTAATTATCATAGGAAGTGTGGGTGTAATTATCAGTGCTCTTGATTACGCAAAGCGTTCACGAGGGGTCCGACGCCGTGTTATGAAGGAACACAAAACTCTCAGAAAAAAAAAAAAAATCTTCTGAGTTGCTGCAACATTTTGAGCTGAGGGAAAATCCTTCTTGTCGCGGATTCTGACAGGTAATGAAACCTAGGTTCACCATTTTCAGCCCGAAACAAAACGGCGTTCGATGGAATTGCGCCATCCTGACTCTCCACAGAAGAAAAAATTCAAAGCAACTGATTCTGGTGGTAAGGTCTTGATCACTGTGTTTTGGGACTGTCATGCTCATCCTCATTAATGTGATGCTGAGAGGCACCAACATTTATTCTGAGGCAAATGTGAACACATTAACCAAACTTAAGAAGCGCTTCCAGGGAATTGGTACACCATAAAAACTCAGGTGATTGTTTGCTTCAACATGATAACACACGCCCTAAAACAAGTTTGAGGACATCACCAAGCAGGGTTGGACAGTGTTACCCCATCCACCCTACAGCCCTGACCTAGCTCCCTCTGACTTTCACTTGTTTGGGCCATTGAAGAATGCCATTCGTGAGAGACGTTTTGAGGATGACGAAGAGGTGATTCGCACAGTCAAGAAATGGCTTCGTGAACAGACGAAGGAATGGTACCTCACTGGAGGAAGACCATAGATCGGAAATGAGAATACGTGAAAAAATAGGGAGTGTAGAAGAAACATCATTCTTTCTTGAGTTCAATAAATAATTGTTGAAGAAAAAAATGTGATGCATTAGTTTCTTGGCCACCCTCATAGATTATGCGAGCAATAACGCAGCAAAGCGATGAATACTTGTTCAGTGTTTTATAGGATTATTTCTGTGTATTCTAAACAAATTACGTACACAAGATTTTACGTTTCTTTTTTTAGATTTACGGGTCATCGATGTTCATGTCATTCCAGCCCATATATTGTTAGTAAGGCCTCGACATCTATTAGGGAACGATCTTATCATTTCTTTGGGAGTAATGCCGGTAAACCGTGGAAAATAGAATTAGGTTTTTTCAGGCCTTGACTGAACGCGCTTTTTCCCGATTGCGATGGCCGAAGGTTTAACACTAACCCAACACTCTTGAAAGTGTTCACGCATCAGTGATTAAAAGATATCAAAGTTCTGACTGAAAACATTCGTGACCCATACAGGTCACCTACGCTTCCCCTGGGCTTCATTTATTTCCAAGGCTACCAAAAAAATTAGCTTCTAGAATTTATGGCAGATTGTTATCTTAGCGAAATTTATAGCCTAATAAATTATAAAAGTTTTTTTCCAGATACGCGCCTGTTAAAAGTAGCCAGAAGCGCGTAGCTTCAAAACTTGAGTTAATTGTATTTTTGTTCTCTAGCACACTGAACAAAGACGGACAGTAGAAAAGTTTCAACTTCAAATGGATTCACAGTACGTTAAATTTATTACAGTGCAGCCAACTGCCAGTTGGGTTTTTATTTCAGGAGGGGCCATTTCCGCAGTGTTCAACTTATCACGTGAAAAAAACTCTGCAGCGAGTTTACACTGCGAAACACAGAGGAGGACTTTTAACAGTACCAAAAGCTGTGTCGGCAATGTCGCATTCGCTCGTATTCTAGGAATAACTTTCTCTCTTTCCATTGTTCTCGTTTTTACCTGCTTAACAAAAATTCCACATTTTTCTTCACATGTTTGTGTTCAACAGAGCAGACACATAAAAACTTCCAGTGTAGAAAGGAACGAAGGAGCACAAAGGGAAAAAATTTCATAGTATTCGCTATACTAGAATTTGACAGCATTATTCTCAATATACTACTGTATCAAATTAGTTGCCACAAAATAATATCTTACAATCAAATTGCTGCTACGTAATATTTACTATTTATGCTGTCAGTGGTTTTACATTCTGTGTCTTCATATGCTGAATTACTTCAAAGTGACCTGCGACTTTCTATCTCTCAATCTCATAAACTTTTCACACAAAGATCAAACAAGATTTGAGTGACTTTGCGGAATAGTATTTATGGAAAGCAGTCCACATATTTAGATTTTTACTGGTTATTAGACGTTGCTACAAACAAATATTATTCAGGTCTGCGGCGGATTTGGCGACAGAACTGCAAGTCAGTACAAGCCAACTACATTATACTTACTAAACCACAAGATTATCGGCAATTTACCACATTGCATCAAACAGAAAACTTATTACAAATCAATAATTGATACGTCCCTATGTTTAGAACTCTATATGTTGTTTTGCAATGAAAATAAATCTGGCTCTGCTCATGGGAACGAGAGAGAGAGATAGTTGCTGTTTCCGTGCACAATAGTGATTTTTTTACTCCCATTCAAGGAAAGAGAGTTTTGAAAATTACTTGTTGCGATCGAAAATGGGGGGGGGGGGGAAATGTTATTGCCTGCAAATGTAGGTACATTAAATTTGTCGACAAGGCCGAATAAATCACTGTTATGATAAAAGGACCAATTTTGGACATTTTTGAAATTCTTAGGACACTTCTAAACAGTTGAATACGAAATTTCTTGCAAATTAGATTTTAATTGATACTCCAACCATATTAAATACAAGGAACAAACATTACACCTTGTATACATTGTGTGATTTAATAACAAAGACTTATTGACGTACCGGTTTGCTGTGTAAATGCCCCAGGGAGAGAGAACCACAAGGAATAAACAGTTGCTTGCATGCCTAACAGCGCGTGGATGGAGGGTTAAAAGTTGAACAACAGTACTAACGGAAATACGAACGTGAAAGTGAGAAAGCTCTATAAAACTGTAAAAATATGTGTTTGACGTCTAATATGTGTATTCCCAGTTCTTAAATTGACTTGGAGACAGAATTCTGTTCTTTAAGAATTGGGTGGAGATACAATGGAAATAAAATATAGTAAACCTATTCTATCAAAAAGTAATAGTTATATTACGAGGTGGTCCGTCAGAAAATTTCACTGGTCACGGGACTAGAATAGTTCTCGTTTTTAAGGTCAAAAGTCATGACAGGTTTACCTGGTCTAGCTAAAATACGTAGTTGACCTGTATTCACCATAAGAATTTCCTCTGTAAACTCTGGAAAAAATATCTGTAGGAACTTAGAAATAGTGATAGAGACGATCCTGCTTTGTATAATTGTTTCAAAGGTGGTGGTCGCTTGACTGAAAATAGCTTAAATACAAACTTGACTTGCATTTGATCCTAAAGGTTCACTCCAAAATTTTAAGAATTTCTATTTGGTTTGAAGGGAATGCGATCATCAGTCGCAGTAAAAATTGGTTCAAAAATATTTTGTAGTCCTTAATTGGGGCTAGCCCAACAATCAAAATGTAATGTTTGGTTATCGTATTCGTAGCAGTAAGAGATATTACTATAGATCTGAGATTACGTGTTTGATTTAATAGTTAAGAAACTCCAAAGAAATGAACCGGCAGAACACTCGTTTAGGTAACATATCTAAAATCAGATGTTTACATTAAATAATCAAATAACCCACGTATAGTACATCAACGAAAATGGTAACTAAAACACGTAAAAAACAAATAAAAGGTCATATATAAAGTTTGGACAACATCAGTATTAGCGGAAGTTTCGATTAAACTGAAATTTAGACAAAGCCAGAATGAGAATTTGCATTCGTGGTTACATGAGGGTTCATGAGTTATTTAAGTTTTTTTATGTTGCTTTCATTAGAGCCATTTAATTCGCGTGTTTTTGTTTAATGAATTTAATCTGGAAATTAAGTAAATAACAGTTGCTTAGCAATTAAATTGTGTACATAACCTCTAATTTCTAATAATCTTTGGTCGCTGTTAATTTGCGAGCGGCGGCTGGCGCATGACGTCACCGTCCTCCAGCCAATAACTATCGAGGTGAGTTAATGAGTGAGCTTACGAAATTATATGTGGATTTCTTTAATATAATCTGGACTAATTAACACTGAATTAGGCAATGCTCATTAGAACCGTACTTCATTAACCAAAACAGTCAGCTTGTTAATTGCAACTAGAGAAGTGGAGGAACTGAATAGATAGTAGCATTAAAGAATTATCAACTAATGGAGAAACTGTAGTTGTTGAAATATTGCACGATCTCACTATCATAGGTGAAGTAGCACACTTGCATTTGTACGACCATGGTCTTGTCTTCTGTACGTTTATTTGCAGTTAACTCTTCGGAGAGCGCTGGTGCAGAGGTTATGGGAGAAATCAAAGTGGATGACAAGTGGTTCCTTCTATTCCCATTCCAGTGCCGGGGTCAAAGAACGGAAGAGGGAGCTCTACCCACGCATTACGGCTCCAACGGTGCGTGAAGAGACGCCGCAGCCATGACGTGCTGCCGGGGACACTGCAGCTGACACGGAGTGCGCGCTTGGCTAAGCACCCTCAGGCAGCCACTGTGCGTCCGGCCCCGTTTTTGGCGCAACTGCCAGAGGCAGCCGTTCCTCTCCGCAGCAGTGTCGTGGTGGACGATTCGCCCGGCTAAATGGCTTCCGTAACGCTATTTGCGCCCCATTCATAGCCGACCCGTTCTCGCCGCGCTGATTTAACGTGTTTATTTGCTGCGAGGCGCATTTTTACGAGGTCTCTGAAACGGGGAGGAGGCCGGCATTCATCGGCAAGCTGTTCCGAGAGCCACAATCGAGGCTAACGAGTCCGCAAGGGGATGAGAGAGGTGGCGTATCAAAGGATAGACCTACTGGATGGAAAGAACTTAAATGCCCACCGCCGTATTCTCTGTACAAGTGCCTGTGCGATATGAGAGCATCGTGGTGTGTGTGTGTGTGTCTGTGTGTGTGCGTGTCTGGTGTTGTCTGGAGTCTCAACGTACAGTATATCTGCGTTACCAGACCTTCTCTCCGAATTGATATCGCTGGGGCAGTAAAACCGTTTCTGAAGATAAATTCCAATTCACATGAATATCCGTCTCTCAAATTACAAAGTCCCAAAGCGCGCTAAAGGCTGAAGTTATTAGCGGAGCTCTTTAAACTCGGAATCCAATTTTCTTCTATTTACTCTCATGTAAGTCACACAAAGAAGTAAAGTTAAAACATATTACATTCACAGTTGGTTATCAGTACGTCCGTCAGAATTTCAGATCTGACTCGTTTGCAATTAGACGAACTTTGAAGGCTTGTTTCAGACTTGCTTCTCCATTTAGTGCTTTTGTGTACTCTTATCACAATTTGTGTTTCAATACATTCTCACTGATCAGTAGCAAATATACATAACTGTGTAATCAAAATACTGTAATAAGATTATTGCTTTTCAGTAAAAAATAAACCGCAATGTAGTAAGGAATATAGTGTAGTCAGATAATTAACAAAACTATTGGATTCTTATTCACGTATCGTTATTTAGCATGTTAACTATTCGTCACATTGTACGGTAAACAAATCACACATATTATTTCTAAAAGTTTATTTTGTGACAAACCATCTTTCTCCCTACATACATAGCCAAATCGATAAATTAGGTAACATTTTAAAGATTAAGTTCTTCGCTTTGTTAAAATTAATTAAGAACGTGACTTTTCAAAATTCGACCTTTAAACCGCAAAATTATGAACAATCAAGGTCACGCGTATGCGATAGTTCAGAATGAAGCTGCTAGACTGCGCTGGCGTCTCTAAAAAGGATCAAATTACCGCTAGATAGTAGCAAAACAAATCAAAGAGATATTGTTAAATTTTGTGTATTTTCTAGAGTAAGGAGCTTTTCGGAAATTTTTGTTTCTGGTAGCGAAACATTTCATCATTTCTAATTGTTCCGTTAGACGTTGTATATGATTTGTTAGGAACTTATTTCAGTTAACAAATAAACAGTTGCTACAATTGAGCCGATTCCTTTTTATCCTACTACAAACCACCAACTTCTCTACTCATAGTATATCATTCGCGAAATTTTTGGACTGGTCACCTAGACACAAACGGATGAAATTTAGTTTAACACTGACTAGGATCTTAGTGGTAGTCGATGACAAGTATTTGTAGCACAAGAAACAGCAATAAAATTGACCATGGCCTTGTTGAAGAAACGATCAAGGTCTGGATGGTCGGATTGGAAATCCAATCTGCATCTTCCTAAACACTGGCGCCCATCCACCAGCTTAGCGCTAGTGCTATCGTGATGGATTTTATAAATTAAGAGGTCACATTTCTAACATTCGATCAGATTTTACGTCTTCCTTGTTTTATAAATATTCCCTACGTCTTGCCAGTAAACCATTAATGAATTCTTTTACAGTTAATTTCCTGTTCACAGAGCTTTGAATTATCATAATTCGGCATCTCTCAGCTTATCCGTAGCTCAGAATACCGGAGATTTAAAGCTTATCTGGACGTTTGAAGCGCGTAACCGTTATAATTTATAAGGTCTGCTACAGACATCGCTACTATAATTTGTAAATGAGATCTTGCGACGACCAATCAGGATATTTAAATTTATCCAGTTAAGCAGAATCTTGAGTTATGGAGGGAACAGTGAATTCTGTATCTGAAGGAAAGAGCGATGTAATTTAAAATTGAAATATATTATTTGTTATTTGTACAATACGAAATTCTGTCAAGAGTGACTTAATTAGCCTGATATTAATACAAATCACGCTAGAGCTGTTAGTAAAAATGTTTCAATCAGTTTCTACTTCTTCCCTACGAGCTCCTCTACGCAGAGTTCCATGTAATTAATATTAAGCACAGAAAATCGATTAGCAGAATAAGTATATCGAAATTCGTGTCTATATGAGACTTCATCAATGGGCTGTCGGTATTAATTTTTCCATTTGGCCTAAATATAAGTTCCATGACAACACGTCCAAATTTAACTGAGCATGGTGGGTGAACGGCTAACATTCTGGCCTCGAATTAGGGAGGACGCGGGTTCGAATCCCCGTCCGGGCATCCAGATTTGGGTTTTCCATGGCTTTCCAAATCACTCCAGGCGAATGCTGGGATGCTTCCTTCAAAAAGGCCATGGCCGAATTCCTTCCCGTTCCTTGTCCTCAATCCAATCTAGCCTCTAATGACCTTAGCCGTCGACGAGGCGTGAAGCAATAAGTAAAAAAAAAGGTCAAAATTTACGATATTACCACTAAACAGTAGTCGTCCATGAATTTTAAAGTCTCGTTACTGAGCCTAAATTCTCAATTTAAAAAACAGTTTCTCGTTGAAAAGAATACAGTACAATGTTTAATTCTTTATGCCACAGGTGTTAATATACAGGTTGATTATAAAATGACATTACAACATCGAATAATTTAGAGAGTGTTTCGTAAAACCTATGGAAATAATCAAAATATAATTTAGTAGCAAAACACCCAAAATTTTAGTTGCGTAGTACCGAATTCGGTCACCACAATGGCCAAAAGCATGTGCAGCCAGAGCGAATATTAACACAGGTGCGAAACCTGATCGCTGAGCTTTTTGGTTCCACAACACGAATTTAACGACATCACTTCGCAGAAAGCATTGTAAAAATTCCCTTAATAGGCCTGAAATCTTCTGCGGGCAACTGAACTTTAATAAAAATCGTTGTTCGGTTCGGTAAGAGAAATCAGGAAGTCGATGGATTAACCGAATAGGGCCAAATGAATGGCCACCTTATTCCCCAGGCATGATACTTATAGGCCTGTTTTCCAGGAATTCAGTAAGGAATAAACGGTAATTTACCCGTAAATCTCGCTGAGCTCAGAAATCAAATATACGCTGCAGCTGCGGAAGTGACAATCGATATACTGGGTGCAGTTCAGCGAAAGAAGTTATTCCTGGTGAGATCCCCACTGAATCATCAATGACAGTCACGCGCCCAGATAACGCTTTAACTCGTTTTATATTTACCTGAATAAATTTCTATATGATTTTAAATCTGTAAGGTCTTTATTTTTCAATCACACTGTATTACTAACCATAATGAGGAGTCTGGTGGTTAAATGGTGAAAGCGTGTGACTGGAAATTGAAAGGTCCAAGATTCTAATTCTTGTCTTGCCATGAATTTTGAAAGGATCTTAACCCAACCTTCACTTCTGGCACAGCTTGTTGTGTAATGTGAAGTACACCAGAATTTCGTGGATTGCCGTGTTCGGTTAAGTCGGCTAAGACAGTGGCGGAATGCGCAGCCAATATAATCTCTGCCACCAGGTCTTTACGACCACACGAGCCTTTTTTTTTTATAATAATAATGTCGTGTGTTTTTAATGATATGTTGATAGAGCTTCATACCAGCTGGGCAATCCGCCTACGTAGTAGGTAAAGGAGAACTACAGTTTAATGTGGAATACAAAACACGGAACTCTAGTGTCCTTCAGATTAACATGTATTTATTTGGTATAGCATGATACGGATACCTAGCTGAAATATTATTATATTTTCCTTATTGCCTTACGCCCCGACGTCATCCAGGTCACTAAAGGACTAGGGGTTATGTACTGGAAGGAATTCGGCCAATGCATTACGAAGGAACCATCCGAGCATTCGCATGGAGTGATTTCGGATAAGCTTGGAAAACCAAAATCGGAATGTTCGAATGGTAATTTGAACGTAGAACGCACGTTCTACCGATTGGCTGGTCCGAGCGTTATTACTCACCCACAAGATATGTGAAATATTTACATGGTGTTTCAAGAACGACCGGTATATTTGAAAAATCAATAAAAACTAAACGGGCAGCGATAGAAATACACCGTTTGTTGCAATATGCTTGGGAGAACAGAAAATTTTCAGGCAGACAAACTTTCGAAATTAGTTACAATTTTCAACAACAGATGGCGCTGCAGTCTGAAAATATCTCAAGTACGATATTTTCCACATTCCAAAGCCAGAAAAATTCTCTGTTCTAAGGAATAAACCATTTTTTCACAGCAAACTACTATTTTTTTTTTTTTTTTTTTTTTTTTTTTTTTTTTTTTTTTTTTTTTTTTTTTTTTTTTTTTTTTTGCTGTCGTCAGTCTTTAGACTGGTTTGATGCAATCCTCCATCCCTTCCTATCCTGTGCTAACCTCTTCATTTCTACATACCCCTTACAATCCACGTCCTCAATTATCTGCTTCATATATTCTAATCTCTGTCTACCTCTGCAGTTCTTACCTTCAACAGTTCACTCCACTAACAAATTAACCAATCCAGCATGTCTCAAAATATGACCTACCAGCCTGTCTCTTCTACCTGTAAGCATCTTCCATAAACTTCTTTTCTCACCCATCATTTCTAAAACACAGCAAACTTACAATCTGTGAACAGCACACGCTTACAGCAGAAAGACGACTAACAGAATGGCGAACTCACAGACTGCGTTTACTTCTATATCTTTCAAATCACCTGCAGCGCCATCTGTTGTTGAAAATTGTAACTAATTTCGAAAGTTTGTCTGCCTGAAAATTTACTGTTGTCCCAAGCATATTGCAACAAACGGTGTATTTCTATCGCTGCCCGTTTAGTTTTTATTGATTTTTCAAATATACTGGTCATTTTTTAAAAACGCGGTATCATTAATACGTAAGAATTATTGAAATATATGCAACGTTTTTGTAGATTAACTATCACAAAGGAGATTTTAAATTTCCTGATATTTAATATCGTAGTGGATTAGCCCCTAAACAGTTAGGTAGATGCGACGAGTTCCCAGTATGTGGGACCTGTAAATCGCAAGACACAGTCTGAGCGCAGGCTTCTTCTGCAGTAGGCGCCAGCACAGCTCCTGGCAGTCTCGACTTCCGCAGGAATCGATCCCACAAGGATTGTAATGGATGGCGCTTCGCCGTTATCGTACACACGCGGCGCACACAAAAACAAGTAGTGGCAGGCAGGCAGGCAGGCGGCAGCGGAGCGCAGCGATTTTTGGTGCCGCGTAAGACATTGCCGAGCCAGCAGTGGAGCTGCACCTACGCTGCAACGTCGCGTCGCCTCTGCCGCCCGCATAAATCAAGCGGAAACTTCCATCCTCCTTCTAGCAGTCTCACAAACTCTGTTGCACCACAAGACCGAAATCCTCATCAGCGGAATCCATGAATATTTCATCAGTCACACTGAAATGTACTCCGTTTTAGGATAGTTTCTAGAAATTATTAGTTGAATGGACCTGAATGAGTTACCTTCAAAGGAGCCACTGGCCAAAATGAAATTATAGTCATATTTCGAGTACGATATTTACTTTTTGCGAAAGCAAGCTCGTCAGTTTGGTTAGGGAGCGTCCATAAACTACGTAGCTCTATTTTGGCCTCCAGGAACCCCCCCCCCAAAAAATCCCTCTACGTAGCCTCACGTAATTTTTGCCTCTACACCCCTCTGCCTCCTTCCTCCGCCCCCCTCCCCCCCGGCCACACGTCGACGTAGCTTTATTCCCTATTCATTTCAAAAGACATGTTGTACTGTTTTCTATTGTCAGAGTATCATAAATTATAAACGGAGACAATTAAATAACGAAAATATATTACCTTCAAAGGAGCCACTGGCCAAAATGAAATTAAAGTCATACTATTTCGAGTACGATATTTACTCTTTGCGAAAGCAAGCTCGATAGTTTGGTTAGGGAGCGTCCATAAATTACGTAGCTCTATTTTGGCCTCCAGGAACCCCCTCCCCCCCAAAAAAAATCCCTCTACGTAGACTGACGTAGTTTTTGCCTCTACACCCCTTTGCCTCCTTCCTCTGCCCCCCCCCTCCCCCGGCCACACGTCGACGTAGCTTTATTCCCTATTCATTTCAAAAGACATGTTGTACTGTTTTCTATTTTGTCAGAGTATCATAAATTATAAACTGAGACAATTAAATAACGAAAATATACATTCACATGATGTTGAGTGTTCAGTACCTTATTTTGACTGTGATAAATAAGGGGCGTCCATTAATTCAGTGAGGTGGAATAGCGGGGGGGGGGGGGGGGGGGGAGGGGAGGGGTCAGGCGAAATATCACCAAGGGGAATGAGGGGGAGGTCGACGGAAATCTCACGTGAGATTTTGAAATCTTGAAGGACAGTAGAACTAAAAAAAAGTTTACAAATGTGGCGGATATTAACTTTGTAGGGGGGGGGGGGTTATAAGGCCTAGAATCGACACGAAAACCGAAAAAAAGGACTAATAAACTACGAGGCAGATTAGAAGGCGGGGGGGAGGGGTCTTCATAATCTCACGTCATCTTAGGGGGGGGGTCAGACCAGATCACCAAATCTCACCAGAAAGTGGGGGGGGGGTCAGGAATTCCGGAAAAACACCTCACGTGATTAATAGAAACTCCCTAATATAAATGAAATCAGCGTGGCTTGACTCGGAACCCCTGCCCTCTACGTAGCCCCAGCGTAGCATTCTACCCAACATCTCCATCCCCTAGACCGACCACGTAGTTTATGGACATTACCTTAGTATCAAAAACTTTTTTATCCTAACTAAATATCTAGGTGTTAATGAGAGCGGTCTAAAAGCTCAGTGGTTAAGACACTTGTTCTGAAAACTCAGGGAGCCGGCTTGTAACACATTTTGGTTCAGGGTGTTTTAAGATATTCTGCTTAATCATATGAGCTACGTCAGGACGTTCCGTGGTTCGGATTCCAAGTTAAAGTGTTGGCCCAGCCACGGCAGAGGCGGAATGCGCGGCAAACCGAAATTCTGTCACCAGGTCTCAAGATCACACGAATTTACTTTTACCTGGATGCAATTAAAATGCCACTGAAAATTATTTCATATATAACACTGAACAGAACCACAAGCTAGGCAGGTTAATTACAAACAAAATCAGAAGAATTAAAAACATTACTTCTTTACCTTTTTATGTTACAAACACTGAGGGTTAGGTAGGCATCAGCTACCTGCTTGCTTAGTCAGCTAACGAAGTAGTTCCCAATCAATGGTACGAGTACTCCCAGGAGTACGTGAGGTTGCTTTAAGGGGTACGCCAGGTAATTTCTTGGCTAAGGTAATCATTAAGGCAATTAAAAAAATACGCAAACGTCAGTATCTTGGACATTTGTTGATTTTTTTGTGACGATTGTTACTGGATTCATTTAAAAAATGAAGAAAAACAGGTTGTATTTTTTATTTATCATTTCAGCTGTAAGGAGTACGCGAGGTTGAGTCTTTCTTGAAGTGGTCTCCGGTAAACTAACTGGGAAACACTGAGCTAGTGTGAATTAAGAACGGGACCGGTGGTGGGGGAAATAAAGGTGGAGGCCCTACCATACAACTAGATTGTAAGACCCGGAATGTTTAAAACCTACGGGAGGAATTTTTTTGATTCCACCTGTCTGCAAAATGTGTAGCCTGACTTCTGTATGATAGGTGTATTCATTTCTTTTGGAAATGTGTTCTCTATTTATTTACCGACTTAACTGATTCTATAAGCCCCAAACCAATTCACTTCTGTTTCCGAAGAAGGTATACTAAGCCATGTGTCAGAGGTAAGAAGGCCAGTTTCTTTCCTCTGGGAACAAAAACCGATTCAATAAACATAGATAAGGGTTAGGATAAATGCTCTTAAAATTTCAATATTTGATACTGCCAAACTGCACCGATATGCATGATTTCTGGAATATCTGAATTAAAAAAAAGATTTCATATAAGAGGGACGAAGAATGTAATGTTATACAAAGGTTTCAAGCAGTAATAAACAGATTATTTGTCTCGTAAAATTTCTAGGTTAATATCTAACGCCTTATATCTTTCTTTTTATATCGAATGTTATAATCCTTTTGTAATGAATTTCTATTTGAGTAGAGAGAAGTCGTATGATGTCTAAGAACCAAAGGATAAAGTTGGTGAAGTAAAAACTTTGGTTGCTATCACCACACAGGGGTTACGAAAAATAGAACAGGAATTAGATGCAGACAGCAATACGAGGATATCAGTAGACAGACTGAAAGATTATATATCATGATTAATTCGACATATTGGCTTAAAAATATAATAAAAGAAACTGTACGATCAGTAATGTAAATGATTAATTACTGCACGAAACAAATAAAATTTTCTTTATTAATGCAAGTTTGCTTCTCTTGAATTTTATAACCATTAGAACAGTTACATCTGACATTCTTGAAGGGAGGAAATTATTTCGACAGGCACAACGCAGAGAAATGATTATTTAAATAATTTACTACTGTTGCATTCATATTTATTTTTTTCTACTTTCAGCTTTACGCCTCATGAACGTCGAGGTGATTAGAGGCTGGAATGGACTGGGGTAAGGAACGGAAAGGAATTCGGGGATGGCATTTCGAATGAACCATTCCTGCATTCCACTAGAGTGATTTGGGGGAACCATGAAAAACCCAAATCTGGATGGGTGGACGGGAATTCGATCCCACGTCGGTGCATTTTGTAACATCCGGAAATGCTACAACAGACATTTTTGTAACAGAAATATTGTATTGGCTGGCAGCAGGAGGAGCAATGCTTATTTTTCACGAACGTTAGTTAAATCTGATTCGACACATATAGAAGAGGAAAAAACAAGAGGTGGGTTTTTACATACTTCAGCTATTTGTCCTAGCTTACGTACAGGTAGAGAAATGCTGATGGGTTAACGATTTCACACTACTTCCGATATAAGTAGTTTGGCTTTTAAGTAGCGATTCTGTTGTGAATCATACAATGTGCTACACGTATTGCCTTACTAGCTAGTTTAATTACTGTTTCGATAGAGAATCTTTATTTTACTGAAATATATTGTTCAATGGTAAAAGATTGCAGTGATGATTCAGCAGTTAATACTTTATTACGGCAGCAGGTACATAATGCTGTCCCTTTTTTCCCCTTAGGGCTTGAAGGTTCATCGACATCATGTTCCTCGCGCTCGGGAGGACGGCGGTTCGAATCCCCATCCGGGCATCGAGATTTGGGTTTTCCATGGTTTCCCAAATCACTCCAGGCAAATACCGGGATGCTTCCTTCAAAAGGTCATGGCCGAATTCCTTCCTATTCCTTGCCGCCATCCTTTCCCGTCTCTAAATACCTCGCTGTTGAGAGACGTAAAGCAGTTAAAAAAAGAAAAAAAGACATCAAGATCGATAGAACCGGAGGTGATTTAAGACAAGGAACGAGAAGAAATTTATTCATAACCTTTTTAAGGAATCATCCCAACATTCACCTGAAGCAATTTCGGGAAACCAAAGAAAACAGAAATCTGATTTTGTGGACTAGGAATCTGTCCTGCGTTCTCCCATATGCCAGACCCGAAAGTTAACAGTTTACTTAACCATTACAAGATACAACATTGAATGCGACTTCAGTATAACTGCTGGCTCTAGGAGCTCCTCTACCATGGTTGAATTAAGCGAATTTGCTGGCGAATGATACAAAGTTTTGAGACCCAAACCAAGGATTCTCGTTATTTTCATTGCAACAACAGCCCATCTCTTTAGTACTGAATGTTTACGAGTTCTCGTTTCCTGGTGCAGAATAAGACCAACTAAATTGTGGAAGTGATTGCAAAGAGCTCCCAACCATGCAGCGTGACTAAATTGCGTGATGGGTGCGGCCAATTCCCTTGGCGTTGCAGGTGTGGCAGCGAGTCGCCGGCGCTGTTGTCTGTAATTGGCTGCAGCTTTTATGACTCCTCGAAGGGACCACCCAGCAGAAAAGAGGACAAAGCTGCAATGGAACTGTACGAGACGGCAGTGGCTCCACTGAAAGACGTCGTCGGAAAAGGTGCCAAGGTTCACATCTTCACACAATCCAGAAAACGCCTACAATTGAATCTGTATGCAAGTATGACTAGTAGCAGAATGTTACATTAATTTTGAGCTTGGCAACCGTATTTATATTTCAATTTTCACCCCAATAAAGAGATATGAGGAGCCAGAATTAAAATACATGCGCATTCCACCAAGTTTTTGTATTCAAATTACGTTAAATAGTAAATGAACTACCTCAGGGCACAGTACTGGCACCACTTCATTTCTAGCTTTGTACGTAGATTACACCAGACATCCAGAGCAGAAAATGTCAATGTGCTGATTACATATTACTGATTTTTTATGCTAAAAGAGTAGGAGAGTTGCATGGAGGGAAAGAAATTACCATGGCCACAAGCATAAGTTTGTAGGAAGATTTTATTTCGTAGATAAGTGTGTCAGGAATTGAAATAAATTATCAAGGGCAATGATGAATAGCTTTAAAAAAACGCAGAAAAAAATTTGAAATTAACTTTTATACGTGACAAAAGTAGGCAAGTGCAAAAATTGGGAAACATATGAGTGCAGGAATCAAATAAATTAAGAGATAAATTAAATCTGTCAATGAATGTGAAGTGAAGCTTTAATTGACAAAGACTAGGCAGGCGTACTTTTTAAGCTACAATCTACTCCCTGCTTAACAGAAATATTTATATCCGACGAAAAAATAATTTTACTTTCAAGTAACATTACTGGTGATCAAATACTACAATACAACTTCCTGCGTGTTTCTTGGCACAACCCTCATCAAACGATAAATAAATATAGCAGCACATGTTATATTACAAAGAGTAGGGTAGCAAAGTGTTGAATAACAGACATTCGAAACAAACAGTTTCCATGTACTTTATTTTCGCAGTTGTAATACGAAAATGGAAAACAATCGAACTAGACAGCGAAATGAGTTATAAATGTTGTTTTACTGTATAAAAATCTAATACCAAGCTGACTTATTATGACTTTTTTTTATTTATTTTTTACACCGAGCAAAAACAGCGGTAAATATGAAGATAATCCCATGGGTGATTCCTACATCCTATTAGCGTCAAATTATTTGGCAACATGACTGGGAAAAATAGCGTATTATACTTTGATAAGACTTATTCAGTTGTGGACAAAGAGAAACATTTAACCCTCATAAATGATACATTTCCACTACTTTCCTTAACTAACGAAGCCTCATAATTCTAAAGAGGACCCATATTTTAATTCAAAATCAAAAGAAGCTGGCAATATATTTGTCACATGCAAAGCAATGATTGTCAACTAAAATATGCAGCTAATAAGCTCATAATAGTTCCAGCCTGGACTGGAAACCTCAGACCCTTTGTGACACAGATATTATTAAAATCACATTGCCTAACTTGACGCAACCGAACAGCATTTTGGAGTTTTTGACCATCATGCGCAATGCCAGTAGGTATAAGCAAGAAATACAGATGCATGTTGTCTTGGTGTTTAGAACTCCAGAATTTTTAGAAGATGTTTCAAGATAACAAGAGCACATTATACACAGCTATGTACTACGGCTTAGAGACATTTCTATGGAGATACAAAAAAAACGATAAATATATATTTATTAAGTTACCTATGATAACAGAAATTATCAATATAATTCAAGTGTTATTTAAACAGAAAGAAAAACAGATATTTGGATTATTTTCCCAATATTTTTGGCTATTAATTCGGAAATGAGAGTCTGCGTGTAATAATTATAATGGTAAATCATGATCACCTTCAATCAATATCGAACTGTTATGCATATTTGCTAACAGACACAAATGTTAGAATGATGCAGAATGTTTACATTTAGAAATTTCATGTGGCAGATAAGGATTTGAGCACCCAAGAGCCAAATGTGTCACAATTATTTCTTGTTGATACATAAAGAACACATCGATTCATTTATCAATGTTAACGCTGAAACTTAGTAGATTGTAACAGGTGAGAATGGTGCTGCATTATGTTGCGCAGAGGCGATAATGTTAAGTGAGCGACTGAAGTTCTTTTCTTTGTTTTTAGATTTTTTGATAAAAACTCTAGTATATCACAGATCGTGTAGAGAAATGATAAAGTATATTATTAATAAAATTCCTTACTGTAAAGCTTTCTGAATCTTGTGAATAGTTTTCAATGTAATGCATAGTGACGCAAATTTGGGAGACTGAAGGAAAATTTGACTATAATTGTGAGAAAGTGTACAGTTATGGTATATTAGTTGTAGCTAATCTTTGTATTGTTTCCCGTGAACAGCTCTTTGTATGTTGTTATCTCTTAGCAGGAACAACAGCGAGGGGTAGAAATAATGGATTAGACAAATACTGTACTATATCAGGTGAACAATAGAGAGCGTAGGTGATAATCAGAATATGGAGATAATGAAATAGCGATAAGATAAAAAGGTATGAAAGATCGTATTCAAGCAGTCAATAGGCTGTGATCACAGAAAGAGGGTTTAAAAAATGGGAAAAGTAAGAAAGAATGTTTCTAGGGAAGACGTTGGGAGCATTAAAATATGTAGGTCCTATATTCCACACCAGACCAAATCAAGAATTATATGAAATATGTGGAAATTTATCGACCGAATTGAAGAAAACATGATTGCCTTCCGTTTAAATCTTTTAAAAAAATTGGCAAAGAAATAGGGGCATATCAGATTTTTGTGTTCCACCGTAGAAAGACAGAATTCCAACGTGTAAAAACAATTCATAAAAATAAAAAAGTGTTATCGGGGAGAAGATGTAATAAATAGAAACAAAAAAAAAATTATTTTCTGATGAGAAGGAATAAAATTACAAAGGTATTCTATGAAAGACAACGACACGAATGACTAAATGAATTTTGGCGAAAACGGAAATCGCTTCTTTAATTCAGGAAGATGTGTGATTGAGCCAAATGGAGAACTGAATGAAAATAATAATAGCTACAAGTCTTCAAGTTTGTGAACTTTCATGAATTATCTTTAATTGCTGTGATCTAATTATGTCTCACAAAAGATAAATCAGTTCTAGCGATTTCAACTGTTTTTGCAGTATAATCTTTTATTTGGACAAAAAAAAGAAAAAAAATCCTTAGTAATCTACCGAAGTCTAGTAATGAAGAATAAATGCACAGGAATTTTATAGAGAACAAACAAAGAAAACAAGAAATACGATTCGTTTATTGATGTTTATACCTAGCCAATTTCCATTCGCTTAACACACAACACAATAAGTAGTTTAGAACCAGGCTCCTGTGTCGGACCGTAGGCACTTGGCCTGGACACCCCGTGGTAGCGGTGATCCTGGTAGCTGTTGGGGCGTCACGTCCGTGTACACAGTGGGCCGCAGTATTTGCCGTGGTAATGAGCCGACTCACGAGTGGCTCTGACCGGCCTGTTGATAGCTGTGATCACAGCAGTAAGAGAGAGGGCTCCTTGTCAAATACATTGCGACCACTCGTAATCTCTAGTGCACAGGGTAAACAGTTTTCACTGAGATGATCAATTTGCAGACCGCTTTTATATTCACTTTCTTCGGTCATTGTTATTTATCTGATTCCGTTCGTTTTTCCACGGTTTACCGAAATCAATCCAGGCCTGTATGGTTGATACAAAATGCTATGACCGAAATCCTTACAGCTCATTGTTATCCCATCATCTTCCGTCTATAATGACAAGGCGTAAATCTCGGAGCAAAAATAACCAAAGCAACCTTCCAAACAAATTTGATCGCATGTTGACCCTTGTTATTCACCTCGATCACAACCCATCGTACGATAAAAGTATTAATAGCACGTTTAGTAAGAGATGATAAATAAAGCTATTCTCGATTTAAAAAAATTAATATAAATAAACTGTTAAGCAAAAATTTGGGTGAAGAAAACTGTCACGTTTGAATGGTGGACTTAATTTATAGAGCTTTATCTCTACTGAAATATTTAAATAATCTTATGGGTGTTCCCGTACCTGTAACAGTGCTACCAACTTTGGTATTTACTACATTACTATCTCTTCTAACGTGTTGGGTAAATATATAATACCGCAACCCCCATATCGATGCACAGAAATTGTTACAGTGCCTTTACAATGTCCACGGGACGTGTGATCTAGATTTTAGTAAGTGCAAAGTAGGTTATAAGTGAAGTTATAAGATTTAAACTAAGGACTGCCCAAAGAGCTATGGAGAGGTCAATGCTAGAAAAAGACAAGAAAAAAAACAACATACATTAGGTCAGTTACAAAGGTCACAGACATTTTAGAGAAGACAGCATACCTGAAGTGGCAATGGGCCGGCCATATTGCACGGAGAAAAGACCAGAGGTGGACAAAAACAGTATTACAATGGAGCCCAAGAGATCACCCCAGACCACCAGATAGACTGGACAAGAACATGCGCAGGATTGTCGGAGTTAACTGGCAGAGGATCGCCCAATATCGTGCGACTTGGAGAAGACTGCTCAAGTTATATCTGAAAAAATCATGACTTTAAGAGGCCACATCAGAAAATGATTGAACTGGTTGATAATGATAAAGTAGATATATTTTCGCCATTTCCCTGATATTTTATGAAATCACTGCATCTCTCAAACGTGACTGCCAAAGTCAAAACGAGAAATAATATTCTTCAAAAGCTTGCAGGTACTACATGGTAAGCCAGTTCTCGCGTTCTAAGATCCACAGCCTTAGCTCTGTCTTACTCTGTTGCTGAATACTGCTGCCCATCCTGGATCAATAGTGCCCACACAAAGAAGACAGATGTGCAACTCAATCAGGCAATGAGGATAATTACGGGATGCATTCAGAGTACGAACATCATATGGCTTCCAGTGCCATGCAACATCTCACCCCCAGCACTAAGAAGATCAGAAGCTCTCTTTAAAATCTGGAAACATATCCTGAAGAACTCTCAGCTTCCTATACATCAGGACATTATTCAAGCAAAACACCAACGCTTGAAATCAAGAAAACCGACATGGCGCACAGCAATCAACCTTACAGAGTCCTCTTTCAACATTAACAAGCTGTGGACAACTCAATGGGAGTAGTCATCAGTAGACAATAAAAATCAAGTTGTGGTCCCGTCAGTACGGTTACAAGGTTTTGATCTCCCCAGGTGGCAGTGGAGAATCATTAATCGGATTCGAACAGGACGAGGAAGATGCGCCTACTTATTACGCAAATGGGGCTGGGTAGATTCTGCAAATTTTGACTGTGTAGCCACCTTACAGACAATCAATCACATCGTTTCCGACTGTCCTCTTCGGACCTACAAGGGAACAATAGCGGAAATACACGGTGATTCAAAATAATTGTCGGGGTTTCATGAATTTTTTTACCGGCTGCGTACTAAAAATACAAGTATTATCTTTACATGGATGAATAGAAAAACTCTCAAAGTTCTGTGTTGTAGCAGCCGCTGATCTTGTAGTTACGTTTAGTTCCGCCAGATGTCAATGTTTGTAATATGGCAGCTAACGCTATAGAGAAGGATTTTTGCTCTCTAGATTTTCACGTGTATCAGTCAGTTACCGTTGTCCAACGGCACTTTCGAATTTTTTTTATGAAGGATGCACCTTCAGACAATTCCATTCGGAGGTGGTATGCGCAGTTCGTGGAGAAGGGCTGCTTATGCAATGGGAAAAGCAGGTGGCGTCCTTCTGTGTCGGAAGTCGACGTGAACCGCGTCAGAGAAGTTTATCAACGTAGCCCGCGGAAATCAACAGGAAGAGGCAGCAGAGAACTGAACATTCCGCAAACCACAGTTTGGCGGGTGCTACGAAAACGCCTAAAAATGAAAGCATATCGCCTAGGGCTGCTTCAGGCTTTAACACCTGACGACCATCGCAAACGTCTCACGTTTTGCAACATTATGCAAGAAAAAATGGAAGAAGATGGGTTTTGTAAATAACTCATTTTTAGTGATGAAGCAAACTTTCACTTGTGCGGGAAAGTTAACAAGCATAATGTGCGGATTTGGGGGACAGAAAATCCCAGTGCTTTTATTGAACACCAGCGTGATTCTCCAAAAGTGTGTGTGTTCGCTGCTGTTTCCAAGGCGAAACTGTTCGTCTTCAATGAACAGACAGTAACAGGAAAAACTTACTTCGATATGGTCTCTGAGTGGTTGCTGCCTCAGCTGAAAGAGGTGGATGGTTTCATATTCCAACAAGATGGTGCTCCACCTCATTTCCACCGGGAGGTCAGAACATTTCTCAACTAACAATTGCTGCAGCGATGGATAGGACGCTAAAGGATCAAGTTTATCTTCCTCCTCTACCTACGACTATCCCGCAACTGAGAGAACGGATCAGGGCTGCCTTTCTAAATATTTCTGATGACATGCTGCGTCGCGTGTGGGATGAAATGGACTATCGCATAGATGTGTGCAGAGTGACACAGGGCGCACAATATATCGAACATTTGTAATGGATGTAAAAAAACTTGAGTTTCTTTACACATCAAAATAAGATTCAAATTCGTATCTCAATTGTGCTAAGTGTAGGAAATTTTTGAAACCCCGACAATCATTTTGAATCACCCCCTACATGATGCGTCGATCAGTGCAGGTGAATGGATTAAAGCATTAGATCTAAAGAATTGAAATTGTACAAATTTGTAATATGTGCATATCTTTTTTATTATTATTATTATTACGATTTCATTCCTCCCAGCTGAAGGCTGGGAGGCGGGCTGTTGGAGAGTCACAGGAGACTCTTTTCAACCAAACTACTCTCTACGGGGAGAGAAGGGGATGTAAGGTCGGCCGTGGCCTTGTAGGGAACCATCCCAGCATTCGCCTAGAGTGGTTGAGGAAAACCACGGAAAACCTCAACCAGGATGGCCGAACGAGGGTTGACCCATGTCCTCCCGAATGATAGGTAGGAGGCTGAAAACGGCCTCCCAAATAATCATACAAATAAATAAACTGCGAGTTAGCATTACATATAAACCACACTGATGAGATCCCTTAATTCTGATTGTGAATAATGGAGTTATCCCAATCACTGTCCTACATCAGTGTCAACCTGCCCACGATCTGATTCAAGATAGCGTGCGGTTAGCAAAAACGGATAAAGGCTGTTACGCCATCCGATCCCAAGGGCGCGCTTTCGGCAAGTTGCCTCGTTACACGGTATTAGGAACGGGGAACACAAAGGCCCTTAACTGAAAGCTGGGAGAGGCGCAGAGTTTATGCAAACTGTGCGGGCGACTCTAAATCGCGCACGAACGGGCTGGGATCGATGGCGAAGAACAGAGAGGGAGAAACGGGGCCAAGAGACTAGGCGGGAGGAGGAACGAACGACTACCTACATTAATATTTATCAATCTGCTGGCCGTAGCGAGTGCGAACGCCATTCGTCTGTAGGGTGCGCGCTCTAGACCCCCGTTAACACTCGTTACGTCGACAGCCGGCTGAGAAGGATTACGCTATACAACTCGCAACTCTCAACGCTCAAAGAAGGTCCGCCCTGCCGTCTTTCACCGACGTCATCGTTCCAGAGTTTTATGGTCACTTGGAAGCGTAATCTCACCCTTGCAGTAAACCTCCCTTTTTTCTTTTCTGGCTACAAAACTCACTCAACTCGCTTTCTATCGTGGATGAGTCATAACGCTTTCTGTATCTGCCGCTACACTCCGCAATTCACAAAACTGCGCCTAGCAGAGGGTGCTTTGCACCAAGGATATTCTTTTTTATCACCGGGCCTGAATTTGAAAGGGAGCTGATTTGATTCCCGGTCATACCATCCTGATTTCGGTTTTGTGTAATTTCACAAAATCACTCAACCCAAAAAATAGTTCCCCTGCTTTTCAATTCCTTGCCTATTATCCTCTACGACTGTAATGGCCAAGACGTGAAAGATCGGTAACCACTAATTTTTTTAATCTCTTTTTGGCCCTTCCATTCGTAACGGAATGACATTAGAAAAAATACTTATACTTAATTAGGATGACGCTTTACTTCCCTAATCAAATATATGGTGTCACAGGTGTGATTTTTAACATATTGAAGGAACAGCCATTGTTTTGTAGAACTTAAGAATAGTTCTTTAACTACCTCTCTTTAACATAGTTTTATATTTTTTGTTTCTAGCAAGTTTCTATGATTTAGTTAGTTTCATCGCTGTCTCTATAGATCTGTGCGAACGATGCACGCAGCTAAGGTATTTAAACTAACTTACCTGCTCGACAATGGTATCGCCAAAGCCTATGATTGCAGTAACAGGATTTGTACTTATATGTCCTAGAGTTGTCCTTTTTGTGGCGATATTTGAATTATACGTTATTGCTATAAAATAAAATTTAAAAGTAACCGACAATAAGTCATATCATTCTACTACGCGAACAGGTATCACCTGATTTCCACTAAAGGGTATTGTATTGAAAAGAACTGCGATTTCCATAATAATGATTTTTGTGGAGGGAACAGTCGAAAGTAAGAACTGTAGAGGAAGACAGATATTAGAATATATGAAGCAGATAATTGAGGACGTGGGTTGAAGGGATATATTGAGATGAAGAGGTTAGTGCAAAACAGGAAGGGATGGAAGATTGAATTAAACCATCCGAGAAACTGAACTTGATTTTTGTCATCAGTTTTCATTTTTCATACTCAAAAAGTTTACTCACGTAATGAGGGATAACAACTTTCATTTATGTTATAACCATGGCCTGAACACTATTCTTAAGAGTATTATATTTATTATTGTAATATAAACAGGATTAAAGAAGAGCGTGCCCGCACCATACACCAGAAGTGACACTTATTTATGTATTATAAGTAACGAAACGTAAAAATTAATAATGATTTTCAACGTTGCGATCCGTCGTCTCAGATGTTCCTAAGTGGATTCTGCAAATGAGTCAATTGCTCTTGGACGGCTGAAATGTGAGATGATAATTCGAAAATTTATTTTCTCTATTATTTTTAAACCACTACATGTATGAACGCTGAATACACCGTCTTGGATTCTTTTTTATCACTGTTTACACTCACTATAAATTTATCGCAAAGAAATTCTATAAAATTTTACCTTAAAACTTCCAGCCAAAATTAAAAATTTTCTCCCAGTTCTTGAAAACCACTCAGATAATAGATAAGGAGTCTTCTTCTAAGTGAAATATATTATTATATTTTTAATGGTATTAAGAGGAGAAATGTATCCAACTACTATATTTTTTATCTTCCACCTTCGACCATACATTCAACAGCACATATTTCTAATATTGCTAATTGCCCTACATAAATTTCTCTTACAGTCTGAAATATGGTTATATTTGTAGTAGTCAAGTAAAATGCAGCACTATTATTGCGATCGATTGCAACCACAGATTCTTGTACGCCGTTTCTTTAAATTTTGAAGCTCAATCGATATTTGCAATATCAGCATGTGTATTATCCATCCAAATTATTGAAAATACTAAAACATTACTGTCACCGATGTTTTCCCGCTAGAACTGTTTCATTACACTTTGTCAGCTCCTGCGACTGCATATAAATATAATTTAAAATATATCGATACTAACGATATATGATATGTGAAACAACTGGGAAGTAAATCAACTCGTAAACCATCTGTAATCGATCAGGAATAAATAGAGGTGCGTTATATTGACAAGTACACACATGTCCTGTAGCAATAATAAATCGCAATTCCTGCTCCTTCTACGTTTTTATTTTTTTTATTTTTAATATGATCGAAATATGGAACATCAGGATATTTATTGTTATCATCCACGGAAATTACGAACTATAACGAATTATTCCCGGCATTAAATTTTTATATCCACGATATGTCTCCTGAAACTTTCGTAGTTAAAATTAAACACTGGTGAGCTCATTTTTATGTGATATAAACAGTTATCATTTTACCGACTGGGGAAAAATTTTGCTGGAAATATTATATAAAACATACAATGGTTACCATATCCGACTGGTATATTTTTTTTTTAGTAACAATTCTGATTGCACAATGACGTCACTATATCCCTTGCATGTAAAAATTCATTAATTTTAATGAAGATTTCTCAAGTCACTGACACGCTAAAGAAGTTTCACTTAAGAAACTGTTCCTAGAATTTTATTCGTGTCAGACATATGCCTTACAATGCGACCATTAAGTTAGTCAAACATTTCGAAGAAGTAATTTGCGTCATCTGCAACTTAGTTTTTCTCGTAAAACAGTAAATAACTATATGCCAGCCTGAGATAAACTAATAATTTTAAGTGCCTGGAGTTTATTTTGTGGCACATATCACAAAAACTAGAAACTCTCTGAATCTCATTATGTAAACAACTGGATGTAATATAAAAAAACAGTATCAAATACGCAGTAGGGATGGAAAGAGTTTGAATGGTATAATTTATCGGAGAAAGTACTCAGACTGGATGAAAGAATGATGTCTTACTGCCTTTGTGGTTGAAACTAATTTCATCAACATATGTTTGCGTTAAAGCACTCCCGTCCAGACTGGCATAATCTTAAGAAATATTTATCACTTTCAGTTCCCAAACCAACATGTACGCAAACCTGAACAGATCCACAAAAAAGATGAAAATAAACATTTTTTACAATTTGCTGAGATCATTACAGTGTCAGATATTACTAACTTCAGCAGTAAAACATTAGTTCCGATTTACCTCACACTGTACCTATCTAAACAATGAAGTTAACTGGACTTCGACGAAGTTAAAAAAAATTAATTGAAATTTTTAAACTACGCATGAAATTTTTCTATGAATTTAATAAAAATAAATTGGTAAACTAGGTCCTTATATGGGCGCAAAGGGATAAGAAAAGTTTCTTCCAATTCTGACGACTGTTAGGACTGTAATAAATTTCGTTCAAAAACACATTTTACAAATTTTCATGAAGAAATCATCCCAAAAATTAGTAAAAAGTATTCATTTTTAAAAATTAATGTAAGGTCTTTCTTTCATGTAGGAAACTAAAAAGCTTAGATTCCAACACAAAATTTCCTTACATTATCTACATATATAAAGATGTATGTATGTTTGTTTGTTTCTTTGTTTGTTTGTTCTTCATACAAATCCAGTTTTCATCCGATCTCGATGAAACTTTGCACACTTATCCTTTGAATCAAGGAGCAAAATACTGTCTAAATTTGGTTGTATAAATAGTACATGTTGTCTTATAATTTTGAAAAATTACTGAACGGCGATAGACAGAAGCGTATAATGTGTAGGTCTCTGTACTACCATTCCATACAGCGATCTGGTAGTTTAGTGGTTAAAGCGCCAGCTTACAGATGTGCTGGAGTGTGGTCTCCGGTTCAAATCTCCGTAGAGGAAAAAATTTTAAAAAATTGTTTTGGATCGTATGAGTCACGCCTGGACCGTCGGTTGTTCGGATTTAATGTTAAACTGTAGATATCACAAATTTAGGGGTGCAATGCGAGGCAAATCGTAGGTAGTCTTCCAATGCTGTAGGTGTACACTTTTTTGCGTTATATTGATCCCTCAGGGGATGTACTCTTGCAGTCAGAGAGAGAGAGAGAGAGTTTGTGTGTGTGTGTGTGTGTGTGTGTGTGCATCTGTAGGTAGGGCACAGGACATTTTTTCGGTATGATTAACAGTTGTAGTCACGAAATTTTGAGAGCTTATCGAATGGTGACAGAGCTATGTGTGTTAGTTTTTAATGTTACGTCGGTCAACAAGCTGTGCTTCTTGCGCATTATGATAGTGTGTAATCTATATATATAAAGATGAATGTATGTATGTTTGTTTTTTGTTGGTTTGTTTGTTCTTTATACAAATCCACAGTTTTCATCCGAACTCGATGAAATTTTTCACACTCATCCTTTGAAACAAGGAGAAAAATACTATCTACATTTCGTTGAAATATTATCTGTATAAATAATACATGTTGTCTTATAATTTCGAAAAATTACTGAGTGGCGATAGACAAACGCGTTGGATATGGAGATCTCTGTACAGTTTTTCCATGTAGCGGTCAGGTAGGTCAGTGGTTAAAGTGCTTGCTTACTAATGTTTGGGTCGTGGTCTCCGGTTCAAATCTCCGTGGAGGCTAAGATTTTTAATAGTTGTTTTTGATCATGTCACGCCTGGGCCGTTGGTTATTCGTATTGAATGTTAAACTGTAGATATCACAAATTTAGGGGTGCAATGCGAGACAAATCGTAGGTAGTCTTGTAATGCTGTAGGTGTACACTTTTTTACGTTATATTGGTCCCTAATGGGTTGTTCGCAGTCAGTGTGTATGTGATCTGCAGTAATAATACTATAAATGCGGAAGGAAGTCTCTGTCTTTTGTTATGTTTTAACAACTTAATGCCTATACCGATATTGACGGAATTTGACAAGAAAATCTGTAAGAAGGGCACAGGATTAACAATTGCAGTCACAAAATTTTGAGAACTTATCGAATGGTGACAGAGAGACGGATGTGTGTGTTAGTCTGTAATGTAACGTCGCTTGCTCAAGCTATGCTTCTTGCGCATTATGTTAGTGTATAATTTGTTAGTAAATTTCATTTATAGAAAAAACGTATTATTTAGTATAGATGTAGATTTTCTCTGTCCTATTACTTTGTGTCTGCTTAAAGTTTTTTGGTACCAGTTTATTTTGCCTTCTTTTCTTACATATCTTGCTGGCGTAAACTGGCCTCAGTTGTAGCTCTAGCAGGGCACGAGCACCTAAAGTTATTAGAAACCAAGAATCGCATGCTCATGCTGAAGAAAAAAGAAAAGACCAAGCAGAAATAAAGCTGCCCTTAGTTAACCCCCCCCCCCCCACACACACACACACACGCACACACACACACACACACACACACACACACACAAATACCCTCACCTTCGTTTGTTTTTCTGTTTTTAAATGTGTTGGAAATTGATTCTCTTCAAGAGACAGGTTCGATAGTAGAATGATATAGTAATGGCTTTCCGGTCATATTATGCCAACTCAGTGTTGTTTGGGACCAATACTTCGTTATCAACAATTTTCTATATTCAATTCTGGCAAAGAAATTCTTGATACACGCGTATGAAGTCGTGGGTATCATCTAGTCGTATATAAAGAAAGGAAATAACTTTTACATAAACAACTATTACTCACAGATGTGGTGCAGCAACAACTCACCTAAAAGAAAAGAAAAGAAGTAGTCAGTAACAATGAATATTCTGTATATGATTAAAAGAAAGCTGTAAGTTAAACACGTGAGAATGAGGAATAATATGATATTAGTTTAAAATCGAATACAAAAATACTTGACACAATTAACTAGTAGGTTACAATAAGATATTTTCATGTGAATATTAATTTTTGAATATTAACTTTTGCACTAAACTAATGACATAACACGATCATGCCTGACGTGGCACTTAATAACTTGTATTTCATCACTCTAATATGACTACATCTTTTTAACCTAGGGCTAAAGAAGTAAATTCTAAATGTGATGTTTATGCAAAATAAGATAACATCACGACTGGGAAAACAGGATGCAGTTGATGTAATACATTATTCCTGGAAATCCATATATAAATGCGTTATCCCGACAGTTTACTGACAACGGAAGTGGGACGACTACGTACAGTACTACACGACGACTACGCCGTCGTACATTGGCTATCTTCCAGAAAACAATACAAATTGAGAACATACCCGCTTATGCTAGATGATTTCCCACACCATCGATGGAATTGTCCTCATCGTCATGGTAAAAAGAATGAAGAGATATCAGCAATTTCACTCGTCAGAGTCATACCGAAATTTACATATAATTATTTTATGACACAGACAAGTGTTTAAATGAAATTTCGGCATTTGAATTTGCGATAGTAATTTGTACAGCCCATACATAGACAGCTTCTCTCCGCTTCCTCAATTTTTATTTTTAATTTAATGTAATTGCGATGGAGCTCTTGCTCCGGTGGCAACTACCCTACACACCAATTTTTCACCTTTCCGTTTCCCACCCATTTTTTCCTACTACTAATGCCATCTTTAAATTCTTTTAGGCGATTATGTCATATTTTGAATCATTTTTCTTAGTAATTTGTTCCCATTCCTGCCCCTTTAGCTACGAAAAAAAAAAAAAAAATCTTTGCACACCCTTATGCCTGAAATCAAGTGTCAGTTTATGGTCATGCTCATCCTTCATGCACCCTCTCCTAATTATTCCACCAATATATTTCCACGCCTCATCACAAATATACCACCGAATCCCCGTCCGGGCATCCAGATTTGGGTTTTCCATGGTTTCCCCATATCACTCCAGGCAAATGACGGGATGCTTCCTTCAAAAGGCCATGGCCAAATTCTTTCCCATTCCTTGCCCCCATCCTTGCCCTCTATCGTTTCCCGTCTCTAAAGACCTCGATGGTAAATAAAAGAGACATAAAGCAGTTAAAAAAAACCCACCAATATACCTCCTTGTATTCTGTCAGGACTCTCATCATCCTCCTCTTGTCTTCCAGTGAATCCCATTCCGATTCCTTTATCATATTGCTTACTGATTTGTTCTGCGGTAATTTCTACAGACAAATCTAGCAGCCCATTTCTGCCTTCCCCCCAATTACTTGTATTTTAAAATGTGATGAAAGCATTGAATTAAGCGCTTCAACAAAATAAGTTAAACTCAGGATATAGTAACTTTGAGAACTAAGCGTAATAGCTAATTTGTTTGAAAGGGAAATTTGACTCGTCGACACAGGAGTTACTAGAGCCGGAAGAAGATTGATGATATTTAACTTTTTTTTTTACTTTTTTTTAATGGTTTTCGGCAACTAAGCCATTCAGTCAGCTCAATGTGTTTATTATATCTCTTCCAATGAACTAGTTTCTCCAGTACGTTTTTAATTCCTAAGTATGTACACCATAGGAGGGACAGGACATTCACACAGACACACAGCACTTAAACATCCATGCCCGTGGCCAGACTCCAACCGGCGACCTTTGGCACGCGGAACTAGCACTCTAGCCCCTACGCTACCGAGGCCGCCAAAGATTGATGATATGGATCGAGGAAATATTCGATGACGCAGTTTTGAAGGAAACATCCCGGCATTTATTTGAAGTGATTTCGGGAACTAGCTGAAGGCGGAAATCTGGATAGACGGATCGGCAATCCCGGCTTCCCGGATGTTAAGCTCGAGCTTGGTTCACCACCAGACTCGGTGAAATACCTGGAGTCTCGTTTCAGTACCTAATTACATTTTACTGGACGTTACCTATGAGTGGTGGTTTTTATGATGTTGCAAAGAATACCACAAGGAGACAAATATACGAGGCGCGTCCAGAAAGTAAGTTCCGTTTCAATTAATCTCCGCTGCAGCGCTGCGATTGCAGTTCCGCACATGCGCTGTAGACGATGTGTATCAAGGGGAAGAACGTGCGCCATTTGGAGATCGCTGTCAGTTACGTACGCTTTGTTGTGCTTGTTGATTGAAAATCCCGCCGCCTGTGAAATCAGGTCTGTGATTCGGTTTCTGAATGCGAGGAAAGTGAAACCAAGTGAAATTTATCGGCAAATTTGCGATGTTTACGGACCAAATGCGATGAGTGATTCGATGGTGAGAAGATGGGTCCGACAGTTCAATGGTGGGCGTAGTGATGTGCACGATGAAGAACGAAGTGGGCGTCCACCTTTGGTTACAGAAGAACTGGCAAGACTTTCATCTGTTCTTACATCTCAAGTCTTTCCTTGGCGGTCATCACTTCACCAATGACGACGAGCTGAAAGAAACTGTTTCCAACTGGTTGAAGACACAGGCGGCAGATTTCTATGAAGTAGGAATACAAAACCTGGTGCCACGCTATGACAAATGCATGAAAAATTTCGGCAGTTATGTGGAAAAGTAGTTTAAGAGTTGTAGAATTTTGTGCAATAAAAATTTCTTCTGTATCTGTGTACATTTTCATTTTATTACCAAACGGAACTTACTTTCTGGACGCGCCTCGTATTAGGATTCTTGAAATCTTTTCGTTTTCTTCTAACTGTATTTTTTGTTTTTTTCTTGTGTAACTTCAATACCTTCTCACTCAAAATAAAATCGTAAAACGTTCCGCTTTAAATAACTTTACAATTGCTCATATTTGATAGCGTTTTCAATAGACCGTATATAATTTTACAGCCAGATATTAAACCAACTGCCAGCTTACAAGTAAAATTCCTTTTCATGATTCAAAGACATAAGTATGGATGTGACATAGGTATTTCTTTTGTATATTTACGTTTTTTCTTTAGGAAATACAGCTGATCGATGCCTTAAAATAACAAAGATATATGAGCTAGGCTTTCAAAATTGTCAGGGGAGAAAAGTGAGTAGAAATGCAGGTGAACTGATAGTTCTACAGATTAATTGATTTAGCAGATACTCGTGATCAAATGTTACTTCAATTTTAATGCTGATCATAATAAAATTTGGCTTACTAAGCAGTAAATATAGGCGGAATTGTTTAATTTTTTTGCTTATGGCTTTACGCCTCGTCGACATCGAGGTCGTTAGAGGTGGAGACGAAGAATGGGAAGGAAATCGGCCATGGCCTTTTGAAGGAAGCATCCCGGCATTCGCCTGGAGTGATTAGAGGAAATCATGGAAAACCCAAATCTGGATGTCCTGAATGCGAGATAAGAGCGTTACCGCACTCACCACGCTCGGTGCAAAAATTGTTTGCTTCTAACAATTGCTACCAGTGGAAGAAGACTGCGTTGGCAGTACAAGGTTTATGACACGAATACGCTGTCTTAATTTTGCGTAGTACAGTACACAACCCAGAAAATTGGCTGTCAGTCCCTCGATCTCCCGATGGTGAGCAGCAGTAATCACAAGTGATGTCATAAAGAAGCTCTGTGAAGTTCGCGCAGTTGAAATTTGCTCAGGTTCGTCAGTTTTAAATACCTTTGACTGCAGCGTAGCAACGTTCGTCTCTCTCCGATCAAAGAGGTGTTAGCTAGCAAAGGTCGGGTGAACGGAATGAAAAGCGACACTGCCGCCTCATCGATATTCTACTGCCTGGTAGAGGCAATCGAACACATACTCGACACACGGGGAGTAGTTAATTAAAAATGGGACGGCTAAACGTCAAGAAAATAGCAAGTTACAGAATATAATAATCCTGAAACTAAATAAATTTTTAAAAAATATAATAAAGGCACTGCATTCATGTAAATGAAACCATTCTGCAACAATTATTACGTAAATGTACAAGAGGAGTAAAACGGTTAGTTATATTCTTGACGGAGAGGTGTTCGGAAACAATGTTTCGCTGAAAGGCAACAAGAATGGAATAAAGAAGAAATAAGCAGGCGAAGGTACGGTATCTTTTCTTTTATAGAAGATACATTAGCTACATGAGTTCTTCAACGTTCTCCTGGATTAGTAGGTTGAATTACAAATTATTGGTTGCACAGTGACAAACGAACTCTCATTGAAACGAAGAGGTGTGAATGTGGAGTGAAAAGTATGCCAGAGTACGTAGTATGAAAAGCACCTAGCGTGGTGGTGTAACGGTTAGCGTTCTGGACTCATATTCGGGAGGACGCCCGGTTCGAATCCCCGTCCGGGCATCCAGATTTGGGTTTTCCATGGTTTCCCAAATCCAAAAAGGCCATGGCCAAATTCCTTCCCATTCCTTGCTTCCCATCCTTTCCCGTCTCTAAAGACCTCGTTGTGAAGAGACGTTAAGCAGTTTAAAAAAAGTATGAAAAGCGACATTTTAATCAATATGAGAGATCAATTTAAAAAAAGTCTGCTCCAAGCGAATATCCCATATCCTTAGTGGAAACAGATCCTATACAAGGCAGCTGAGCTATCTCCATAATTTTGAAGTTACAAAAACTCGCAGTGCGAAAGATCGCCGAGTGCAGCTGGCGGCATAGATAACGGCTAGAAACAACTCATACGATGCTTATGTAAAACTGCGATGAAAAATTTTCTGAGAATCACAGTACAACTGAAAAATGTCAATAATGTTGAGTTGCGAAGTCCAACAAGCACTGGCGATAAAATGGCAAAATCTTACGGCAAAGAACTCGTATTACAAATAGTGCATTGAACCTCGTCGTGTCCTGTAAACGACGAAAATCTGAGTGGCCATACATTGTACTTCGGGAAGCCTTAATAAATTAAAAGCTTACCAGCTGGTTGGGTGCAGAGGATTTTACTTTTCTTTGAATTCATTATCTTACACCAATGGGTGTAATATGTAAATGTTGTGGCAACATTGATATCAGGATTAGTTAGGGAAAAATCAGTAAAAAAAACCTCTACTGAGATTGAGACTTACGCTCCCCACCCCAAAAGAGAGAGAGAGAGAGAGAGAGAGGAAGAGAGAGGAAGAGAGAGAGAGAGAGAGAGAGAGAGAGAGAGAGAGAAATGCGGCGGTTTCTGCGAAATCCTAGAGTTGTTTTCTCCAGTAACTTCAATTAATTACAAATAAATTAGAACACAAATACTTTGTTTAACTTCTTTACTAACTAACATGCACACTGCTGAAGGCAGGCTACACCTGAAAGTCAAGCAGTTCAAATAAAACAGACTGGTCTCTTCCGGTGCAGTACGTCCTTCCTGCTGCCGAGTTTGCAGACTACTCCTCGCACTAATGGAGTCTGCGTTCCTGCGTGGCTGTGACGCGTGGCTGGTCACCGGCCAATAGGGGTCGCCCAGCAGTTACTTAAAACAGTGCTGGGCACGATACGGCGCCACAGAGCATGGCCCAGCATCCTGCTTACTTAAAGATGAATTCTACTAAACGTAACAGTATTTTACAACGGAGAATCTGTACTGTAACTGAGATTTTGGGATATTTTAGTAGTGAATAATTTTTATTTTCGCACAATTAATGTTACAATACGTGGGGCATTTTGGCTTGAGTTGTACACTGGGACAACATTAAAACCTCGGGCAGGACGTATACGGACGGAGGTCTAGCGATCCAGCGTAATCATCTGTACGAATTAATGACCTATCCAAAATCGTCGTCTTACAATTGCATATTTAAAAAAAAAAAAAAAAAAAAAAACGCGTGTTATTTAGAACAGTTAACGGTCAGATTATGACATCGGCCTTTAAATTCGGAAGCTCATAAAAGCACAGTAATGCACAGTAGTGAGGGAATGAGTGAAGTAGGTTCTGTGCAGCAATGTTGACACTATAGGAGCAAAGTAATCAAACTTTTTTCATATAAACGTGCATATTTTTAATGTATTTTATATGTGTAATGGTGGGTACAATTTAACAGTTTGTATAAGAGTTCGTAGTTTAGTAAAAATGTGAGCAGCTGTTGCGGTACCATAATGGGATCCGGTATCTACCTAGATACACTGGCGGAAATGATAAGTGCACAGATACGAATGGAAAGTTCGTAGATACATCTAGGGTCATACTCAGAAGAAATGATTACAAATTGAAATGGATCCTTCCCGCTATTGAATCAACAAGTGTTCAGATTTCTTAAGGTATGTCTCTACGCCTGTATTCTTTATGCAGACAGTTGTTGCATAGTTTTTGCTGGGTGACCATGTGATCTAATGTCTCTACTCCTCGCATCCGAGACATGCTCTATTGTAGACAAATCTAGGGACTGTGAGGCCCAAGTTGCGATCATAACCCCTTGCAAGGCTTGTGTTTTGATGGCCACAGTAAGAGGACAAACATTATCCTTTTGGAAGATGTGATTTGGTTGGTAGAAATGAAGGATATCACACTAGGGTGCCGTACCCCGTCCACGTATAAGTAGGCTATTATTGTGCCTTCAACAACAATCAACTCAGTCTTGCTGTCGAAACTAATTGCCCCTAAACCATGACACCAGTGACAGGACCTGTGCAACGTTCTGAAACCACAGCAGAGTAAGCTGTTTCTCTACTACACCTGCGTGCATGTTGTCGATTATCACTTTGCCACAGACAGAATCGAGACTCGTCTCTAAACACAAACGTACATCATTCACGTGTCTATTTGCGTTTTGCATTACACCAGGTAAGACGATGCTGGCACCGAGCGTGGTGGGTGAACGGTTAACGTTATGGCCTCGGGTTTGGGAGGACGTGAGTTCAAATCCCCGTCCAGGCATCCAGATGTGGGTTTTCTATGGTTTACCCAAATCACCACAGGCTAATGCCACGGCCACGGCCATGGCTGAATACCTTCCTTTCCCGCCTCTAATGACCTCGACGTCGACGAGGCGTAAAGCTGTAAAAAGAAGAAAAAAGAAAGAAAAAACAATGCTGGAAATGAAATCAGGTTAATGGAACACATTCCATAGGGCTGAGAGAGTGTATCCCACCTTCAAGCAATTGATTTACAATCGTTCGGGGGATGACTCTCTCTGTAACTAATGCTTGGATCTGACCTGCAGCAACCTATCTGCCAGCAACAGCCAGCCACACAATTTGGCGGTCTTCACGTACTATTGCCCTTCTGCATGGAACTGTGCCGGCTCTAGAAGTACTACTCGTAGTCTTCTTTCACCCACTGTATAAAAGTGTGTGTACTGACATTGCACTACAGCCAATCCTTCGGGAGATTTCATTATATGATGGACCCATTTCAATCACGCCAGTTCTCCGGATTCTCTAACAGTTAGGTAATTGGGTGTAGAGGGTCGTCACTCTTCGTCTTGGCACACTTTGATAACAAGAAATTGTGGACAAAAAAAAAAAAAAGTTATGTTACACTACACTATTCACCACTTAACGCGTATAATATACGCTAAAAAATTAGCAATTTTGTATAGTAAATAGCCCTATAATTCTCATACGTTTACATGTGAAACTTTCAAATTTCAATCCTTTAATACACTTCAAAAGGCGATACATGGGGCCAAATTTCATTCATGTATCACAACTCCGTCTGGGCGTTGCACTTTTAATTTGCGGTGTATAAGCTGTTCAAGGTTCCGTGGGAGGAAGAAATTTTCTCCGTTCCGGTCTTGCACTGCGGACAATCACCAAATTATATCCTTTGTTAAATCCAAATACCTCCTCATATTGTGTATGGAGTGAGGTTGTGCGAAGCGCCGCATCCACGTTGCTCCCCGTGTGCTCACTTTCAAAGTCGTGAAGTGCACTATGGCCCACCATTCCATTGAACTATGGACAGATTCTGGTACAACGGCGGATAATTCGGAAGAGTCACTATCCCGCGTTCGAGGGAAGTGAAGTAGCAAACACCAGTACCTTACATCGATATGGTATGTTTATGGATTGCGGGCGTAGGACACTGTTAATAGTGATTCGTCCGTCGGACTGGATCGATAAACTCTGCCTCCCATTAGCGTAGTTCAGAACAATAGGCCTGCTTGAGTCAGCACCGATGATTAAATTTCTTTCGTCTTCGTAATCACAAAGTAACACGTGCCACTTAACAACGTTGATCACAATCAACAAAATACAAATAAGAACTCACGCAAAAATCAGCTGGTGAAACTACTGCATTCAAGACTAGAATGACTTCTTTTTGTACTCTCATGATTACCGAATGTGGTGATCTATATCAGAGAAAGAGTAATTATGAACACTTGTAAAAAAAAAAAAACAGTTAGTAACTACATTGATACCCGTGTTCTTCGTAACTGGCAGCTGCGGAAATATGACAGAAAATTATAATTTAAATAGGATTATAAGCTGACGGACTGAATAGCTCCTTCATTCTTACAAAAGCGCACATCCATGTTTTACTGTAACACAGCCGCAGCACACAGATTAAACGTGTATTTCTCATTTGTTTTTAGGGCGCCCTGGCACTTGCTATGAGATCTCTTAGGACCGCGCAGCTGCCGTCTTGTTTGTGAACTGGCGGCTGCGATATGAGATCTCTACGCAGCGCCCCGGGGAACGCACAAACAACCGCCACTAGCAGCCGGCGGCGGCAACCTGTGTTTCGGGACAGGTACATCCGACTGAGAAAAACAAGTTTATTAGATTCTGGCGGCAGCCAGGAATACTGACACTCCAAATGCCTGCAACAGTGGTATACGTAATGAAAGCATCTCGTAACTCATATAGTTTCCAACGTAGTTTTCAGTAACGGAGTTACTTAAATAAGTAACGAGACAATATAACTTGATATAATTTAATTGGCATGGAGTGCTTGCTACGGTTACAATTTCCCTGCTCACTCACTTTTCCATTTTCCACCTACTTTTTCCCTCTCAACTTTAAATTCGTTTAGTGTTATTGGTAAATTACTTGTCATTTATCTTGGTAATTTTTTTCGCCCCTTGACCACCTTCTACGTAAAAAAATCTTCCCACACCCTTATGCCTGAAATCGAGTATCAATTTGTGGTCAGGGTCATTTTTTCCCTTCCATGCCCTTCTCCTAATTCTTCCACCAATATCTTTCCACGTCTCATCACCAATATACATAAATATACATAAAATATTTGTTGCCAATCGTTGTAACCCTTTCGCGGGCAAAATAGTTCTGGCAGCCTGACAAACCAAATTTATCTTAAAAACTATCTAGAACTCTCTTCTTAGTATTATGGAGAAGAGAGTCCAAGTTTCTCTCTTTGTCGTTTCCTATACGACGAGGTGGGAAGTAATCTTCCCACGGGCACTTCTGGGAAGTAATAAAAAAGCTTGTTGTGTATCAATTTTCTTTTTATTTATTGACATAAAATGCATAATTTATACACAAATATGCTCCTTTCACTTCCCATGTAATTTTCTGAAGCAGGGTTCACTGCATAAAGGTACATCACATGTTGTGCACATTTACCTAGTGCGTTTTTCAGCCACTTTAGTTCTGCAATTTCTGCACCTTCTGTAAGTGTTACTTACAATTGGTTGATGTGTCCCTACACCTATCAATCTCACTTTCCCTCTTTTATCCAGAAATGCTGGATTGCAGCCATACTGTTTTCTACAAGAAAATCCTGCAATCACCTGCCTGTCAAGGTGAAGCTTGTATGTCTGTTGATCATAATTTCCGGAATTTCGTTTGTTTTTTTCCATAAAAGCTGTTTATTATTGCTAGATCCAATGAAAACTAGAAGGTCCTGTTCCACCACTCTACAGAACGCATTCCTACTGCATATCGTTCCCTAAGCTGGTCAGATCTGTCCACACCTCCAATAATTTTGATGTAACAATCCACCACTAATTTGTTTTTGATATTGTGAAAATGCGAAGTCACTTCCCCATTCCTAATTACTTTCTTCCGAATCTGAGTACTCTCCACAAGTATTAGGAATTGCAGGCATACTTATATCAATATCTGTCTCTGTAACTTCATTCTCAGATTTACTGTTTCTATCCATGTGTGAATCATCCAAAGCATTCAGTTCATCTGGAGCTTCAGGACTTTTTCTCCACATCAGAATCATCATGAAAATAACATATCATACACCACATCTTGATACCTTGGGTTATTCAGGTCCAAGTATTCAGACATCTGAATGTGGAATAAGCAAATAAATAAAATGTATGATAGCATACAAGGCAGGAAATATATCACTGTTATTCAATTGTGTGCCACTATAATTGTAATATGAAATGTTGGGGCCACAGCAATAAATATTTGTACATGAATTATCAAATAATAGGTTAGGTTCATAAACAGAACATCGATATATAATTATATTTGACATATATAAAACCTATTCAGTGCAAATATTCCCAACAAGTTATTGAGCTTCTCCAAGTAATACTAACAAGGGACAGTGCCGTGGGAAGATTACTTCCCACTCGAAAAAATTAACTTTACAAATTACATGTACAATATTTTTTTGTGTGCAACACTTGAGAATATTGCTAAGGTACCTAATTACATAAATAGTATTCAGAATTTGTTAATGCTTTCCTTTAATAACAATTATTCGAAAAAAACAGCAATTTCGTTCAACACAGCTTGAAAATGGACGCAAATTTCACAATGGTCATCAAGAAAATTGCGTTGCACAGACCACAATGTAAAAATGCACCATAAAGCGATTTTAACATGTTTCTTCAAGCTTCTGGCAGATGGCAGCACTTGTCAGAGGTGGTAAATGCGCTTCCCTCAAGAGCTTCAATTTGTCGAGTGGGAAGAAGGTTTCCCACCGCCCACGAAAGGGGTAAGCAGTTTAGAGGCCTGCAGGAGGATCCAAAGAGAGGTAAACCAATCTAAAAATTAATATATAAGAAACTTTGAAGAGTTTGCAGTGTTACAATGCTAACGTAGGAGTTTTCAATACTGCTTTGATATGAACGGTTCTATTAATACAATACAATTGGCCAAAGAAATATTTACTGTATGCCACATTAACAAGTGTTTGTTTTTCAGAAGGTGTAGCCAAGCTATGTTAATAATCTGTAACCCAACGTACGATTTTCTGTGTGAAACTGAAGCTCCTTTCCGTGAATTACATCGTACGACTTACGAGTTAGGACACATTAGTTCTAAACGTAACGAGATCTGCATTTCCTACATTAAGAAATGCCTACCATAACTGAAACACCCTCTTTCCTGTTCATCCCATTGAGTCTTCTCTCAGACTAGGCTAATGAAACGTTTATACACTAATATTATAAATGCGGAAGTAACTCCACCTCTCTGTGTGACGTTTTCACGATCTTGATAAAGTTTGACAAGAAAATACTATGTATCACTTGGAAGGACATGGGATACGTTTTCTGAATAAGTAATATATTTAGTCATCAAATTTTGAAAAGTAACAAAACAGCGATAGACAGAACGATAGCGAATGTAAGTCTCTGTAATGTTATAGCGATCGCTGAGGCTTTGTATATCCGGGTATAAGCATTATCGATTATCACTCTCACACGTTTGTTTCATGTAATTGAAGCACACTGTTATCGCTCTTTAGTTGGGATTGCACGATAAGTTTTACGTGTCTCAGTACAGGAAATCATTCTTCTGACAATCTCTGGCACAACACGGCTCCTGCCATAGATTTCAAAAATCCTGAGAGTTCAAATAGATCTTAGATCAGACTCTTTTTTTTTTTTTTTTTTACAAAATATTATTTCAAGCCTCAGATGTAAGGAAGAAAGCACAATTAAATGAAGTAATGTCTGTCATCCGTGAAAGATATAACTTTTTCACTAACGTTTCTGTATTACAACATTTCACAAGATAAGTTTAGTTTTTAATAATTTAATTTACCTTCACGAGTGCCAAGTGTTGCTGACATTATTATTCACCGCAGCTTTGCGCATATTATTAATCCCAATTAGTAACAAAAACCTAAATGTCCGGATATTCACGGCCCCAGCTAATTTCAAATGCAGGAAATTTTCCCGACTCTCTAAAGAATTTATCTACATTTTCCGTTTATTTTGACGTACCATGTTTCAGAAAACTGAAGAAATAAATAACCAAATTTATATAGTCAACAATACCAATATTAACAGAATCTAAAGATTGGGGTATTTGTCTTTGATGTAGAGTGATCTTTGGTGGATGTATTTGAGATAATGAAAGTAGTGTTTATCTCTGATGTAGTGTTATCTCTGGTACGAACTGATTTTCATTTATTGTTCCGTCCGATCCAAATAGGTTTGATAGTTTTAGTGTGAGAGGTTTTCAAAAAAATTTCTAGGAAACGGCCGCTAAGAGATTTATCTATAGGATTTTATCTACGTTCCCAGTTTATTTCAGCGTACTATATTTGAAGAAATACAAACCGAAATTACATAGTCAATAACAATAATAGAATCCAAAGATTGTAGAGTTTATTTTTAATCTAGTGTGATCTTTGGTGGGTATATGTTCGGTAGAGAATAACTGTTTATCTCTGCTGTAGCATGATCTCTAGCACCTATCTGTTCAAGGAAAGATTATCATTTATTGCTCCGTCATACGTAGAGGTATATGACATGCAGTTTTCTAATTAGATCATAAATTTTCAAACTGTAAAACCCCATCCAAATCAGTTTGATTGCTTTTTAGCGATACGCTTTCAAAGAAAAATCTATGAAATGGCGGCTTACAGATTTATATATGTACTAATGGATCAAAATAAAGCATTGGCAAACCCATGGTAGTAACGTGTGCTGTAGTGCAGATTCAAGTCCGCACAGTGTGTCCAGTGTGAGCAAGAGCCCTGGTAGCCATTCCCCACGAGAGGGCCTAATTTATTGGCGCAATATCGCTGCACCGCGCCAGCGCTTTCGGCTGGCCGGCATTTAAAACTCTGAAAGGGCGAGCCAGGGCCCGGCGGGGACACGTTTTTGTGCTAGGGCCTCTCGCTTTCGTTCGTTAGGGCTCGAGGGTCTCTCTCGTAAGCTAATTTCCATGTCCGGTCCAGCAGTGGCCGAGATGGATCGCTCTGGCACTTTTAAACCCGTTACTCTTTCCGGCCAAAACTGCGGCAAAGCGCAGTATTCCTAACGAAGTTTAGAAACGTTAAATTCATTTTCCAGTCACCTATTTTCGAACTTGGACTGCGTAACCAGTCGAGCGCGCAGTAATAAATTAAACGTTGCTGAATGTGCGCATATATCTATCAAATTATACCAGTTTTTTCGCTCGTTTGTAACATGTCCTCACTTTCTTAAATATCTCTTTGCTTGCAAACTAAACGCTAGATACGAGTATCTTCAACAAATAACAAAATAATTGAACGTATCTGACTTTGAAGAATGCTTCGCGTTATTTCGCCAAGTATCCCTTGTTTTAAAGTCAAACTGAGGATAAACTCTCATTTTATCAGTTTAGGGAGTAGTCAGCTATCTGATTAATGTTTGAGACGTATTCGGTTCTATCTCTGGTTTGAACCGGGATGTTTACTGGTCTTCTCCCTCACCTCTGATAAAGCTTACTTTACACATGCGAAGTCACTGCAAGTCTTCCCTAGTTGCGATTTCACGTAAAGACTTCGCTTCTCTTTACCTGGTTCCGTTATAGTGAAGGCAAGGAAGTTCCAACAGTAGAGGATTGCGTAGCAAATTAACGTAGTGATATTCAGAAACCGTGCGACATCTAATTACTTCATTTCAGCTATAGTTGTCTAAACTATTGAGGCCCATATTTTAGGCTTCTGCGCATGCAACTAGTTTTTATTTTTCACTGCTATCATAACAACTACCACATCCACGCTCCATTTTAATACTAAGTTTTGAATACTCGTGAACCCGTCATTTCAAGCATTCATTCTTTCACTAAAATTTTACTTAAAACCTTTTTTCCTCATATTTCTTTATGCTTGAGCACTGACTCTGTTTTTTTTGTAGTTTTACGCCTCGTTGACGTCAAGGTCATTAGACGCGGAATGGGACTGGGGACAAGGAATGGGAAGGAATTCGGCAATGGCATTTTTGAAGGAAGCATCCCGGCATTCGCCTGGAGTGATTTGGGGGAACCATGGAAAACCCAAATCTGGATGCCCGGATGGGTATTCGAACCGGCGTCATCCCTAATGCGAGGCCAGAGCGTTCACTGACTCTGCTTGGACTGCCACGATACATATACCGATACAGCGTACGAGTTTTCCTCGAAGCTGTCCAAGTTTACTCACCTAATAAGAATAATTTTCTTTTGCTAGTGACTTTACACCAAGCCGACGTCGAGGTCATTAGGGGCGACGAAGGACAGGGAGTAAAAAACGTGAAGGAAGTCGGCCATTGTCGTTTGAAGAAACCATCCCGGCATTCGCCTGGAGTGATTTGGGGGAACAATGGAAAACCCAAATCTGGATGGCTGGACGGAGATTCTAACCCGCGTAGTCCGGAATGCGAGACCATAACGCCCAAGATAAAAGGCCATTGAGATCAGGATGGAACAAAGGGTTGAAACTATCTATAGGAGAAAGCCAGAGGTATTATTGTGAAGTTGGCACCTGCAGTCTAAAACTACATTAACGTATGGAATTTTAATACGACGATCGTACAGCTGAGATCAAGTAATGGTATATTGCGAAAATATTTAAACTGAATTAGAGCGTTTGCCACGCCTAACTAATATTGTGGAGAATAAAACAACACTATGTAAAACTGGGATACCCGAGGAGGAAACAGAAAACGCTTGATTTTCTCTAGGGACAAAGGGAACACAAGGAAGGGAGGAAAAAATGAGTATGTAAATTAAAGCAGTAGAGCAGCAAACAGGATACTCGGGTAGACCTTAAGATAAAGAAAACCAAATCCATAACACAAAACATTTTTACAGGGAGAAATTATTGAGGGATCAGTATACTGTGGCATTTCGGTAATCCTCCCTCTGCACTTCTCGCGTTACTGATGCGTGTCGGACGCCCGGTTGGTAATCAGCGACCTGGAGGCGAGGCGAGACGTCCGCTAATTGCAGGGTCGCCACCAGCACAGCCTAATGAGCTGAGGTTGTCGGGTGCCAACATGATGCAACACAAAAACTATACTCCACGTGTCGCCCACACATCCGGTAACGCTGGGATTCGGGAGAGGCTTCATTACTCAAAGACATTCCATAGCTATTCTCTATTCGATATGTTGTTTCACTGTCTCTGAATAGGATAAAATACAAAATAAATTAATTACAGTTGTCATTGTCAGTTGTTGAAAATTTTGGGTGGCTGACATCATAAGATCAAATGAAGATCATCCTCTGATTCTGGC